>CAUDMG010001754.1:600000-1025000 GCA_958450375.1 Homarus gammarus | reverse complement strand
ACTGGTAGGACTTTGTGAGTGGCTTACGATGTTTCCATCACCACTCTTGACACAATATTTAAGATGTAAGAATTTTATATTTGTTGCTTAAGACGACCCCCTAACTTTGGGCAGATTTTTTTAATGTTCAAATTTCGTCTTATAAGCCGAGATATACGGTAATAAAAAGGTAAATATTCTGGCTTCTCCCAAACATTTATCTGGTAGGGAGGGTTGGTAGGGGATGGGGAGGAGGGAGGGAGGGACCGACCGACCGACCATCTGGCGCGGTTGGAAGAGGGGGGGAGGCAAGGTGGGGTACTTTGATTGACAGATAGTGTTGTGAAGAATATTTTTTTTTTTAATAACTGAAGATATTTGTTTTAGCTCATAAAATTCATACAAAGTACCCGGCCAAATATAATTTACATTGCTGGAATTCTTACAATTTGATGATCATTTTGAATATAAACATCATAGATTTTGCATTAGACATACAAATTTTAGATCTAATGTAAGTATTTTGTTTACTCTGAGGTATTATTTATTACTATACCTTAAAATCTAGTCGTTTTCCCCCCAAAATTTCTCAGAGAGGGAAGAGCCAGCGAGTGTAGTGTGAGAAGAGGGGGAGGGAGTCGAGTCCATTATTTGAATGGACATTAACTTGGCAACTGTATTTCTCTATTTCTCTTAAGTATTAATTGTGTGCATGTACCATCATAAAATTAAGAGGTTATTTTTACTAGAACATAGGTATTGTGTCGGAAAAAGTGGAGTTTGGGGGTCAGCCGGTCTCTATTTCATTTAATCCCATATGTTATGTTGTTCACTTTACGCGGGCCTCTGTGGGTTCAATTGACCGCGAAAAGTGAGGGTTCACTGTATTTGTTTTAGCTCATAAAATTCATATAAATTACCTGGCCAGAATGTAATTTACATTGCTGGAAGTCTTACAATATGTGATCATTTTGAATATAAACATCATGGATTTTGCATTAGACATACAAATTTTAGATCTAATGTAATACAGTCATGTGTGGTTAACGTCCAACCGAACAACGTCTGATCGCATATACATCCGTGCCCCCCCCCCCCCCCAAAAAAAAAGCTTCCGTGACGCCTGCTGGACCACCACTCCACGATCCCCTGACGGAGACACGATGATCCTCCCAATACTGGTCAGATAATTATGTGTTAAAGGAATATGCTTCCTTCCTTAGGCTTTTTTTAAGCATTTGATTCCAGGTGTAATGTTAACCTACATCTATTGAGGATAAAATCTTTCACCTACAAATTGACAATAACACATTTGCTGTAATCAGACATATCTAGTTGCCTCCACAATTGCCACCCCAGTTGCAATTGGGGTTGCAATTTCAAATTCTGTGGCATTACTAAAAATAGTAAAGTTTCTGGTGCACTCTAAGATTAAGAGAGAAAACGGAGGACTCAGGCGTCCTGATGTGAGAGAAAACGGACTGGTATGTTGGGGGATCAAATAAAAAAAAGCATAGCTACATGTTTTGTGGACTACAGTATTGAGGTACCCTTTTCATCACTTTGTAATAAACTTAGCCATTCCTCTGTGTGTTTATAATATTTACCATAACATTATATATATATATATATATATATATATATATATATATATATATATATATATATATATATATATATATATATATTTAGTGGGTGTAAATGGTCGTAAAATGGGAAACTTGGGGTTGGGTCTTGGGTGCCTGGAACCAATTAGAATAAATCCCATAGGTTCTGTACTTTCGTTATCGCGTTTTTCGTTATCACTCACTCCGCGGGGTCCCAATTAGGCTTGATAACCAAGGGATGATTGTACTGTACTGTACTGTATATACTTGTGACACTGGCCAGTTGCTTCTGGTGTTATGGTACAGGCGTACCAAGTGACAGCACTAGGATCCCGCTTCCTCTATTGCCGACTGGAAAAACATTGTGCAAACAATGGTTGGGCATTCATTGATAGCTGGCAACGATTCTATGGCAACGACTACCTGTACAGTCGTGACGGAGTACACTTGTCTCGTGTGGGGGTAAAGACATTGTCTGCATACCTGGAGATTGAAATTGTCACTCCAAAGGGGGGGTTTCGCCAGTAGAGAGAGGTCGGGGTAATTGGGAGTCAAAAAACAAGCTGGTCCTGGGAAGTAAAATTGGTTACTCAGGACAAGGGGGTAAAACAGGACCAGGGAAGGGTAGGTTTAAATGTATACTATACAAACAGTAGGAGCATTAGAAATAAAATAGACTTGCTGAGAGCGGTTGCATGTCCCAAGAATGTAGATGTCATAGCATTCACCGAAACTTGGATGAATCTGGGGAGCAAAATTTTTTTATCAGAGTACCACATAGAAGGGTATAAGCTTTTCCACAAGGACAGGGAAGGTAGGAAGGGGGAGGGGTCGCACTCTTCGTCAAGGATACATTAAAATGTTGTATTAATAATTCAATAAAGGGTGAAATAGGAACCGAGTCTGTGTGGGTAGAAATCACGGAAGGAAGAGAAAAACTAATTATGGGGGTGATTTACAGGCCCCCAAGTCTTGGCAAAGAAGCAGCTCAGCCCATATGGCAGGAAATGAGTAGGGCAGCAAAATATAACAACCTGTGCATTATGGGGGATTTCAACTTCAGAAATATTGACTGGGACAACATTGTAGGCGACTATGAATCTGAAGACTTCCTAGACGCAGTACAGGACAAGTTTTTGAAACAACTAATTACAGAACCTACTAGAGGTGACAATATATTAGACCTAGTATTAACAAATAAAGAAAATATTATCAGAGATATCACAGTAGGGGAAGAACTAGGTAACACTGATCACAGAGAAATCAGGTTCACCCTAAATTGGGAAATGAAAAACAATGACAATATGGTCAGAGTCCCAAACTTTCGGTTGGCGGATTATCAGGGGTTAAGAAGGTACCTTGGTGAGGTCACCTGGGAACAGTCACGTCAGTCCCCAGTAGGAAGGGGTGAGGTCATAGATGATACAACAATTGATCATGACTATAATATATTCACTAGTATACTACATAAAGCACAAGAACAAAATAAACCATACAGAAAAATTAGGTCAAATAAGAATGAGCCAAGGTGGATGACCAGAAAACTTAAACATGACATAGGAATAAAGAAAGGAATATATAAGAAATTAAAGGGAGGGGAGGAGCAGCTCAGAAATAGGTATAATGAACTATCTAGGAATGTTAAGAAAATTGTAAGGAAAGCAAAGAGAGACTATGAAATCAAAATAGCAAGAGAATCCAAGGCGAATCTCAAGGGATTTTTCCAGGTATACACAACAAAGGTCAAGGACAAATTTGGGCCTTTAAAGTCAGGGAGGGGAGAAGTGATAAATGGCACTGAAGAAATAACCAAGGCATTGAACAGCTACTTCTTATCAGTTTTCACAAAAGAAATTTGCAAGGAAATTCCAGAAGTGGAACTGATATTTAGGGGAAAGGAAGAAGAGAAATAAATGAACATCACTATTCGAAAAGAGGATGTTCTTAAGAGGATAAATAAACTAAAGAAGACAAAATCCCCAGGGCCGGATGAAAATTTCCCTCGAGTCTTGAAAGAGTGTAGGGAACAGATTTGCGGACCCCTCGTAAACTTATTTACAAAATCATTAGACACGGCAGTTGTGCCAGACTTGTGGAAACAGGCAAATGTAGTACCCATATTCAAAAAGGGAGACAGAGCATCAGCGTCAAATTACCTGCCGATCAGTTTGACGTCAGTAGTGGGGAAATTTCTTGAATCAATTATAGCAGATAGCATCCGATCGCATTTAGAGAAAAGTAAATTAATCTACGACTCTCAACATGGGTTTACAAAGGGAAAATCTTGTCCAACAAATCTGCTGACGTTCTTTAGGAAAGTCTTCGAGGTAGTAGATAATGACAAAAATTATCATGTTATTTACTGAGACCTTAGCAAAGCACTTCACAGAGTACTGCATCAGAGGCTTCTGAGAAAAATTAAGGCTCATGGTATCGAGGGGAAAGTTTTAAATTGGATAAAATCATGGCTTTCCGATAGAACGCAGAGGGTCAGCGTAGATGGTGTTAAATCTGAGTGGGGCCGTGTAACCAGCGGGGTTCCCCAGGGGTCAGTACTAGGCCCACTCTTGTTCATAATCTACATAAACGATCTAGATACTGGGATCAGCAGTGACATAAGCAAGGTTGCGGATGACACCAAAATAAGGCGGCAGATTAATTCAAGGCAGGATGCAAATGCATTACAGGAGGATCTAAATAAACTGCAGGGGTGGTCTGAAAAATGGCAAATGAAATTCAACACCAGCAAGTGCAGCGTACTTAATATTGGAAGAACCAATACTATCAGTGTATACAGCCTTAACATCATCAACCTAGAGAAGTCGACTTGTGAAAGAGACCTCGGGGTACTTGTAAGCTCGGACCTGTGGCCTAGAAAACAGTGCGTTAATGTTCGAAATAAGGCAAACAGAGTATTGGGTTTTATATCTAGAAGTGTAAGTAATAAGAGTGCAGAGGTCTTATTGCAACTATATCTTGCGTTAGTCAGGCCGCACCTCGATTATGCGGTTCAGTTCTGGTGCCCTTATTATAGAATGTATATCAATTCACTAGAGGCAGTGCAGCGAAGATTGACGAAAATGATTCCGGGACTTAGAAACCTTCCATATCAGGATAGGTTAAAGAAACTAAACTTGCATTCCCTAGAAAGACGAAGAGTGCGGGGAGATATGATAGAAGTATTTAAGTGGGTGAAAGGAATCAATAAAGGGGATATAGATAAAGTTCTTATAATATTCGAGCAGGATAGGACTCGAAGCATTGGATTTAAGTTGGATAAGTTTAGGTTTAGGAGGGAGATAGGAACGAACTGGTTCACTAATAGGGTGGTGGACGAGTGGAACAAGCTTAGCAACTATGTAGTAAGTGCTGGAACTCTGGAAAGTTTCAAAAGAGACTGGATAGATTCATGGATTATAGAGAGTGGTAGTAACTCTCGACTGGAGCTTCCATGCACAGGCCAACCGGCCTATTGCAGACTCCTTATTTTCTTATGTTCTTATCAAGGAATAAACAATTAAAATTTAAATTGAAAAAAAAAAAAAAAACATTCAAATAATGGGATGTAGCGAACCTAAATGGCCCTAGAGCGGGCACAGTCACGTATGTATCGCGTATTCTTATAGATTGTGCTGCCAGGCGTACGTTATCTAGTGAATTTAGTCAATATTGTACAGTAACAATGGACCTAAGTGCAAACCTGTATTGTACATGTACTAAATGATTACTGTAGTAAAACTGTTATGTCTATTGCAAATATAGCTTGTTTATAGAGGTATTCAAATAAATTACTATCTTACAAGAATCCCACCAATGTAAGTTATATTCACCCAGGTCGTTTGGGTGGCCAAGTATGAGAAGAGCTTAGTCACTCTTAAGTAATGATAAATAAACACGCAGGCAGGCCTTCAGCGCCAACTGTCAAATCTTATCTCAAATAAATAAACAAACAAATGCCAGACATTCTGTCACTTCACCTACCACCCCCCTCCCCTCACCCCCCCCCCCCCCCCCCCCCTGCTCACCCCCTCTTCCCACGCTCGCTGACTACCTCACTCCTTGTGTTCCCAGACAAAAGATTGGTGATTTCTTTATGTTTATTTTATATAATATCTCAGACTAAAGTTAGGATAATATAATTTGCATTGATAAAGTCCTTGCAAGACAAAGGTTAATTTAAATATAAGCGTCATATATTTTGCTCAAGATATAAACAATGGAGTACATTAGTGTCCAATATTGTAGTACATTTGTAATATAAATTTTTTCAACTGTATTTTTGTGTAGATTTACATAAATTTCTTCATTTATTTTCATCCATTTACGTGCACACACCATACTAAAATAAACGTAAAAGAAATAAATGACCTTAGTGCAAAGCTGTAGTGCACATGTACTAATTTGATTACGGTTCTAAAATTGTTATGTCTAGTGCGAATTACTGCATGTTTATATTCAAATAAATCAGTATCTTACAAGAATCCCAGCAATGTTAATTATATTCTCCTAGGTCATTTCACTGGCATTTTAAAATGAGAGAAGCTTAGTAGGACTGTTAAATAAACACAAAGAGACCTTCGGCTCAAGCTGTCAAACATATCACCTCAACACCCCCCCCCTTACCCCTCGCTGGCTGGCTGGCTCTGTACCTCTCCTCCAGCCAGGGTTTTAGGCTTACAGTTTTTATCTTATATAATATCTCAGACTAAAGTAAGGAGATTATAATTTGCATTGCTGGAATCCTTGCAAGACATTAAATAATTTGAATATAAACATCATATATTTTACTCAAGAGATAGAAATTGTAGTACATTAGTGTACAGTACTGTAGTACATTCTATAAAAAAGTTTTTCAACTGTATTTTTGGGTAGATTTACAAAGATTTCTTCATTTATTTTCATCCATTTACATGCACACACAATACTAAAAGAAACGTAAAAGAAATAAATGACCTTAGTGCAAAGCTGGAGTGCACATGTACTAATTTTATTACGGTACTAAAATTGTTATGTCTAGTGCGAATTACATGTTTATATTCAAATAAATCAGTATCTTACAAGAATCCCAGCTATGTTAATTATATTCTCCTAGGTCATTTCACTGGCATTTTAAAATGAGAGAAGCTTAGTAGGACTGTTAAGTAATCACAAAGAGACCTTCGGCTCAAGCTGTCAAACATATCACCTCAACACCCCCCCCCCCCCCACCCCTCGCTGGCTGGCTGGCTCCGTACCTCTCCCCCAGCCAGGGTTTTAGGCTTACAGTTTTTATCTTATATAATATCTCAGACTAAAGTAAGGAGATTATAATTTGCATTGCTGTAATCCTTGCAAGACAGTAAATAATTTGAATATAGACGTCATATATTTTGCACAAGAGATAAAAATTGTTGTACATTAGTGTACAGTAGGTAGGCTCGGGTAGGCTCGGCTGCTCTCGGCTCTGGTCAGGGTAACCTTCAATTGGGTGTGTCACTGAGGGTTTGATTGCTAAGTTGGCAATCTTTCATAATGTTTTTGTTATCACTGTGCTTCTGTGTATACATTTGCAAGTATTTCTAGCCACTGTCCACTAAGTTTTTTTGTACTGGTTGAACCTCCCTAATCCAGCACCCTTTGGACCTGACTGGTGCCGGACCACAGGTGGTATTTGTTAAATACATAGTATTACTGATACGCCAATCTGGTGCATCATATTTTAAATTTTGCGCTTAATTTTTCTCTCGGCACACTACACTGTCCTAAGGTCAAAGCTGTACTCTACATATACTCAAAATAATGTACTAAATGATTACTAAAATTTTTGGCTAGTGCAAACTATAACATGTTTATATTCAAATTAATCACCATCTTGTAAGAATTCCAGCAATGAAAATGATATTCTCCCCGGTCACTTTTGTGACATTCTATAGCAAAAAAACACAAACTCGAGCTAAAGGACATAAATAAACAAATAAATACTTCATTAGACCTTCGGCGCCAACTGTCAAACAATGTTAATTATATTCTCCCATGTTAGTTCAGTGACATTTTATAAGAGAAAAATATAAAGTCACTCTGAAGGACAGATAAATAAATAAGCACTACACTTTGGCATCATCTGTCAAACATATCACCCACCCTAACAGACATACACCATCACAGCACCCTCACAGTCATACACCATCACAGCAGCCTCACACACCCTCACAGTCATACACCATCACAGCAGCCTCACACACCCTCACAGTCATACACTATCACAGCAGCCTCACAGCAGCCTCACACACCCTCACAGACATACACTGTCACAGCAGCCTCACACACCCTCACAGACATACACCATCACAGCAACCTCACACACCCTCATAGTCATACACTATCACAGCAGCCTCACACCCTCACAGACATACACCATCACAGCAGCCTCACACCCTCACAGACATACACCATCACAGCAGCCTCACACCCTCACAGACATACACCATCACAGCAGTCTCACACACCCTCACAGACATACACAATCACAGCAGCCTCACACACCCGCACAGACATACACCATCACAGCAGTCTCACACACCCTCACAGACCTACACCATCACAGCAACCTCACACACCCTCATAGTCATACACTATCACAGCAGCCTCACAACCCTCACAGACATACACCATCACAGCAGTCTCACACACCCTCACAGACATACACCATCAAAGCAGCCTCACACACCCTCACAGACATACACTGTCACAGCAGCCTCGCACACCCTCACAGACATACACTGACACACCAGCCTCACACACCCTCACAGACATACACTGTCACACCAGCCTCACACACCCTCACTGACATACACCATCACAGTAGCCTCACACACCCTCACTGACATACAATGTCACAGCAGCCTCACACACCCTCACAGACATACACTGTCGCACCAGCCTCACACACCCTCACAGACATACACTGTCGCACCAGCCTCACACACCCTCACAGACATACACCTTCACAGAAGTCTCACACACCCTCACTGACATACACCATCACAGTAGCCTCACACACCATTACTGACATACACTGTCACACAAGCCTCACACACCATTACTGACATACACTGTCACACAAGCCTCACACACCATTACTGACATACACTGTCACACCAGCCTCACACACCCTCACAGACATACTGTCACACCAGCCTCACACACCATCACTGACATACACTGTCACACCAGCCTCACACACCCTCCCTGACATAAACTGTCACACCAGCCTCACACACCCTCACAGACATACACTGTCACACCAGCCTCACACACCCTCACTGACATACACCATCACAGTAGCCTCACACACCATCACTGACATACACTGTCACACCAGCCTCACACACCCTCACAGACATACACCTTCACAGAAGCCTCACACACCCTCACAGACATACACCATCACAGTAGCCTCACACACCATCACTGACATACACTGTCACACCAGCCTCACACACCCTCCCTGACATAAACTGTCACACCAGCCTCACACACCCTCACAGACATACACTGTCACACCAGCCTCACACACCCTCACTGACATACACCATCACAGTAGCCTCACACACCATCACTGACATACACTGTCACACCAGCCTCACACACCCTCACAGACATACACTGTCACACCAGCCTCACACACCCTCACAGACATACACTGTCACACCAGCCTCACACACCCTCACTGACATACACCATCACAGTAGCCTCACACACCCTCACTGACATACAATGTCACAGCAGCCTCACACACCCTCACAGACATACACTGTCGCACCAGCCTCACACACCCTCACAGACATACACTGTCGCACCAGCCTCACACACCCTCACAGACATACACCTTCACAGAAGTCTCACACACCCTCACTGACATACACCATCACAGTAGCCTCACACACCATTACTGACATACACTGTCACACAAGCCTCACACACCATTACTGACATACACTGTCACACAAGCCTCACACACCATTACTGACATACACTGTCACACCAGCCTCACACACCCTCACAGACATACTGTCACACCAGCCTCACACACCATCACTGACATACACTGTCACACCAGCCTCACACACCCTCCCTGACATAAACTGTCACACCAGCCTCACACACCCTCACAGACATACACTGTCACACCAGCCTCACACACCCTCCCTGACATAAACTGTCACAGCAGCCTCACACACCCTCACAGACATACACTGTCACACCAGCCTCACACACCCTCACTGACATACACCATCACAGTAGCCTCACACACCATCACTGACATACACTGTCACACCAGCCTCACACACCCTCACAGACATACACTGTCACACCAGCCTCACACACCCTCACAGACATACACTGTCACTCCAGCCTCACACACCCTCCCTGACATGAACTGTCACACCGGCCTCGCACACCCTCCCTGACATGAACTGTCACACCGGCCTCGCACACCCTCACAGACATACACTGTCACACTAGCCTCACACACCCGCACAGACATACACTCACACCAGCCTCACACACCCTCACTGACATACACCATCACAGTAGCCTCACACACCATTACTGACATACACTGTCACAGTAGCCTCACATACCCTCACTGACACACACTGTCACAGTAGCCTCACACACCCTCACTGACATACAATGTCACAGTAGCCTCACACACCCTCACTGACATACACCATCACAGCAGCCTCACACGCCCTCACTGACATACAATGTCACAGCAGCCTCACACGCCCTCACTGAAATACAATGTCACAGCAGCATCACACACCCTCACAGACATACACCATCACAGCAACCTCTCACGCCCTCACAGACATACACCTTCACAGCATCCTCACTCACCCTCACAGACATACACTGTCACACCAGCCTCACACACCCTCACTGGCATACACCATCACAGTAGCCTCGCACACCATCACTGACATACACTGTCACAGTAGCGTCACACACCCTCACTGACATACATTTGTCACAGCAACCTCACACACCCTCACTGACATACATTTGTCACAGCAACCTCACACACCCTCACTGACATACACCATCACAGTAGCCTCGCACACCATCACTGACATACACTGTCACAGTAGCCTCACATGCCCTCACTGACATACACTGTCACAGCAGCATCACCCACCCTTTCTGACATACACTGTCACAGCAGCCTCACACATCCTCACAGACACACACTGTCACAGCAGCCTCACACACCCTCAATGACATACACTGTCACACCAGCCTCACAGACATACACTGTCACACCAGCCTCACACTCCCTCACTGACGTACACCGTCACAGTAGCCTCACACACCCTCATTGACATACACTGTAACAGCAGCCTCACTGACATACACTGTCACAGCAGCCTCGCTGACATACACTGTCACTGCAGCCTCATTGACATACACTGTGACACCAGCCTCACTGACATACACTGTCACAGCAGCCTCACTAATATACACCATGACAGCAGCCTCACTGTCACAGCAGCCTCACTGACATACACTGTCACAGCAGCCTCACTGACATACACTGTCACAGCACCCTCACTGACATACACTGTCACAGCACCCTCATTGACATACACTGTCACAGCAGCCTCATTGACATACACTGTCACAGCAGCCTCATTGACATACACTGTCACAGCAGCCTCATTGACATACACTGTCACAGCAGCATCATTGACATACACCGTGACAGCAGCCTCACTGACATACACTGTCACAGCAGCCTCATTGACATTCACTGACATACACCGTGACAGCAGCCTCACTGACATCCACTGTCACAGCAGCCTCACTGACATCCACTGTCACAGCAGCCTCACTGACATCCACTGTCACAGCAGCCTCACTGACATCCACTGTCACAGCAGCCTCACTGACATCCACTGTCACAGCAGCATCATTGACATACACTGTCACAGCAGCATCATTGACATACACCGTGACAGCAGCCTCACTGACCTTCACTGTCACAGCAGCCTCAATAACATACACCGTGACAGCAGCCTCACTGAAATACATTTTCACAGCAGCCTCACTGACATTCATTGTCACAGCATCCTCACTAACATACACCGTGACAGCAGCCTCACTGACATACACTGTCACAGCAGCCTCACTAGCATACACTGTCACAGCAGCCTCACTGACATACACTGTCACAGCAGCCTCACTAACATACACTGTCACAGTAGCCTCACTGACATACACTGTGACAGCAGCTTCACTGACATATGCTGTCACAGCACCCTCACTAACATACACTGTCACAGCAGCCTCACTGACATACACCGTGACAGCAGCCTCACTGACATACACCGTGACAGCAGCCTCACTGACATACACCGTCACAGCAGCCTCACTAACATACACCGTCACAGCAGCCTCACTGACATACACCGTCACAGCAGCCTCACTGACGTACACTGTGACAGCAGCCTCACTGACATTCACTGTCACAGCAGCCTCACTAACATACACTGTCACAGCAGCCTCACTAACATACACTGTCACAGCAGCCTCACTGACATACACTGTCACAGCAGCCTCACTGACATACACTGTCACAGCAGCCTCACTGACATACACTGTCACAGCAGCCTCACTGACATACACTGTCACAGCAGCCTCATTGACATACACTGTCACAGCAGCCTCACTGACATACACTGTCACAGCAGCCTCACTGACATACACTGTCACAGCATCCTCACTGACATTCACTGTCACAGCAGCCTCACAGACATTCACTGTCACAGCAGCCTCACAGACATTCACTGTCACAGCAGCTTCACTGTCACAGCAGCCTCACTGACATTCACTGTCACAGCAGCCTCACTGACATTCACTGTCACAGCAGCCTCACTGACATTCACTGTCACTGCAGCCTCACTGACATTCACTGTCACAGCAGTCTCACTGACATTCACTGTCACAGCAGCCTCACTGACATTCACTGTCACAGCAGCCTCACTGACATTCACTGTCACAGCAGCCTCACTGACATTCACTGTCACAGCAGCCTCACTGACATTCACTGTCACAGCAGCCTCACTGACATTCACTGTCACAGCAGCCTCACTGACATTCACTGTCACAGCAGCCTCACTGACATACACCGTGACAGCAGCCTCACTGACATACACCGTGACAGCAGCCTCACTGACATACACCGTGACAGCAGCCTCACTTACATAATCTGTTACAGCAGCCTCACTGACATACACTGTCACAGCAGCCTCACTGACATACACTCTCACAGCAGCCTCACTGACATACACTGTCACAGCAGCCTCAATGACATACACTGTCACAGCAGCCTCACTGACATACTCTGTTACAGCAGCCTCACTGACATACTCTGTTACAGCAGCCTCACTGCATACACTGTCACAGCAGCCTCACTGACATACACTGTCACAGCAGCCTCACTGACATACACTGTCACAGCAGCCTCACTGCATACACTGTCACAGCAGCCTCACTGCATACACTTGTCACAGCAGCCTCACTGCATACACTGTCACAGCAGCCTCACTGCATACACTGTCACAGCAGCCTCACTGCATACACTGTCACAGCAGCCTCACTGCATACACTGTCACAGCAGCCTCACTGACATACACTGTCACAGCAGCCTCACTGACATACACTGTCACAGCAGCCTCACTGACATACACTGTCACAGCAGCCTCACTGACATACATTGGCACAGCAGCTTCACACACCCTCACTAACATGCACCGTGACAGCAGCCTCACTGACATACACTGTCACAGCAGGCTCACTGACATACACTGTCACAGCAGGCTCACTGACATACACTGTCACAGCAGGCTCACTGACATACACTGTCACAGCAGGCTCACTGACATACACTGTCACAGCAGGCACACTGACATACACTGTCACAGCAGGCACACTGACATACACTGTCACAGCAGCCTCACTGACATACACTGTCACAGCAGCCTCACTGACATACACCGTGGCAGCAGCCTCACTGACATACACTGTCACAGCAGCCTCACTGACATACACTGTCACAGCAGCCTCACTGACATACACCGTGGCAGCAGCCTCACTGACATACACTGTCACAGCAGCCTCACTGACATAACATTGTCACAGCAGCCTCACACACCCTCACTAACATACACCATGACAGCAGCCTCACTGACATATACCGTGACCGCAGCCTCACTGACATACACCGTGACAGCAGCCTCACTGACATACACCGTCACAGCAGCCTCACTGACATACACCGTCACAGCAGCCTCACTGACATACACCGTCACAGCAGCCTCACTGACATACACCGTCACAGCAGCCTCACTGACATACACCGTGACAGCAGCCTCACTGACATACACTGTCACAGCAGCCTCACTGACATACACTGTGACAGCAGCCTCACTGACATACACTGTCACAGCAGCCTCACTGACAGATATACAGATGCCGCAGCAACTTCACTCCTGAGCATTTGCTTCAAGTATATAAGTTATTCATTCGTCCTAACTTGGAGTACTGTTCTCATATCTTGAGTGGCTCTTCTTCTATCCAACTATTAGATAGGGTGGAATCAAAGGCATTTCGTCTTATTAACTCTCCTCCTTTAGTCGACAATCTCTCTTCCCTTTCTCTTGTTACGCTGTCTCTTAATTTACTTAAATATCCAGGTTCTATGCGTAACCAAACAAAAAAAATGAAGTAAATTAAAAGGGAATAAAAATAAATAAAGTACACCTTTAAGAATTTAATTAATTAAATATTAACACAATATAGAGCCTTGTAGGCTGTCACAACAAATTGATTCACCATCGAAACTTTTAAGACACAAATGATACTAAACATCGAAACATCAAAAGAATAAAAATAAAGCATTGGATTACGTTAACACTGCATAAACATATAAAAACTCACACTGAAATTAACTAACGTGAAACAACACTGAATTACTTAAATGTAACTAAGCAAATACTAATGGACATAAATAGAGACATAAATAGGTACTCACATAGATATGCCACATTGGTGGCGACAGGAACAACACAAATAAATTAAGTATAAGTAACAGGTGACGAGTGTCACTCAAAAGATGTGAACTGTATGATAAGAGGACTGAACTAAACTCCGTCAGTTGGTGGGTCCTATCTATAAGGTCGGCTCCCGCCATGCGACCCGCCGGTGGGTCGTTTAACGATGCAGATGGTCGTAGAGAAACAAAGAATGCTTGTTACAATACAAAATGGGCTTGAACAAATAATAACAGTTAAAACCTTAACAGCACAGGGTAAGGTGACTAGATTATATAATAGTAAATACAACACATCATTACAGGAATAATATGGAACATGGAAGCATGTTATATAAAAAAAATAGAAAAATACGACACGGTCGTAACACTCTTCGCAGCAATGTTGTTTCACTCTCTCTCTTTTACAGGTACTTTAACAGGCAATGTTCAGTGGATTTGGCATCCTGTGTACCGCCGGCAAGGCTGTAGGCTCGTAACACACGCCTTGCCCTGGTGCCCACCGTTTCTCTGTGGATGTCGGTCATACGAGAATAACCCGTTATAATACCTCCTTCTTTCCTCACACAGCCAAACTGTGGAATGCTCTGCCTTCTTCTGTGTTTCCATACTTATACAATCTGCCTCACTCTAAAAAGCTGGTTTTCTAGCATCTTCGTGGTGTAGATTAAAACAGTACCTGTATAACCTTTTTCTTCTCTATTTTCAATTTCTTTCTGTTCTTTTTTTTTCGTCCCCCAGGCCCCCTTGTAGGTCGTTTAACTTGTGCCCTGGTGGGCTAATTCCCGTAAAAAAAAAAAAAAAAGATCACGGGGCTCATTGTGAGAGAGGTACACTCAACTAGAGCTGGACACTCAGGACGAGAACACACTCTTGCCATAATAAGTGGTACATACTGGATACCTAAGTGCCGCAAATTACTCGACTGCACAATACGGATGTGTGTGACTTGTCAGAGAAGCAACTGGAGGCCTACCCACCAATGCCAAGCTGACCTGCCAGAAAATGGAAGCATGCCCAATTCATTGCGGACCAATTTTGGAAGAGGTGGGTAAAGAAATATCTCCCGACACTATGTCAGTGACAAAGATTCTTTAAAAGTCGCCGTAATCTCCACGGTGGGGATATCGTGATCATCTCTGGACAACCCTTCCCCAGGAGTCAGTGGATGCTAGAGAGAGTACTGGTGACACTACCAAGCGCAGATGGCCTGGTGCGAAGTGTTAAAGTGAAGACAAAGGACTCAGTGTTAATACGCCCAGTGACGAGACTCTGCCTGTTGGAAGGGGTCGGAGAGTGAATCTAATGGTAGGCCGTAGTTTTGTGCAAAGTCCGACAGGGGGAGTGTTATCGCCACGCACAAATTGTGCCCGCCGGCCGCATGTTAAGTGAAGAAACTGTTTACTACTCAGAATAGCTTACTAAGTGAGATGGAGATGGTACCAGCTGTGTGACTGCCTGTAAAGGCAACATCTTGATTCTCGTCCACAACATTTCCTGCAGGACATTATATTTGTTCTTTTTGGTCTAACCTTAGACCCCAAAGCATGAGTGTGATTGTGAACTGGTGAGTCCTCTGAGAACTCTAAATAACTTTAATAAGTGTAATTGTGTACAGTACTATATATTGATTGTATTATTCAAACTGTGTCCTGATGTACCAGCAGTTGTTATATGTGAATTGTATTCAACAGGTTTTGACTGAATTATACTCATCGCGTCAATGACAAGGGTCTTAATGTCCTGCACCAACCAAAATCGCTCCTATGAGCGATTATTATTATTATTATTGTTATTATTATTATTATTATAATAATAATAATACAGTAGAATGTCAATTTAAAGCTATTCAATTTAATATTATTGATTTAAAGCGACACCCACAATTAAGGACAATGTTTTACTTTAAAGCGAATCTTTTTTATTTTGCGCGAGTCAATCTGGTGCTTCATATTTAAAATTTTGCACCTAATGTTTCTCTGGGCATGCTACATTGTACTAAGGGCAAAGCTGTACTGTACAAGTACTAAATGATAAAAAAAAATTTTGTCTAGCACAAACTGTAGCATATTTATACAGTGGTCCCTCGGTTAACGAACGGTTCGATTGACGAATTACCGTATATCTCGGCCTACAAGGCGACGGGGTGTATAAGACGACCCCAAAAATTTCCATTCAAAAAGTAGCTTTTGAGCCCTATTCGCTGTATAAGACTGGTACCCCAAATGTGACACTTACCATTGGGAGCTTACTGACCCAGAAGTCCTTTACCAACCATCCCATTGACCAGTGCTGTTTACACATCCTTGGTTTTTTAAAATAAGGCCAATTCACTTCCAGTAATGGCATCAAATGTTACCGGTTGGTGTAGTGTAAACACTAGTGACTCACTTAAAGTCTGTTATTTAACTGGACCTAATGTCGGTGTCGAATACAATTGTTTCATTTACTTGAAATGGATTTACCGATTTATTTATTTATTTATAACATACTGTAATATATTAAACACACTGCAAGTATTTTCTTTAATTTATAAGCTTGCTTAACGAGACAATCGGTGGTGGGACTGTTCCGACTGTTTACACCAGCTACAGTATTCTAATTCAATAGTGTTTCATTAGGATTTGAGTGAAAAAGATTACTAGATTACTAGACTAGATTCTATGATGTTCCTACTATCAATTATATATATATATATATATATATATATATATATATATATAAATATATATATATATATATATATATATATATATATATATATATATATATATATATATATATATATATTATATATATATATATATATATATATATATATATATATATACCGGTATATATATATATATATATATATATACTTGCATATATATATATATATATATATATATACTATATATATATATATATATATATATATATATATATATATATATATATATATATATATATATATATGCAAGTAAATCACTGTAGGTGCGCGTGATCTAGGTATATGCTGATAACCACCAGGAAAGAAGAAAACACGAAGTTCCCAAGCGCTTTCGTGTAATTCACATCTTCAGGGGTGAGTGCAGACTAAAGAGAAATACAAACCAAGGTGTATATATACAGAGGAGGGTGAGACCAGGTGCACAATGGTCAGGTATTAGGTAATGACCCTACTAATCTTTAAATAGCACACAACGGTTGGTGGTCAGGTCAGAGGGTAAGGTGACCCAACTTTCTCACCTGGTTACAAATCTTCTTAATTACAAAATTGTCCAGTTTGTACAGGCCCTTACTCAAATTCATGTTGAATGCTTTGGTATGTTTAATAAGACTAGATTCTATGATGTTCCTACTATCAATTATATATACTGTATATATAAACTATCTAAATGGTTAGTTTCTTTACTAAATCCCCTAGTTGGCAACATTTCTAACTCCAATATCAAGAATAATATGGATCTGGTTGATAAACTCAATAACTTACACATTAATCATGATTTTAAACTGGTCAGCTTTGATGTAACGTCACTCTTTACAAAGGTCCCAGTTGATGATTTACTAGAGTTCCTCATAGATTCCCTGGATAACATTTCACTGCCCGTCTCGAAAGACGACTTCATCGAACTCATCAAACTATGTATTAAGGATTGCAAATTCGAATTTAATGGGGAATATTATGCTCAAAAATTTGGTATGGCAATGGGTAATCCACTCTCACCTGTATTAAGCAACCTATATATGGAATTCTTTGAAAAGAAACTATTAAGTAATATTTTACCACCCTCAGCAGTCTGGTTTAGATATGTTGATGATGTATTATGTCTCTGGCCATGTAATGAGGACCTAAAAGCTTTCCTGCCACAACTTAACCCCCTCGATCAAATTCACTGTGGAATTAGAGCAAGACTGTAAATTGCCATTCCTAGACTGTCTGATACACAGAATAGGTAACACTTTTAAGTTCAGTATTTATAGAAAACCAACTAATGTGTGTTCATACATTCATTATTATTCTGCCCACCATATTAAAGTCAAACAGTCAGTATTTTCAACAATGTTTTTACGTGCCTTGAGAATTTGCAGTCCGGAATTCATCGATGAGGAATACAAATATATATATATATAATATTGGCTCAAACCTTAAATACCCTAGATCTTTCAGAGACAAATGCTTAAACATTACTAAGAAAACTTTTTATAGAACTGATCCCAAGCCCACCCATGACCATAAGAATATCTTAATATTACCATTTCACAAAAATTTCTCACACATTCCTGCACAGCTAAAAACCTGGAACGTCAATGTGGCATTTAAAAACTCATGCACTGTTAAACAAATGTTAATCAAGAACTCCCCCAACAACACAATTGGTTGCATTTATAAAGTTCCTTGCAAGGAATGTAATATGTTTTACTTAGGCCAGACAGGTAAAGATCTTGCAACTAGAATTAAACAACACAAATACAGTGTTAGGACAGGCCAGGAATCCAATGCTCTGTTTGTTCATTTGAGGGATAACAAGCATTGCATTGACTGGGATAATGCCTCCCCAATATTACCATGTAATTCAATTGATAGTAGGACCATCATAGAATCTAGTCTTATTAAACATACCGAAGCATTCAACATGAATTTGAGTAACGGCATGTACAAGCTGGACAATTTTGTAATTTAAGAAGATTTGTGATCAGGTGAGAAGGCCAGGTCACTTGACCATCTGACCTGACCACCGACCGTTGTGTGCTATTTAAAGATTAGTAGGGTCATTACCTAATACCTGACCATTGTGAACCTGGTCTCACCCTCCTCTGTATATATACACCTTGGTTTGTATTTCTCTTTAGTCTGCACTCACCCCTGAAGATGTGAATTACACGAAAGCGCTTGGGAACTTCGTGTTTTCTTCTTTCCCTGTGGTTATCAGCATATATATATATATATGCAAGTAAATCACTGTAGGTGCGCGTGATCTAGGTATATGCTGATATATATATATGTATTATATATATATATATATATACATACACATATATATGTACATACTTTCTGCCTCATTTACACACAATTGCAATTTCAATTGTTCCTCTTACTTTCAGAACACAACATACATACAGTATATTATTTCTCTTTTTGATCTTTTTTTTTAATTTTTGTATTTATTTATAGTTAGTTAATCAAAATAAGGCCAATTCATTTCAAGTAATGGCATCAAATGTTACCGGCTGGTGTAGTGTAAACACTAGTGACGTCACTTAAGCGTCTGTAATTAACTGTCGATAGTTTCAAGAATTAACGCACCCATTTACTGAATATTCTTTGTAAAAAAATAAATTTTAAATCAATTATTTATAGGAGATAAATATTATTATCAGTAAATATACCGATACCCGGTATGCATTACTGATCACCTCAACGCTAAAAATAGCCCAATCTCGCAGTCACTTTCCCTTTCTTGTCTCCTCACTGGCAAATGGGGAGGAGTGTGTGTGATGATAGCAGCTGTGTTTATTACAGGGTATGTTAGACATGTTTATAATGCATTTTTATTATTTTAATATACCGGTAATCTTAATTTGAATCCAGCTTGCCAAACGTAAGTTTCAGTATAAAATAATTACTGGTAGGACGTTGTGAGTGGCTTACGATGTTTCCATCACCACTCTTGACACAATATTTAAGATGTAAGAATTTTATATTTGTTGCTTAAGACGACCCCCTAACTTTGGGCAGATTTTTTTAATGTTCAAATATCGTCTTATAAGCTGAGATATACGGTATATATATACAGTATATATATATATGTTTTTAGCTCATAAAATATATAATTTACATTGCTGGAATCCTTACAAGATGGTGATCATTTTAAATATAAACATCTTAACATTTGCATTAGTCATACAAATTTTAGATGTAATTTAAGGAGATATTGAAAATTAGCAAACATTTATCTTTTGTGCAAAATATATGACGTTTATATTCAAAATATTCCCTGTCCTGCAAGGAATCCAGCAATGTCAATTATATTATCCTAACTTTAGTCTGAGGTATTATTTATTACTAAAAATGGAAATATGTTATTTTAACCCAAACATTTCTCTGGTAGGGAGGGAGGGACCCAACGAGCGTGGGAAGAGGGGGGGAGTGGGAGGTGGGGTATTTTGATTGACAGATAGTGTCTGGGTGAAGTATAATTTGTTTATTTACTGAAGAAATTTGTTTTTAGTTCTTATTCATACAAATTACCCGGCCAGAATATAATTTACATTGCTAGAATTCTTACAAGATGGTGATCATTATAAATATATTATTCTTAAAATTTGCACTAGACATTCAAATTTTAGATGTATTTTAAGGAGATGATGAAAATTAGCAAACATTTTATCTTTTGTGCAAAATATATGACATTTACATTCAAAATATTCCCTGTCCTGCAAGGAATCCAGCAATGTCAATTATATTATCCTAACTTTAGTCTGAGGTATTATTTATTACTATACCTTAAAATCTAGTGTTTTCACCCAAACATTTCTCAGAGAGGGAGGAGCCAGTGAGCTGGGAAGAGAGGGGGGGGGGGGAAGTTGAGTCCATTATTTGAATGGACATTAACCTGGTGACTGTATTTCTCTTAAATATTAATTGTGTGTGCATACCATCATAAAATTAAGATGTTATTTTTACTACAACGTGTGTCGGAAAAAGTGGAGTTTGGGGGGTCGGCCCTGTCTCTATTTCAATTAATCCCATATGTTGATATTTCATTTACGCGTTTCTCGTTTTACGCAGGCCTCCACGGGTTCAATTGACAGCGTAAATGCAGACTCAACTGTATTCATAATATATGCAGTACAGGGAACTGGTTTTTTGTGCGCCCATCAGACGCTTGACTCTGCTACTAAGCGTCAGTTGGGCTTTGTTGACAGTGGAGTGAACTTCTAATTTGTTGGTGTGTTGAATAATTTTGCATTTTTCATTGAAATTATTGGTGATTCTGAAATTTAGTTAACATATTGATAATATCTAGCGCAGTGCAGTGTTCATTTAATTAAAATAATCTTGAATTACACCTAGCAAACTTAAAATTTTATTGGTGAAATGACAGCATCAAGCATGGATCCCCTGAATGGTAACTTCTCCTGCATCCCCACTTCCTTCTCTTCTCCCTTCTCCTCCATCCCCACTTGCTTCTCTTCTCCCTTCTCCTCCACCCCCCACATCTAATTCCCATCATCATCATCAACCAGGAACCTTCTACATATTACACACCTCAAAGTAAGTGTACTTTATTGCATTTTTTTTTACTTTGTATGTACTTTTCGGTGAGCTGGAACCAATTACCCAATATCCCATTGAAACAATGGATTCGGTTAACAAAATTTTTGGTTAACGAATGACGCTGTGGAACGGATTGTGTTCGTTAATCGAGGGACCACTGTATAGGCTTACGTCACAGGCTTACATTTTGCTGCATTACAACCACTTCCACTACTTGCTGGTCTCTTAGGAGGCATATTTAGGGGTAAATTATAAGTATTTTAAAGGTAACATAGTGGCAATGGCCACTAGAAGTGAGCCATGACCCCATCCCGAACCATCGAAGCTGCCGACTATTGGGTCCCGGATTAGCGGGTCCAACCTGTAATAATCGACTACCGTATGCCCTCTATTAATCTACATCATGGAGATACCAGAAAACCATCTTTTTGCTCAATCCAGAATGCAACGTCTAGCTCATACCCAGGTATGTTAATGCCTAGCAATAACTCACCAGGCCAACATAAAGGCAATTAAAACATCTAATAATTACTTAATACGTAATATTAGGAGGACACGTCTCTACCTGGCATTTATCAGCATTCATTCTGTTTTTTTGACAAGTGCTTTCACTCGGTTTTTGTGACTGATGTGAGCAGTGTTACTTTGATTATTTCTGGGAAGGCCAAGGCTCCCAGGACCGTGTCTCAGAGGTGAATTTTGACATTGTGAAGCTGTGTGGGAGTCAGAGTGACATCTCCTCTCCATCTTCAAGAGTCCTCTTATCCTCGAAGGGGACATGTGATGATGACCAGGCATGTTCTTAATGATGTGGCGAATGTTGTTTGTGTTTTATGTATATTAGTACTTGTAGGAATTTTTTCTGGTGAGCATGTAGGTGTCGGACTGGATACTGGATAGGAACATATCCCATTGAAGCCCATGTTATAATGATCCCAATTTACGATATTCGACCTGTGATGGGGTTTTCAGGAATGTAATCTCATCATAAATAGGGGATACCTGTGAGAGGTTTGAATTATAGACCAGGGTCCTAGCAGACTTACTCTTGCAGTGTCAGATGGTGACTGGCAACCCGGCCCTGCCACAGACAAACTCCCACCTCCACACATGGAAAAACATAACGTACCAAGTTAAAAGGAAATGACAATGCTCATTTGAACTAATGAAAGGAAAACAATGCAGCCATAAAAAACAATAATGCAAAAAAAAACAGTTAAACAAAGAGACACACAGGAAAAAACAAAACCTCTAAACTTATTTTACACCACATACACTACACCACGTAGCCAGCCAACCAACCCAGGGGCCTGCGGCCTCTCCCAGGCCTTGCCACGCCCGACTGGGGAGGGGCCGGGGGTGTGAGCGAGGGCGTGGGTACGGAGGGCACCGCAGAAGGGGGGCCAGGAGGCATAGCGTGATGCACCACAGGAGTGGTAGGCACAGAGGTGGCGCTACATCGCAGGTGGCGTCTGTTGCGGATGGACACCCTGCCTCTGCCAATCAACCTGACGGCATACTGCCTGTGAGGGCGGGCTTCCACTGCTATGTCCGTCCTGTCCCAGAGCTTGGTGGCGGCGTTCTGCACACGCACCTGCGCGCCCACAGCTAGGGGAGCCAGCTGGCGGAACACCTCCCCCCGCAACAGAAGGATCCCGTCCTGCGTTTCAGCCAAGCGCACCTCCCTCATACGAAGTGCCCGCCGCCAGTGCTGGTCCACCTTATAGTGCTGTCTGGCCACGGGAATGACGTCACGGAGCTGACGGCCGGTGGCATGTTGGGCATGCGACTTGTTCACACCCGCAGAGGCGTGTTTAGGTACTGGAGGAGGGCTTGGGATGTCCTATCGCAGTCCAGGCTACCATCGGGCTTAGTGTTATCCCTGAGGAGCCTCTTGGCGGCCTTGACCCCAGCCTCTGCCCTGTCATTGGACTGGGGGAAATGGGCCGACGAGAGCTGCACCTCGACCCCCCATGAGTTGAGGAAATCCGTCATCTCAAGGCTGGCAAGGTTGGTACTCCCATCCGTGGAGATCTGCTCAGGTGCCCCCCACCTCGTGAAGTAACCCAGCAGACGGGCGATGATCTTTCCAGAGGTGGCCTCGTTGGGGAAGTGGGCGATCTCCAGCCAACCTGTGAGTCGGTCAGCATATGCTAGGTATGTGTGGCCCTGCAGGTGGAACAAATCGGCCACCACTTGTTGAAAGGGATAGTCTGGCGCTGGGGTCAAGACCAACGACTCCGGAGGCTGGGAAGGAGCGTGGGTCTCGCAAGCAGCACACTGGGACCACTGAAACTGCAGGTTACCCTCCATGCCAAGCCAATAGACAGACTGCTGGGCCCGCCTGAGCATGGAGTCAAGGCCCTGGTGCCCCGCGTGCAGGGTAACGGCGACCCAGTGGCAGAGGGAGTTGGGGATGACAAGACGCACGCAGCCCTGGTCAAAGGTGTAGGTGACCAAACCCCTGACCACAGCCAACCTGTCCCTCACCGAGAAGTATGGGCGCAGACAGGCCACCTCCTGCGACTTGTGGGGGCGCCAGTCGCCCACCAGCACCCTCAACACTAGAATCTGGTATACTGGGTCGTCCGCAGCCGCTTTGAACACGGTGTCTTCGTCCAAAGTGATGCACCCATCCTGATCCAGTGCTGCGATTGTGACTGCACACACTGCAGTGCACAGGTCTTCCTCTTGGTCCATGTCCTCCGCGTCGGGCGCCACCCTGAGGGAGAGGAAGCGGGATGGGGCGTCAGCTGCACAGTTCCGCTTCCCTGGCAAGTACTTGACTGTGAACCGGAACTGCAGGGTCTTCTCCTTGAGCCTGGACAGGCGCTGATTCGCCACATCCGTGAGGGCTCTGTCCCCTAGCAAGCCAACCGGGGGGGGCGGGGTCCAACATCAGAATGAGGTTCGGGCAGCCGAGGAGGAACAGCCTGGCCTTGCACAGGCACTATACCACAGCCAGGGCCTCCCCTTCTACTGCAGCGTAGCCTGCCTCGGCCGTGCTCAGATGTCGGCTACCACACAGAGCCAACCGCCACTGCAGCAGAAGGGCGTCTCTGGAGAGGCACAGGCACAGTATTGTTTGCAGGACGACGAAGCCGATGCCCTCCCTGCTCCAATCCGTGACAGCTGCCGTAGGCCTGGATTTGTCGTAGTACACCAAGCTGTCCCTGGCCAACTGACAGATGGTGTCCTGGGCCTGGCGAAACTTGAGCCACAGCTGGTCGTCCCAATACACCCACTTGCTCCCTGGCTTTTTGAGGAGCTCACGGAAGGGCTCCATCACAGGTGCAGTGTCGAGGAAGGGAGCCAACTGGTTAACCAGGCCGTGCCAGTACCTGATGTCAGTGATTGATGGCTGATCAGGCATAGGGAAGTCCTTGATGGCTGACAGACGTTGGGCAGTGGGCTGGTAGAGGTCCCACCCCAGGAGGAAACCCACAAACTGGGCTTCTCTCCTGCAGAACAAGAACGTTTCTGGTTTCAGTGTGATACCTGTGTGAGCGCAAGTCTCCAGAAAATCGTAGGTGTGCCAGAACGCCCCTTTCACACTGGAGTCATAGAGGAGAGTGTCATCCACGCACTTGTACTTGCGGGGCACATCCTGAATAGCATCGTCAAACCTCTTGGTGTAGGCATCTGACGCTGAACAATGTCCCATGGGCATCCTGCAGTATCGAAAACGGCCCCACGGCATGATGAATGTGGTCAGGCGTCTACTCTCCTCCTCCAACTCCACCTGATGAAATCCCCAGAAGGCGTCAGCGACGGTTTTGAACGAGTTCACTGGCACCCCGGATACTATGTTGAATGGTGCAGGTGTGTGGTGCGTCTCCCTCAGACAGCTTGCATTGAGGCATTGGAAGTCTACAGTGCGCCTGGGCTAACTGTTTTTCTTGGCCACCAGGACCATCCTGGCGCATCTGGGCCTTCACCTCCGCTTCCCAGTGTTTTGGAACGGGAGCAGGTGTGTCACAGGTGTAGGGGGTCGTGCCGAGCGTCAGGTGGATATGGTGAGGGGGACCAGTCATGACTGGCAGTGGGAACCTGCTGGTGTTGAATGCAGTGGATGAAAAGTGCGTGAGCAGCCATGCCTCCAACCTGGCCACATTCTCCTCCAAAGGAGGTAAGGGTATCTCAACTGGCCTAGGAGGGACACGACTGCTCTCAGGTTCAGGGTTCGGAGGTAGGTCGTCAGCAGTGTGCTGCCCCCCCCCCCCCCCCCCCCATTGCCCAAGGCAGCCACAGCGCACCTATGGAGCAGGAAGTCAACAGGTACCAAGTTGAGGCACTTGCAAGCCTCCAATGACAAGTAGACCTCCTGGACAATGGACCCCTCGCCCATACTGAGGCGGCAGGGGTGGACCCCAGACACTTGAGCTGTTTGTTCGCCACGTCCCTCAGGCCATTCTGGACCCGAAGTTGCCCCGGACACAAACTGATGTCCCGGAACAGGGATGGCCCTGCCACACACACCATAGCACCCATGTCAGCCACAGCCAGCACAGGGGTGGTGGGGGAATTGCCCCCAGCCTGGGTCACGAACATTTGTAACCTGGGGTGGCGGGATAGCTGGGCTGTTGCCACTGTGACAGCACCTGACACATCCACAGAAGTGCTTAGGGCTGTCTTACTCCTACAACACCTTTTGAAGTGACCAACCTTACAGCAATTGCGACATGTGGCCCCATTTGCAGGGCAGTTGCTTTTGCCAGAGGCGTGTGTCATGCCGCAGTGTCCACAGTGCACGCGACTGGGGTGTCCAGGTCGGGCGGCAGCTACTTCAGACTCACCTGTGACGTCATCACCAACCGCTGCTGCTTCCGTGACTGTTCCCGCCACTGCCTGGCCAGACGTACGACACAATACATCAGTATTTCTCTCTGCTGCCTCAAATAACATACACTTGTTTCTAAGCACTTCAACACTCTTCTAAATCAAGTACCCCTGGAAATTTTCCATTTTCGACACTGGGTTACTCAGGCCCACCATAACTTTACGTAATAGCATGTACTCAGAGAGGTCATTATCACAGGTGGGACATATAAATTCACACTCTACTGCCTCTGCGAAGCATCGTTGAAAATACCTTTTCATGGGCTCCTTTTCACCTTGTTTGCTGTTGAAAAACTCATTCCATTTCACAGCATGGTTTGAAGATTGAAGAACCACTCCACTGATGGCGTCCAGGGCTTCCTTGGGCGAGAGCTGCTCCCACTGACCGCTGGGATATCTCGAGTCAATCACCCTTTGGACTGCAGGGACGCAGTTCAGGCGAATGTGGAGTGTGGCCACCAGTTGTGACCATCCGTTCAACAGCACCCACGACTCCATGGACCACTGCTGAGGGCTTCTTGACCGGCATAGGAGCATGACCGTGGCCACCAGTAACTAGAGACGGCATCTGAGCCATCAATGCACTCATGGTCTGCTGCTGGGCGTGTGTGGTGTTACCCGCCGGTGTAGAGATGCCCTGGTGTCCCCTTGAGGGCGTCGAGAATTGTGGACGTGTTGGGGCCATGTTGGCGTCCTCGTCAGGGCTGTTATGGCGTGTCGGGCCCCGGCATCCTACTCACTGCGCCATGTGAGAGGTTTGAATAATAGACCATGTTCTTTGCAGACTTTACTCTTGCAGCGTCAGATGGTGAATGGCAACCCTGTGCTGCCACAGACAAACTCCCACCTCCACACATGGGAAAACATATTGTACGATGGTACTCAATCTCACAATACCTGTGTACTATAGTACTGTATTGTACCAAAATCAACCTGACTCTCTACCTTCACACTTCTTATGACCTGGATTTTTTCATCCTTACTGGTGCTTTTCTATGACTGCTTCGTCACGTTACCATCACTATGACTTGCAGGCATTTTTATGGACATTATGGGTTAAATAAAGACACGCTTGCGAGAAGTCTTCAAAACTGACAGACATGGACGCTGATTGGCTGAACAGTAATTACCATACATCACATTTTCTAGTTGAGTGTACATCTCAAAGAAAAGAGGAGAAAGTTGCATATTGTATGGTTTCTTGTGAAGGTTTTGCATTGTTTTGTAGATATTAATCACTTTAGAGTGTTATACGGGGTTAGTACAAATTTTCAAAAGAAAGACGAGTGGATCTCGGTGGGGGGGAGGGGGGGCCTTTAGAATGGGGTCAAAATGCCCATGATATTGGTCAGATTTCAAAAAATCTTCTGGGAGGCTTACAGCTCCTCCCGCAAACCCCTCCCACCCGGGTGGGCTCACTATTCTTGCCATGTTTCCCCCCCACCCACAACTTCTTGGACCCCCCCCCCCCTTGGATATTTCTGGATTCGTCCCTGTATCGATGAGTGTTATAATGAAATGGCAGTCTCGGATGCAGCAGTTTAATAGGTTTGTTTGTACAATATTTGTAATAATAATACATTAATAACATTTTCTTGTGATTAACATAATTAATTTTTGCATAACCTCTTTCAGAACCATGTGGCAAGCATGCATGAGGGTGCAAAACCATACGCATGTGCAACATGTGGAAAAAGGTTTGCCTATCAGCACAGTCTCCGCAATCACTATGCATTACACGAGGTATGTATTGCTATTTTTCATGTCTCTATATGTTGCAAAACCTAACAAATAAAAAATAAAAATAAAATAAAATCCACCAACCATTGGTTAAGTAACTTAACAAATTTATGTCTAGAGGTGTTAATTGTCATTCATCACCAAAATACTCTATACTGTACAATTTCTCTTAAGGAATTGAATGGGAAGAAGCACAGGAAACTAGATACAGCTTTCAATCAAGACATTATCTTTTCTTAAGTTATTTAATATACTGTACAGTAGTCACTGCTTTGTTCGTGTGTCCATCCATACATCTGCTCATTCATTCAAGCATCTGTACATCTATCCCACACTTAGTATCTGCTCTAAAACTTTGAAATCAGTAAAGGTAGTTTGATGATAATTTTTAGAAAAGTGGGCATCCAGCCATAGACCTTGTTTCAGATTTTCCTTATGGCAGCCAGGATATTATGCCATCAGGTGATTAATCACAGCTATTGCCACCTTGTAACCGTAAGCATGGAAAATAACTGTAATGTGTTTCAATTAGCTCTTAGATCCCCTGTTATATACTTGTAAGTTAGAGTCACACTTTGGGGGTCAAAGATCAAATAATTGTCCTCTCTTCATCTTGAACCAATGAAGAGATTTTAATGATTATCATTCATACTGATATCTGGTATCTACAATTGTTCAACTTGATTCCTTGTGTTTGAGTAGTGCTCATATTCCAAGTACAGTACACTCAATCCCAGATAACCTATTGCACCATAGTACTGTCTCTTGTTTACACAACAGTAACTGCTATTTGTTCTTGCTCTCCCTACAATGTTGCCAGCACTCACCATCTCTCAAGCACCAATGTTGTCACTGCTTAAGAGGGTTGGTACTTAATATAGAACCTGTCTTGAGCACTTAGCAAATAATTATAATATTGTGCAGTACTGTATTTAACCAAAATTTTTTCGTTAACCGAAGTGAAAAATCTTATGGAACATAATTCGTTAACCGAGGCATTCGTACTGTAGTAGAATAACATACTGTGCATGGCAGAACATATAGATTTTCTTTATATTAGGTTTGGTTTATTATTGGCTGATTTATATTTACAGACACAGTAAAACCTCCGATAACGACTATTCAACTAAAGAAGATTCATATTTAAAACCCTGGTTAATTTAAGACCGAATTCAATTTACGCCATTATTTTTTTTGTATTTACGACAAAATTAAAAAATATATACAGTTGAGTCTGGATTTACGTGGTTTTTGTTTACGCGTTTTGTCATTTACGCGGTGCTTTGCCAGAATTGAAATGCTTTAATTATGCGGTAAATTTGGTCATTTACGCGGAGAGCAGCTGGCGGTCCAGCCTCACGCCATTTTGGATTCAAACCTCCCGCCATCTCCCGCCATCCCACCATGCCTGACCATAAGCGGGGGGAAGCGGCGCGGAGAGGGGTGCGCTGTTGCATAATTGGTGACGTCATATGATGTATCGGACTGTGATTGGGCCACGCATCCTTTCCTCCCTCCCCCGCTAGCTGTGATTGGTTTAATGTAATATGACGTGCCCTGCCACGGGAGGGAAGAAGTCGCTGACCTAGCAGGGCCTGTCTCATTGTTCTCAGTCCGCGTATACATTTCTCTCTTGTGCCCGCTATTCCCCTCACAATGGCTGCCGCGGGACCCCCACCACCAGAGAAAAAAATTGAATTACCTGGACTAAACCATGATGATGGGAATGAAATCATCGAGTTGGGGGAGAAACTTAAGCTCATCCTTGCCAACGACCCAGACAAGCATCGGTATGAAGCGTCTAGTAACCATCTGACGAAATTTATGGAGCCGTATATCCAGATCTATCTCGACAACATCAATGCTAGTCGTTAACGTAGTATTGAGGACTTCCTCGCCTGCAACCCGCCATAACCACAGCCAGCCCAAGTCAGTGATAGTGATATTGACAGTGAGGATATGGACTTTGAGGGGTTTGTCTGGGAGGCCCTGCAAACCTCTGCGAGAAGTGAAAGTGATTCACTGGAGGGCAACTAATCTGCCCTCTGCCTCGGAACCAGCCGCCATCCACGTGTGCCGACCCAGCTTTTCTACTAACGTAAGTGTTAAAAAACCTAATATTATTGATATTTCTCTTAATTATGTGTGCATACCATCATAAAATTAAGATGTTATTTTTATTACAACGTAGGTATTGTGTCGGAAAAAGTGGAGTCTGGGGGTCAGCCCAGTCTCTATTTCAATTAATCCCATATGTTCTGTTATTTCATTTATGCATTTCTCGTTTTACGCGGGCCTCCACGGGTTCAATTGACTGCGTAAATGAAGAACCAACTGTATTTCATTTTCGTATAAATAATAACTAAATCCCGATAAGAAAAAAAAACCCTTGCGCACGGAGGCTGCCAGGCTTGTTAGTGGTGATGCCAGAATCACTTTTATAAACAATCTCAGCTGTCAGGCCCTTTCTTTTCACGCATCTGACCAGGAAAAGGAGAAAAACCTTCTCAGGTTTATTACAGCATTTTTGCATCCCTATTCAACATAAGCAAGTGAGCAAGTGATGGTCGTGCTGCTTCAAAAACTAAAAGAAAGTGTATAAGCTTAGCCAAGAAACTCAATGTGTTAAAGTTTGAATAAACACAAATGACCTCTACATAAAGATGTATAATGAGAACAGAAAGCAGCTGTTCAAGGTTCTTTCAACAGCTTTATTATTCGAAGGCCTAAACCATCAACTTCAGCTACACCATCAAATTCAGCATTATAAGTCGCTTCAACAACAACTTCAGGTTCAGTAACAGTTTCAGCAACAGCTTTTTGGAAAGCTACAGCATCAGCCAGAGTTGAACCTGATGACTTCGTCATCTCAGTAAAAACTCGCACAACATCATTGGCTGTCCGTCCTTATGTTTTAGACTTTACCACTATTGGTGAGTAGAATTTTTGTTTTACATTCGTAAATATTATTTAAAACATATATAAACAGTAAATAAGTGTTGCTTTCATATTCATAAGTCAAGAAATGACGCTTTGTTTTCACATGTACTGTATGCACTTACTGTACATACGTTGGCGTTCCTAATCATCTCGCTTTATTTCTTCTAATGGTTAGCTACTTCTAGTGTTCCATTTATCAAAATTAAATAATATTACTTAAAACATACTACATACATACAGGTATTCATTTTTTACATTAAGTTCACTACAGCTACAACCAGGGTCTTATTTCTTCAGTTTCTTTTGTAGAACCATCGTCACTCACGAAAACTGCCGTCTTATCTCCTCTTATGTGTTTTAATATTCTATGTATTATTAATGAATTGCATTATTCATTTCACTTATATAAACATTAATTCAACCAAATACATATTCAGTAATAAACAATAATGAATCTTTTGTACATATTCTTAAGATAAATGACTGTGTCCTGAGTGTGCACCTATACATTGGCGTTCCACTATCAGTCTCACGTTTTCTTTAATATCAGTGGTTACTTCTACTGTATATTAAATAACATTAATTAAAACATACATATTTTTTACATTAATTTTGCTACAACAACAACCAAGGTCTTATTTTCTTCAATTCCGGTGGATAACTGACATTATGGGTGTGAACATTGACAACAATGCCGTCTCTTATCCTCTTGTGTGTTTTAATATTCTATGTATCATTAATGAATTGTATTGTTCATTTCGCATATATAACGATTACAGGTTGACAACCCTCTATCCGAAATTCCGAAAACCGAAAGTGTTTTTTGTGGGGCCAAATTTTTTTATTTTATTTTTTTATTTTATTTATTTTTTTTTTTTACAGGGATTAGCCCACCCGGGCACAGAACACTGACCCACATCAGGGCCTGGGGGGCGAAAGTGTAATAGTAATAATAATTATAATAATAATTATTCATAGTAAGTAAAAATTTAAATAAAAATACACCAAAATAAAATAATAATGATAATAATAACAATAAAATATAATAATAAAATTAATAATAATAACAATAATACTATAATAATAAAATAATAATACTACTACTAATAATAATAATAGTAATAAAGAAATACAAGAATGAAATAAAAGATCAAAAGTGAGAAACACAACCCACTGTAGACCTATGAATTATTATTATTATTATTATAATTTTTATTATATTTTTGCCCCCCAGGCCCTGATGTGGATCAGTGATCTATGCCCGGGTGAGCTAATACACATTAAAAAAAACAAAACAAAAATAAACTAACTATTCTGAAAACCGAAAAATTCCGAAATCCGAAATGCCCCTGGCCCCAAGGATTTGGATAAGGGATTGTCAACCTGTAATTCAATCAATTACATATGCAATAATAAACAATAATGAATCTTTTGTACATATTCTTAATAAGATAAATGACGCGGTATCCTTAAATGCGCACGTACTGTATATGTTGACGTTCCCAATCCATGTCACTTTTTTTTTCTTTGCCATTAGTGGTTAGGTACTTCTATTGTTCCATTTATATACATTAAATAACATGACTTAAAACATACATATTCATTTTTTTTACATTAATTTTACTACAGCTACAACCAGGGTCATATTTTCTTCATTTTCGCGTGTAGAACTATCGTCCTGGACTCCTGGCTGTAAACACTAACGAAAACAATGGCATCCAATCTCCTCTTGTGTGACCATATTATTTTTCATTTATATTGTATAAGGTGCATTCATAAACCTTATTTAAAGAATATAGTTTGCAATTATTATTTGTATTGTTTTGGGGGAAAAGAGGGTAAAAAGTCACACAAAAGACATGAAAAGGTCACACTTGGGAACGCATCTCATTATTATTGCTTTATTTTAATGGTAATTAATGATTCGCGATACGATGATTCACCTAACACTGCATTATTGGAGGACACATTACCGTCGTTAATTCGAGGCTTTACTGTACAGTATACAGTATATATTTGGAAGAAAAAATGGTAGGTTAGGAAAAAAATTCATGCACCCAAAGCGAAAGCGATAATCAGAAATATCTTATATCATGTTCAAGTGGAGTCATTTATCTATACTGTACTCCAAATAAATTTAAACGTATTCTTGCGAGAAGTTATGGAGAAGTAGGATATTCAAAATTAATAAGAATACTGTACAGTGATTCCTCGGTTAACGAGCACAATCCGTTCTAGAAGGTTGCTCGTTAACCGAAACCATTGTTTCAATGGGTTTTTGGGTAATTGGTTCCAGCTCACCGAAAATTTCCTAAATTCAACAAAAAAGGTAGAAAAGTACACTTACTTTGGGGTGTGTATGTAGAAGGCTCCTGGATGATGATGATGATGATGATGATGGGAATTAGAATGGGGGTGGAGGAGAAGGGAGATGAGAAGGCATTGGGGTGGAAGGAAAGTCACCCCATGGCGCCATTTCACCCATAAAATTTAAGTTCTCTTGGTGTAATTCAAGATTATTTTCTTTCAATCAGCACTGCACTGCATTATATATTGTCAGTATGTAAAATAAATTTCAAAATGTCCAATAATTTGCTTGGAAACACAGAAAAAAGTATTTAGTTGAAGAGGGTCTCAAGCAAGATGTTACCTCCACTGAGAAAACAGAGAGACTGACGCCTGTTTGGTGTGTTGACAGGCTGGATGGCGGGCATAAAACTAGTTTTCTTACCTTCAATTATGTTCAATAATTGTTAAAATGACTAAAAAATTTAATATTAACTTTTAAAATTATTGAATAGTATAAACTTCTTGATATTTACGAAAATGGGAAAGAATATAAGCCCTAGAACCGATTACTGTATTGGCGGACTAATACTACAGCTGGTGGACCGCCAAATGCAAGCGAAAACATGTTGAGGTCGGCTCGTAAGAAACTCGTTAACCGAAGTTAAGAATCTTATGGAAGGTAGCTCGTTAACCGAAATCTCATTAACCGAGGCGCTCGTTAACCGAGGGACCACTGTATAGGCGAATATTAGGTATCAGGGATTAGGCAGAACCAATTCAGGGGTATAGTAACAATATATCTGGTGTCCTTAATTGCTGACAGGAAATTGATATTGATTGATTAATTATTAACGAATTTTCGTGCTTCAGCTGGACGCACCCCTTAAAAGATATTTATATTTGCACAGTAATTATGAATCTATTATTTTATGTGGTAGCCAAGGCAAGGTACAAAAACTGAACAGAAACCGAACGAAACTGAATGAAAAATCGAACACAAAAATTCAGAAATTTTTTAATTCAGTATACTCACGATTTAATGGAATCAGATATAACGAACTTTCGATTTAGTGGAAGGAATTTTTTTCCTATTTTTCGCTCAATTTATTGGACTACAGCTCCTCCCCGACTTACAACAGGGTTAGGGACCCAAATCCAGGTTGTAAATCGAAATGGTCGTAAGTCGGAAATGCTTAAATAATACATAGAAAATCTAAAATGGGTGTCTCTTTTTCTTCTCAGAACCACAAATCACTCACTTTTATGCTTGCCAGCCATTTTAAAGTGAATTAAAAACGAAAATTTTGTCTGTGTACTGACTTTGGGACTCGAAAATACGTAATTTGACCAAATTTTGGTAAGACTGAGGCAGGTCGTAAGTGCGGGTGGTCGTAAGTCGGGGAGGAGCTGTAGTTCGCTAAGATGAGACTAATTCCGAAAATATGATCATACCTACGGAGTGAGGTGACATGCCAAGGCACATGCACAGCACATACATTAACAGCGGGGGGCCGGTGGTAGAAGCGGTATCGCTTTTGCCTCGCAAGCAAGAAGTCACGGGTTCAATTCCTGGGCTGGTGGAATTTGTTTGGATATGCTTCCTAGCCCCCATTAGTCCCTGTTCACCTAGCAGTAAAGTAGGTACCTGTTGTAAGTCGAAAGTTGCGAATTCGTATTCAGAGAGTTGTTGGACCTTCCAATAACTTGATGACATAAACTATTGACTCTTCAGGCTTCTACGCCCTTGACTCTTCAGGCTTCTACGCCCTTGACTCTTCAGGCTTCTACGCCCTTGACTCTTCAGGCTTCTACGCCCTTGACTCTTCAGGCTTCTACGCCCTTAACTCATGAGACATAAAGGTAAGCATGAACTTAGCATGCTTCCCTGTTGGGCGCTGTAAACGCTTCTGCACTTCACCGTACACAAGGATATAGGGGGGTGCCCAATAAAAAAATAAAATAAATAAATAAATACATTAACAGCACTACTAAACTATTGACTTATAAAATTTTACTTTATGATTTCTATTTTAAAATTAATTGAGACATGATGGCTCAATTTGGCTGCTTTTGCACTTAGACAACTGGTCAGTTAATAAGCCAGGGCATATGCAGATGCATTATACACTAGTGATGTCATGAAGCTTGACCACTACAATGCATAAATTGTCACAGCCTCTACTCAAATGTACTAAATTAATTATTAGAATTTTTCTGTCTTGTGCAAACTATGTGATGTTTATACTCAAATTAATCACCATCTTACAAGAATTCCAGCAATGCAAGTTACGAGGTGCGATCCAAAAGTTCCCGGACCGGCTTCATAAAATCTTTATTTTTCAAGATATTACAGTGAAACTTTAGTCACCCTTAAAATATTCTTCAGGGGCCTCAAAGCAGTGCTGAATCCCCTCCTTCCACTTCTGGAAGCAGATCTGGAAGTCCTTGTTGGTGAGGCTGGAGGACACCTTCTGCGATGTGTCCTGGATCTCCATTTTGTCCATGATCTTCTTCCCCTTGAGGTTCAACTTGAACTTGGGAAACAGCCAGAAGTCACAGGGGACCAGATCTGTAGAGTATGGAGGGTGGGGGGCCACTGGGATGCCATGCTGTTTCCCAAGTTCAAGTTGAACCTCAAGGGGAAGAAGATCATGGACAAAATGGAGATCCCGGACATATCGCAGGTGTTCTCCAGCCTCACCAACAAGGACTTCCAGACAGTGGCGTAGCTAGAGTGTGTGCCGCCCGGGGCGGCCCTTGAGTTTGCCCCCCCCCCCCCCCCCCCCCCCCGTGCCCCCACAAAAAATACATATTGCACAGTGACTCACTCTTATATATATATATATATATTAAATAGTTTGTGTACCATTATAATATTACTGTACTTTCACATACTCAAATATAGTATGCTTTAAATACACACCAAACATACTTAAACTTTATAAGTTTCCTTAATCCTCAACAGGTTACAGGTTGTGTGTGTGGCGGGGGGGGGGGGGGGGGGCATAGCAAGGGTGTAGCTCATGACGTGGCCGTGATGATGTGGGTCAGGTGTTAGGTCAGACACGACAAGGATTAACTTGCCGCCGATACAAAGGGATGGATTAACGTCTCCAGTAGCTGCAGATATGGGTGATGAGCAGACCCAAAAGTGCCGCCTGGGGCGGACCGCCCCCCCCACCCCCCCCAGCTACGCTAGTGCTTCCAGATCTGCTTCCAGAAGTGGGAGGAGGGGATTCAGCACTGCTTTGAGGCCCCTGAAGAATATTTTAAGAGTGACTTAAGTTTCACTGTAATATCTTGAAAAATAAAGATTTTATGAAGCCGGTCCGGGAACTTTTGGATTGCACCTCGTATATTCTGCTAAGTCAAGTCAGTAATATTTTATAAGCAAAAAACTTAAACTCCCTGTTTTGTATAATCTATTCCCGAGTCCCTGACCCATTCCCCCCTCCACTGACAACTATGCGTTAATCTCCCCTTCTGGCTATCAACACCTCACCTCCCCGTCCCCCTCCCCCCTCCTCCCAGCCAGATAGCACTAAAGATTTTAGAGGGTGGAGGTAGTTTTAGGCTTAAAAGTTTCTATCTTATAAAATATTACAGACTTGACTTAGCAGAATATAATGCACATTGCTGGAATCCTTGCAAGATGTTAGTTAATTTGAGTATAAACATCCCATAGATTGCATTAGACTGAAAATTTAGTCCTTTAGCTTAGGACATTTGAGTACAGAGTGAGTACAGGGTATAATAATATGTTGGTTAAAATTATGGCTTTTTTACAGGGAAAAGTCTGTATAACTAATCTCAGTGGTCTGAATATTATGGTATCGAATGTTACAGAGTTCAATATTTCAAATAAATTCTTAGTTTAGTTCTGTACATAGAGACTGGTGGTGTCGCCCTATCACAATAAGCCACGCTTGAGTGAGGAAGGAGGGGGAGAAAACTGACTGCGTAACCCTACCTCCCCCCCCCCCCCCCCTTCTACCCCCAAAAAAGGTTTGCCTCCCACCAGGTCCAGCCATCTGTATGACTGTATGGTAGCGAGTTAAATATCAGCTGTTGAGGAGGCATGGCAATACCCCTTTCCACTCCATCTCTCCAATTACCCACACCTTTCTGTTTTCTCACTCCATATTTTAAAAAGTTTTGTAACGTAATGTTGAAGGACACAACTTTGCTCATTTATACTTATCACAATCTCCTTAAAAATACTTTAGGTTTCATGTTTATTCAAGACATCTTTAGGTCATTAGACCCACTATTCCCCCACCCAAGAAAGAGTGGCCTGACATTCCATCCCTGTAAATTCAATTGCCTCTGAAGATGCCTTGAATAAAGACGAAAGCTAAGTTGCTCTAGTGTATACTTAGTTGACCGAGAGCTCGATTTAGCAGAAATTTTTTATTTAACGAACAGGTGTGGCGCGAATTCGCCGTTAAATAGAGAAAATATTGTAGTACATTTCAAATAATTTTGAACTAGATTAATTTAAATTTTTCGGTAATTTGAGTGATGCAGAGCCCATTTTACTCTTATATTAACGAGGGTTTAGTGTACTGTACTCTCAAAATGTTCGTTTGGACTCCAGGTGTCACATAGGTGTTCATAATGATGCCCAGTATCCCACAGGTATTCATAATAAACTCTGGTACTCAGTGATGCCAAATGATGTACATGTGCTCACAATAATTCAAGATGCCTCGTAGAGTTTCATAATGATTCCAGGTACCTTAAAGGTGTTCATAATGATTCCAGGTGCCTCACAGGTACTCATAATGACTCCAGGTGCCTCACAGGTGCTCACAATGTCTCCAGGTGCCTCACAGGTGCTCATAATGATTCTAGGTGCCTCACAGGTACTCATAATGACTCCAGGTGCCTCACAGGTGCTCACAATGACTCCAGGTGCCTCACAGGTGCTTAAAATGACTCCAGGTGCCTCACAGGTGCTCATAATGATTCCAGGTGCCTCACAGGTGCTCACAATGATTCCAGGTGGTCTTAAAGCCAAAACTGAATTTTAATGAATGGGGTACAGTAGAACGTCGATATAACATGAGATACGTTCCAAGAGAGGTTGCTTTAACCCTTAAGCCTCGGGTTAGGGTGCTGCTGGCAGTAACCCCCCCCCCCCCCCCCCTGCATGCGGGGATAAATCTAGAAAAAAATAAACTTTTCCCCCCAAAAAATAAAATAATAATAATAATAATAATACAGTACATAGAAAATCTAAAATGGGTGTCTCTTTTTCTTCTCAGCACCACGAGATCTCTCACTTTTACGCTTGCCAGTCATTTTAAAGGGAATTACAAACAAATATTTTGTCAGTACACAGCGTGATCACTAACGTCGGTACAAGAAAATTACGTGATTTGAGAAATATTTTATACGACTGCTACAGTCGTGTGTCCGGGTGGTCGTAAGTCGAGGAGTACCTGTATACTTTACATGTTTGAGTGTGTGTGAGTGTTTGAATGTTTATGTGCGTAGGTGTGTGAGGTAAGTCTTAAACGTTGACTGTTAATTTACCTCTGATGTGCTGTGTTGCTTGCTTGCTGAAGTTGGCATTAGGGGAGAGGGTGAAGGTTTACTGTGGTGAGAGGATGCTGGGGTCGTCAGCCAACTCACTCTCCTCACTGCCAGGGTCGTCAGCCACCTCACTCTCATCATCACTGCCAGGGTCGTCACTCTCATTATTGCTGTCAATTTGTACTGAAAGCTGTTGTTCTCCATTGGTCGAAGGCTGTGGTTCACTTGTTGAAGGCTGTGGTTCACTCGTTGAAGGCTATGGTTTTACACTGGTCTTGAACAGCTGCCTAAAAGCTGTGTTCTGTTTGGATGTACGTTGGGTGGTTGGTGCACTGGGGGTTGAAAGTTGGCCGTGATAAATGCATCAAGAGTCATTTGTTGTGCATGCTTCCTCTTCTCCTCAAGCACTTCGCAGTATGCTCATATGTCTTTCTTGACATTGCGGATGATAGTGCAACTTTGGTCAACATTAGGCTCCATTTCTAATGCCATATCCATCGCCATCTCAAATGAAGAAATCGGCTTCCTTAGGTTCCGTACAGTGAGGAGTGTGTTGGAGTTTCATCTGCATCTTCTCCCGTTGCAAGTGGCATTTCTTCCTGCTGAAGCCTCTCCAGTTCTATCAGGTCTTCATTGGTAAGTTCTTCATTGTGAGAGTCAAGGAGGTCTTCTACGTCAGCGTCATCCACTTCATCGAATCCAGCCTTCTTTGCAAGAGTCACAATAGTCTTCCTTATTGCAGGCACTGAAGGGAAACCAACGAATTGTGCACACACTCGGGCCACAGCTTACGCCACACACCGTTCATGTTCTGTTGTGTTGTTGCCTCCCATGAATCACTGATGTTTTATTATGGCTTTCGTGATGTAGTGTTTTTTCCAAAACCCTTCTCCATCGGTCCCCTCAATCAGCTGCTCCATGATACGCCGAGTGTATCATGACAAAAACCTGTCAGATTGAAAGAAAATCAGTGTACCCGTCGATGATAAACAAGCTACTGTAACTGAGTGGTAAAAGAACCCTCAGTCTCAGACCATAGCTGATACCTTCCGCAAAAAGAAAGCGGCAGCCCATCGCAAACTTCGCAAACTAAAAAATGACTGGTTTAAAATTAAAGCATGTGAAATGCAAAAACTTGCAGATCAACACAAGATGCTGAAATTTTTCAATTCCACATTTTATGCGCCAATCACTCATGGCACAGCCCCCTCTGCTCATCCGACCGCAATTCCCTAATTAAAGACGATAAAGGCATCTATCAGCCCTGGAAAGAGGACTACAATTCGCTGCTCAACCTAAACACCGATGTGGATGTCCTGACTACCCAGCAGGTCCCTCAGCATCCAGAGGTGTCTCACATCAGCTATCCTCCATCCCTGGATAAGATGGCTATTGCCATCAAACAGATGAAAAATAACAAAGCCTCAGGGCTTGATGGAATCCCGGCTGAGGTGTATAAAGCAGGAGGACCTCTGCTTACTAGCCGTCTCCAATCTCTCCTGGAGAATACAGTAGTACCCCGATTTATGCGGTCAATTGAACCCACAGGGTACCGCGGAAAGTGAAAACCATTTAAAGTGAACAACAGAACATATGGGATGAATTCCAATAGAGACTGGCCCGACCCCCAAACTCCACTTTTTCTGACACAATACCTATGTTGTAGTAAAAATAGCATCTAAGTTTTATGATGGTATGCTCACACAATTAATATTTAAAAGAAATACAGTCGCCAGGTTAATGTCCATTCAAATAATGGACTCAAATCCCCCCCCCCCCCTCTTCCCAGCTCACTGGCCCCTACCTCTCTGAGAAATGATTGGGTGAAACACTAGATTTTAACATTTAGTAATAAATAATACCTCAGACTAAAGTTAAGATAATATAATTGACATTTCTGGATTCCTTGCAGGTCAGGGAATATTTTGAATGTAAACTTCATATATTTTGCACAAAAGATAAAATACTTGGTTTGTGTAAACCAAATTATTACATTAGATCTAAAATTTGTATGTCTAATGCAAAATCCATGATGTTTATATTCAAAATGATCATCATATTGTAAGAATTCCAGCAATGTAAATTATATTCTGGTCCAGTAATTTGTATGAATTTTATGAGCTAAAACAAATATCTTCAGTTAATAAAAAAAAAATAATATTCTTCACGACACTATCTGTCAATCAAAGTACCCCAACTTGCCTCCCCCCTCTTCCAACCACGCCAGATGGTCGGTCGGTCCCCACCCTCCCCCCCACCTTCCCTCCCTACCAGAGAAATGTTGGGTGAAAGAACTAGATTTTAACTTTTATTAATAAATAATACCTCAGACTAAAATTAGGATATTATAATTGACATTTCTGGATTCCTTGCAGGTCAGGGAATATTTTGAATGTAAACGTCATATATTTTGCACAAAAGATAACATATTTACTCAGAGTAAACAAAATACTTAGAGTAGATCTAAAATTTGTATGTCTAATGCAAAATCTATGATGTTTATATTCAAAATGATCATCAAATTGTAAGAATTCCTGCAATGTAAATTATATTCTGGCCTGGTAATTTGTATGAATTTTATGAGCTAAAAAAAAAAAAAATTATACTTCACGCGTATATGAGTAGATGCACCGCGGAAAGTGAAAGTCCGGTTCTGGCAAGGTACCACGTAAATGAGAAATCGCGGAAAGTGAAACCGTGTAAAGCGGGGTAATACTGTATATGGGAAAAGGAGGAAATCCCCCATGCTCTTAAAGATACAGTGACCCCTCGTTTAACGAACTCCTCTGTTAATGAAATTTCGGTTAACGAACTGCCTTCCATAAGGATCTTCAATTCGGTTAACGAACAAAAATTCGGTTCACGAATTTCTTACGAACCGACCTCAACATGTTTTCGCTTGCACTGACCGAGCAACCCAGCTTTAGTATCAGTCCGCCAATACATTAATCGGTTCTAGGGCTTAAATTCCTTACTATTTTAGTAAATATCAAGAAGTTTATACTACTATTCAATAATTTTAAAAGTTTAATATTCAATTTTTTAGTCATTTTAACAATTATTGAACATAATTGAAGGTAAAGTGACTAGTTTAATGCGCGGCATCCAGCCCCTTAACACAGCAAACAGGCGTTAGTCTCTCCCTCTTTTCACTGGAGGTAACATCTTGCTTGAGACTCTCTTCAACTAAATGCTTTTTTTCTGTGTTTCCAAGCAAATTATTGGTCATTTTGAAATATATTTTACATATTGACAATATATAATGCAGTACAGTGTTGATTTAAAGAAAATAATCTTGAATTACACCAAGAGAGCTAAAATTTTATGGGTGAAATGGCGCCATGGGGTGACTTCTCTTCCACCCCAATGCCTTCTCTTCTTCCTTCTCCTCCACCCCCATTCTAAATCCCATCATCATCATCCATGAGCCTTCTACATACACACCTCAAAGTAAGTGAACTTTTCTACCATTTTTGTTTAATTTAGGAAATTTTCGGTGAGCTGGAACCAATTACCCAAAAACCCATTGAAACAATGGTTTCGGTTAACGAACGACCTTCTGGAACGGATTGAGTTCGTTAACCGAGGGGTCACTGTACCTCCATTATCAATATTTATAAAAACAAGGGAGACCAGTCAGACTGTGGCAACTACCACAGGATCTCGTTGCTGTCCGTAGCTGGCAAAATTATTGCCCGAATCTTCCTTAAACAGACTTCCTGAGGCGGAAAACTTCCTCCCAGAATCTCAGTGTGACTTTAGACCATCACGTGGCACCACTGACATGATCTTTGCTGCCCGCCAGATACAGGAAAGGTGCAGAGAACAGCGTCTTGACCTGTACTTGGCTTTCATCGACCTAACCAAGGCCTTCGACTCGGTCAACAGGGAAGCCCGTTGGTGGACCCTCAGCCGTTTTGGCTGCCCACTGAAATTCATCATCCTCGTGAGGCAACTCCACGATGGCATGAACGGCAGTGTCCTGCACAATGGCACCCAGTCTTGAGTTCTACCCAATCCAAACAGGGGTAAAGCAAAGATGTGTATACTGGCACCAACTGTCATTTCCATTTTCTTGGCTGCCTTCCTTAATTGTGCCAGTGCCAATTTAGCCAGTGGGGTGGACATCAAGTACCGGATGAGCGATCTTTTCAACTTAAGACGGCTCCAGGCAGGAACAACGATATCGGCTGCTGCAGTGGTGGGCACAGCTAAACGAAAAGTTAGCTTCGCTAACCGCTAATCTGCTAACTAAAAAGTTAACTTCGCTAAACAGCTAAAAAAATTAGCGGAAGCTAACCTCTAACTTTTATTTTATGAATTTAGCTTCTTTTTTTTTTTGGGGCTATAAAACCCTTAAAAACAGACCTAGCGAGCTGAAATTTTCATATTTTGTCTTGTAGCTTAGACATAGAGCTTTCCAAAAAGGTGTAGCATGCCAAGATCTTTTTTTTTTTTTTTTTTACGGGAATTAGCCCACCCGGGCACAGGTCAAACAACCCACAACGGAGCCTGGGGGGCGAAGAAAAAAAAAGAACGGAAGGAGGTGCAGAGGGAGGTGTCTTTGCATACAAGGCTCCACTGACTGATGTCCCGATTATATTATAAACCGTTTTGAACATTTCCAAAATTAGGAACATTTACCGGAAGGTAAAATGTTAATTTACTCAAAAAGGATACTCACTTTATTCTAATGAGGAAGAAGGTCTCTACTAGTGGAGATTGACTAGATGGGGGAGGGGAACCCAGCACCACCACATTTGAGGCATCTCTCAGAGATAGATGAAGATAGCTGTCTTTGAAAGATTTTGAAGATCTCCAAAAGCCCATTTCCTTGATCTGACTGAGACTCATATGCCGCAGAAAGGCCACAGACCCTGCATATTTCCTAGTATCATGTGCCAAAAATTTCTTGCCAGGGTCTGCTTGATTCACTAATTGAGATAAGGATTTTGTCAATTGACTAGGAGATAATTTCTTACCATCCCTTGATGAAAAAACATAAGGGCCTCTATTAGGGAATCTGGTTAACCATTCCTGAAGATTTTTAACTGGACACAATATGTGAGGAACCCTAGTTTCATCCATTAGATGTTTTATCCTAATAGGTTGAGCTTGGAAATCTTCCCTTTCATTTTTTCTTAGTGTCTCTGTAGGAAAAAGGATAACATATTTGTCAGAAAATACCAATAATGATGGATTATTGGAGATTGAAATCAGTTCACTGATTCTCATACCCGTTGCTATTGCTAGAAGGAAAGCTACCTTCTGGAGTAATTATCCCTGTTCAGATTTATATTGTAATTTGGCCCCATAAGAAGAGTAGTAACTTTTTCCAGAGACCAAGACGGGATTCTCTTGGGTTGAGGAGGTCTCTGAATGAAAAAGAACGATCTTAGCATTTGATAAATCCTTGGGTTCAAGGTAATATTAAAACCCCAAGCCAGAGGGTCAACCAACGCTGATTTATAAGATGCAATTGTCGATCCTTGAAGGCCTTTAACTCTGAACAGAAATTCTAAAAATTCTAATACAACTGTTTCCGATAATGAATCCGGAGTTGTTAACTTGATAAATTGTTGAAAAAGATTCCAAGCTTTCTCATATTGAATAGAAGTTTGGGGTCTATGACCTGCTAATACTTGATTAGCTACAGTACTCCCTCTTTATCGACGGATTTTTTATCGGCGGATTATTTCGACGGATTTTTATTTTGGCTTTATTTGAACTCTGCGGGCCTTGTTTGTACTTTCGCCGCTAGGCGGCACTAGTGGCGTGACTAGCGTCTACCCGCAGCCCGCCTTCCCTGAACACAGACATCAGCCTGAAATTGTCCCAACATTCACAGGGTTCCCAACAGCCGAGCCTCAGTTACGCAACATAATAACTATGGCAAATGAAGTTGGAGGTGAAGGGTTCTCTGACTTAACAGCGGCAGAGGTGCAAGAAGAGTTATTGGGAAATGTTGGGGATCCATTTACAAGTGATGAACTAGAACAATTAGTGGAGCTGCAGGATGAAACAGAAGATGAAGTGAGTGATGATGAAAATAAGAACTTAACTTTAGATAATCTTGGTGAAGTAATAAGAATGAGTAAGGCCCTCTCTGCTCGTCTCTATGACATTGATCCCTCCCTTGATAGGTCCCTTAAAGCAAAGAGAGCTATTGAAAATGTTATGTTGCCATATATAGAACTGCAGAGGGAAATGAGAAGCAAGAAAGCACAGACCACCATCACCAACTTCTTCAGTCGCCGAGTGCCTGCCATCGCCGAACCTGCCGGCATCCTGCAACAGGAGGCAGAAGCTGCCAACACCTCACAACAACAAGACGTAGAAGCTGCCGGCACCTCACAACAACAAGAAGACGCAGTACCTGCCCACACCCCTCAAGAAGATGCAGACCTTGACTCATCATACTCATCTGACTGGTCAGGCTTCTAATAAGCCTCAATCATCACACTTGTATATACTGTACACTGTATTGTTTACTGTAAGGACCGATGTTCACTTCAATAAATGAAATCATAAGTTTGCTAGTATTTTTGTCCACTTATTATATTATTATTTATACACTATTATTTAAGGTTATGTGTAAAGGAAACGCATTAATGCTTAAAGGTACATCTATTCAACATATGCTAATAATAGTTAGAAAAATTACGTAACCATCACGGTATCGACGGTTTCTTTATCGACGGCCGTCTACAGAACGTAACCCCCGTCGGTAAAGAGGGAGTACTGTATATTGGAAATACCCAACAACCTATTTAAACTTTTTTTGAGCAACTCCAAGCGTGAAGTGCCAAGGATATCTCGAACTGAGAATGTAGTACCTGGTCTAGACATCCTTGTTGCAATTGTAGAGGATCCAGGCACCAAGTTTGTAGGATCCAATATGGTGCAATTAAGAGGACTTTGCCTCGGAAGGATCTGAGTTTGTGAACTACTTTGGGCAATATTTTCACAGGTGGGATAGATAGATTGAATTCCAAAGGTTCCAATCTAAGAGGAGGGCATTTCCTAAAAGATTTGACCTTTCCAGAGATGCATAAATTGGCATCTTGTAATATGTTAGGGAGGTAAACAGATCTATATGTGGAGTTCCAAACTTCTTCACTTGACTCTTGAACTCCGATACCTTTAGGGACCATTCTGTTTCTGTCGATACTGGCCGGAGACGGGACAGCGCATCTGCCCAATTGTTTTGCTTTCCCGGTATATAAGTTGCTTTGAGGTAAAGTGTTTGTGTTGCGCAAATACTGAAAATTTTTTCTGATAGTTGTAGAAGGGGCCAAGACCTTGTTGACCCTTGATGATTGAAACAAAAGATTGCCGTTTTGTTGTCCATGGCAAACAGGATCGTCATATTTTGTAAATTTGGGTTTGCCGACAAAAAGAATAGGACTACTGCTAATTCTTTTATATTTATGTGTTTGTCCCAAAGGAAGTTGCTCCACTTTCCTTGATTGAATTCCCCTTTTGAAGAATGGTATCCCCATCCTATTTTGGACGCATCCATACAAACGACCAAACCTGTTTGAGGTGGAACCCAGGGAGAGGGACCGATTAGATTGTCCCAGTTTGTCCACCACAACAGATGATTCTTTATCTGAATAGGGAAAGAAGAAGCAACTTTTCTGTTTCTGCGAAGCAACTTCGAGCCCAGACGAGTTAGTTGCTTCTTCCTTAGCTTTCCCAAAGGAACCACTATTGTGGCAAAATTCAACAGACCCAGAAGTTTTTCCCAATCGTGCTAAGAAACCTTGTGCTTTACACAAAAGGCTTCTACTTGGTTTATCACATCTGTTACTTTTACTTCTGGTAGACTGACTGACTGCTGATTTGTATCACACTCGAGACCTAACCAATCCAATTTCTGACATGGTATTAAATTTGATTTGACCTGGTTTATCTTTAAACCAAGGTTTTGAAATAGTACTAGTGTACGTTGGGTCACCCTTTGACAATCTTCGAAAGAGTTTCCCATTATCAGCCAATCGTCTAGATAAGCAAAGGTTCTTATGCCCTCCTTCGCAAGGATCTTTCTGGGAAAATTTGCCAGTTTTGTAAAGACTTTTGGTGCAATTGTCAGACCGAATGGCATTACTGTGAATTGATAACTTAATTCCCCTACTTTGAAAACCAGAAATTTTCTGTACCTGGGAGCAACAGGAACATGATAATAGGCATCTTCGAGATCCACTTTTGAGATCCAAGCATTGGGCGGAAGTAGATGCCTCCGATGGTCGTAAGTGAGAATCTTGAAACTTCTTTTGGGAATAAATTTGTTTAGGATTGAAAGATCCAAAATCCACCTTAATTTGTCGCTGCCTTTCTTGGGGACTGGGAATAGGCGAGACATGAAACATTTCTCTGAATGCAACGGTTCTATGACACCTCTGTTTAGTAGTTGACTTACAAATTTTGTAAGTAATGGGGTTGGTTTTTGACCCTTTGGGGATGCTAGGGGAGGGCGCCTCAACCAAATCCCTGTGACACCCCCTTTGATTGTTTTGTAAGCTTATATGGAAGAAGTCCATCTGTTCACCCTACCCCCTAGACGACCCAGCTGTCTGGCTTCATTGGAAGGGGGAAGTTGCTGAGGTGGTGGAATAAGGTCTCCTTCCGTGTCCGAACAAACGGCCACCTCTATTACGTCTTTGATTATTTCCTCCTCTAAAATTTCCCCTTGGTTGATAACTGACCCGGGCAGCTGGTCCTGTTCCCCTGTAAAACCTTCCTCTCCTAGGTTTCTGAAAGGTCTGAGGACTCCTGGGGACATTAATATTAATAGTACAGTATTCTCCAAAGATGATCTATAATTAATCAATGATTGCTCACCAAACAAAGCAGGAGAAAGAGGAGAAGAACATATCAACAAATAAGTGCTACCACTTGAAGCATTATTTGTTGCTTGTTTCCTTAGCTGGACTTTCAGTCTTAGGGCTTTCAACAAATGATCTAAAAATGAGTTGTACAGGGAATATGGGATTCCTTTTAGAGCAGCAGAAAAACATTTGTCCACTTATGAATTTTCTTCATAGTCCAGCACAAACTTAGTTAATAACTGACACATCATAATTGCAGACCAAACATCTGCTGCCAATTTCCTAATTTTAAATTCTTCAAGCAGCAGTGCAGGGGCAACTGGTTTCAAATTTTTTTCATAACTTATATCAGCATATTTTGAAGCCGACAAATATTGGGAAAGATCATATAAGAAACTCTTTTCGTCATTAAATTGGAACTTCAAACAACAAAACTTGTGAGCTTTCCTGTCAGCGGGAATGAATGTTAAGTCTTTCAATTCATTAGCCCAGACTTCGTCTATTTCAGAGATCATCTTTGGGCAAATAACAGGCCAAGAAAGTGTAGTATCACCCTCCAAAAACAAAGAATGATGACCCAGAGTTGCATGTCCTTCCTCTCTTTTTGTAGCTGCTGAGATATCAGGAAGCTTAGAGACATTTTCATAAAATATCTTGAATAAGGAATCCACAGATTCAGATGGATTAGTGAACAAAGAAGACTTAGCTCTTACCAATGTTATCCATGGCCTGTTAGAATCAACTTTACACTCAATATTATCCAGCAGCTGCATGTCAGTCGACAGCAGCCTGTTTCCACTCTCGGTAACCAACATTTTTGCCCCAGGTGGAAGTGGATAGGATGAAGTCAGTCTCAACAGGTTCTTCCTGCTCAAGAGACTGGATACAGTTAACCCTCACTTTACGCGGTTAATGTAACCCGCAGGGTCCCGTGTAAAGTGAATAACATAACATATGGGATTAATTGAAATAGAGTCCGGGCCGACCCCCAAACTCCACTTTTTGACGACACACAACTATGTTGTAGTAAAAATTTTATCTTAACTATATGATGGTATGAAAAAACAAGTAATATAGAAGAGGTTAGGTTAGGAAAAATAAAGGTTAACAAAGGAAAAATAAAGGTTAGGTTAGAAAAACTAAAAGTTATGTGGAACACTTACGTTAGTAGAAGAGATGGGCCGGCATACGGGGATGGAGGCTGGTTCCGAGGCAGAGGGCAGATTACTGGCCCTCAGGTGAATCACCATTACTAGGTGAATCACCATCACTATCACTTACAGTTGTCAGGGCTTCCCTGACAAATCCCTCAAAGTCATCTTCACTGTCACTATCACTGGCTTGGGCTGGCTGTGGTGGGTTGCGGGCGAAGAACTCGGTTATGCTTTTTTGACGGCTGGTGTTTATGTTGTCTTGATACACCGTGATGTACGGCTCCATAGCCTGCACCAGCCGGGTATGGAAGACTTCATAGCGGTCATCGTCATTGTCGCGGGAAAGGAAGGACTTCATTTTCTCTGCACACTCCATGGCACCCTTAATATCACTATGAGTTAAACTGTGTTCTTCGGAGAATGACCCACCTTCTTCCTCCTCTTCACTGACGTGATCCTCTTCCAACATCTCGTCGGCAGTCACTTCAGGATCTCTGATCACCTCCAGGATGTCGTCGTTGCTGGTCTCGGAGAAGCCTGGAACTGTAACAGTCTGCGCAGCTTCTCTGGCAAGGTCCACTGCTACTGCAACAGTCTGAACCTCACCAGTCACAGATTGACTCCTCCTCTCACCTGGTATTCCATGCAACACATCTCTCCATGCGTGACGAATTGTAGCAATAGACAGCTGATCCATTGACTCCACCAAGAAGTCCACAGCTTTCTTGATGTTAAATACTCTCCAGAATTGTTTGAACAGTATTTTTTGCTGTGCCAACTGTTGACCCTCATCTTCTTCGCTCTTGCTATCGGTGGTGGTGTCACTCAGGTTACGCAACTCTTCCCTGGCGTTGGTGTAGTCGTTCAGGAGTTTGAATTTTTTTGTTGAGAATGCAGCTTTTACATTACAGATTAACTCTTGGTCCATGGGCTGTAATATAGACGTAGTGTTGGGAGGAAGGAAGACCACTTTTACTTTGGGGTGACGATCTAACAGTAGGGGCGAGTGTCCTGGTGCGTTGTCCAGCAGCAACAAAATATCGAATGGCACATTCTGTCGCTCACAGAATTTCTTTACATCGGGAACAAAACAGTCATCAAACCAGGAGAGGGACAGTGTAGAGAACATCCACGCCTTACGTGCGGCCAGCCAGTGGACATTTAGCTTGGTCATGTCCATGGTTTTGTAGGCATGTGACTTGCGTGCTGTGTGGATCACCGATAACTTGAGCTTACAGGTACCGGAGGCATTGGTGGTAAACAGGACGGTGATGCGTTCCTTCTGCATCTTCTGACCCCGAATCCTGCTGGCATTCTTTACAACAAAGGACTTGGAAGGTAGCTTTTTCCAGAAAAGACCAGATTCGTCCATGTTAAACACCTGGTCGTTACTGTACTGTCCTTCCTCCATAATCTCACGTAAAAACGGAGGAAATTCCGTAGCCGCGGCACGGTCAGCACTCGCTTCTTCACCACCAATGTTTATATTGGTGATCTTGTTCCGGATCTTAAACCTCTGTAACCACCCAGAGGAAGCATTAAAGGGTTTGGCCTCTATAATTCCCATCTTTCGTGCCACTGCCATGTACAGTTCACGTGCGTAGTCCTAAACAGAGCGCGTGTCGACCGCCATGTTCCGTCGCGCCTGACGCACCAAGTACCTCACAAGTAATTTTTCTGTCTTGAGAGGCACCTGGTTGTGAAAATACTTGATCATAGAAGCACCTGTAGACTTTGTGATCTTCATGTGCTCCTTTATCTTGGCTGCATCCTTCTTTATTGTTCGAATCGTAGATTCATTCACACCATGCTGGCTTGCCAAATCAACCTGCCTTGTTCCTTTCTCCAACTCTTGGATGATGCTATACTTCACCTCGTAGCTTGAGGAACGTCGTGTCTTCTTTGGCTTAGTGCCGCTGGGTCCAGGTAAGGAAAGGTTTCTCTCTGGGGGTGGTGGTCTGGCGGAAGCCATTTTACTGAACAATGGATGCACGATTACATGGTGTGGCCTTGAGGGATGAAACTGCCGCGGCTAGGTCAAGCGTCGTCTTTCCTCCCTCCCTCCCCCGGGTGGACACGTCATAATACTTTGAGCCAATTACAGCTAGCAGCAGTGGGGGGTAGGGATGCATGGCCAATCACAGTCGGATACGTCATATGACGTCAGTGATAACGCAACAAAGACACACACTGTGCAACCTTACCGCGCGGCTTGCCCAAGCGGAGGGAGGAGGAGGGAGAGGTGAGGAGCACAGGCAGGCAGGCAGGCGGGCGAGTGGCGGGTGGGGCGAATCTAAAAATAGCGTCACGCTGGACACACTCCGCGTAATGGGGTTCACGTACCGCATAATGTGAGCACGTTAGGTTCTGGCAAGGCACCGCGTAAACGTGGAAACACAGAATGTGGGACCGCGTAAAGTGAGGGTTAACTGTACTATGATTAGAACCAGGCTCATCGTCCTGATCCTGGAATCCACTGAAATCAGATTGAGTAGATAGAGGTTTTTGTAGACTTTCTACTGCCTCACTGTCTGGAGCGTCCAATAACTTATTTTTCTTAGCAGGAGCAGTCTTGTCTAAGTGGGGATTAAGTCTTTTACCTAACACCAATAATCCTAAACTTTCTGCCAACTTGGGATCTTTCCATTGTTGTACATTCAAAAATTTACTCTTCAAGGCCTTATTCCACCTATTTTTAATTTGTAATTGCAATAAATCTTTCTTATCACCTGTAGCTTGATGAAATTGAAAAATTTGATCATAACAAACTGCACAACCCATTGGTGAAAATAGGTTATTTGAGACACAGCTGCCATGAATTTTGCAAGCCACATGAAGATCTATCTTAATAATCCAAGTCGCTTTACATTTTTTATAATTACATGTAGTATGGCCTCCTTGGGTCTTGGGTGAAACTACTACTACTGAATTCAAATTCTCTACTGACAGACAATTCCTTGAATGTAGTGCCTGAGCTGAACTTTCTAGTCCTTGTAGCTCAGCACTCAATAGTATCTCCTCAGGGACAGTTCCATAGTCTCCTCCATTATCCACAGGCCCGGAGTTCTAACCTTCATCCTCCAGTTGCACCTCTCTCTTCTGAACTAGGAGGATACCATGAGTCACATTATATCATTATGACACAAAGTAATAATAATAATAATTAATAAGGGAGAAAGCATTTTCTCCCAAACTTAATCAATATGACTCATAAATGTTATATTATTCGTAAGTTAATGTTATACAAGTCACTCCTATGACCAATATACGCAATAACTCACTATTTCGTATCTGTTTCCCAACTCTTATTTATCAAGTATCCCTTAGCTCAATGAAACTTATTTATTTAAATTTGTTTTTATAAAATAATTTCATTCAGAACATTTATTGAGAGGGATCATCAAGATCTTTATTTGTTGCCAATCAGGGGCACACACATTATCCCCAAGTAAACACTTAAGGGAAAATTCCTACGTGCTCACTATCACCCGGCAGGGTTGACAGTGCTGAGCCGCTAACATAGCGCTCTATTGGCAGCAACGTTCACTGTTACTCTAGAAATATTTATTGGGTTGAGATTTCCACCCTGAATTGGTCTCATATAACCCATAGAAGGTGTAAAGTCCATTTCAACATAACTCTAGATTGCTAGTAAGACCGGAAGGTCAACATTCCGGAAGGAACGTTAAGTCTAGCAGCCTCGCTGAAGTTCGCCTGAACCCGCTACTGAGGACATCAAAGTTATGAAGAGACAAACTCAACTCTGGCCTTTTTGCTGAGAACAAATAGGAACCCAAGGGCGGAAGCCCAAAGGTTTTGTGAACGTACATAAGAGAAGGGAGAGAGATAGTCATGGTATTCATATTAGCACGTGAATAATTGGGACAAAGATCGAAAATAATATACATATATATGTATACAGTTTATATAAATAGATATATTCACATATTCTCTTTTAGTGAAGATGAGCCCTGGAGGGCGCCCCGACATTCACTGAGTGACTTAAAGGCAAGGGATAGTCACAACGATCTAAACGACTCGCAAAGAAAATATGTTTTGGTCGCCATGCTGACCCAAAGTCGTATGAGAAAATGTCCCAAATACAATAAATGAGAGACATAACAAAATAAAAGTCACTCTACTTCATCACTGTGCTATTAAATACAAATACCGTATATAATATCCTTACGGAGGTGAGTATTTCAGCAATTAGAACACAAATTCGCGGAGCTTCCCTTTGTGTGTATTATAGCTGAATCGCCAGGCAAGAGATGAGGTTCTTGATGCGCATATTGATGATGAACGAGGGGGGTTTGAGAATTGCAATTAAATGCCATGTAGCGACGTGTCCTCCTAATATTACTTATTAAGTAATTATTAAATGTTTTAACTGCCTGTATGTTGGCCTCCCAAATTGGTTAGGAATTAACATACCTAGGTAACATTTGCTGACGTCGCATTCAAGAGCTTGAACAAAAAAAAGGTTGTACTGTATTAATCTACACCACGAAGATGCCGGAAAACCAGCTTTTTAAAGTGAGACAGATTGTAAGAGCATGGAAACACAGAAGAAGGCAGAGCATTCCACAGTTTGGCTGTGTGAGGAAAGAAGGCGGTACTATAACAGGTTATTCTCGTGTGACCGACATCCACAGAGAAACGGTGGGCCCCGCGGGCAAGACATGTGTTACGAACCCACGGCCTTGCCGGCGGTACACAGGATGCCAAATCCACCGAACATTGCCTGTTAAAGTACCTGTAAAAGAAAGAGAGTGAAGCAACATTGTGGCGAAGAGAAAGGGAATAGAGATTGTCGACTAAAGGAGGAGAGTTAATAAGACGAAATGCCTTTGATTCCACCCTATCTAATAGTTGGACAGAAGAGGAGCCACCCCAGATATGAGAGCAGTACTCCAAGTTAGGACAAATGAATCCCTTATATACTTGGAGCAACTGCTCAGAAGTGAAGTAGCTGCTGCATCTGTACAGCATTCCCAACTTTCGGGAGGCAGCTTTAGTTATTCTAAGGATGTGTGATTTCCAGGACATATTCGAGGAAATGGTGAGGCCTAACATATTTATTTCAGAATTTGGGAGAATGATAGCATCCTGAAATGTAATTGGTGGGAGATAGTCTAATTTACAAAGTGTACAGTGGTCCCTCAGTTAACGAGCACAATCCGTTCAAGCAGGTTGCTCGTTAACCGAAACCATTGTTTCAATGGGTTTTTGGGTAATTGGTTCCAGCTCACCGAAAATTGCCTAAATTCAACAAAAATGGTAGAAAAGTTCACTTACTTTGAGGTGTGTATGTAGAAGGCTCCTGGATGATGATGATGATGTGAATTTGAAGTGGGAGGAGGAGAAGTGGAGAAGAGAAGGAAGTGGAGGTGGAGGAGAAGCATTTTACTTCTTCTTGGAAGGTGAGTCACCTTCCATGAAAATGTCAGGAACCTCTGGACTGACAGATTCTCCACCATGAACATCCTCTCTCCTTCTTGAAGTGGAAGGCTGAGGGATAGCATCTTGTTCCCTCTGCCTTTTACTGAAGAAAGTCTCAATTGTGGTCTGTGGGGCATCTCTCCTCCTCACCATTAACTTATGTTTAAAGAAGGAGACCACTGAGTCCTCAACATGACACAAAGTTAGTTCAGTTTTATCCACTTCTGGGTGCTTTGAAGCCAGTTCCCTGAACTTCTCCCAGTAGTAAATCACATCTTTCAACTGTTTAGCTGACATATGGTCATCACTTTCAATTTCCTCCTCAACACTGTCAGCCTCTACCTGTAACATCTCATCCAGTTGCTTCAAGTCATCAGGAGTAAGTTCCTCCTCATGAGACATCACAAGCTCTTCCACATCCTCCTCCTCCGCTTCAAGGCCCAATGACTGACCAATGGATACAATCTCCTTGTCCAACTCTGTTTCTTCCTCAAATCCTTCAAAATCATGGATTACTGATGGCCACAGTGCTTTCCATGAAGAATTGAGGGATCTAGTGGAGACTTCTTGCCATGATGACACAATCAATTTTACAGCCTCCAGGATGTTGAATTGTGTCTTCCAGAACTGTTTCAGTGTTAGTTCAGGATCATTGGAAGTTGCCTGATGACGACACCTAAACACTTTCTTCATGTACAACTTCTTGAAGTTGCTGATCACATTCTGGTCCATTGGCTGTATGATTGATGTAGTGTTTGGAGGCAAAAACAACACTTTTACAAAGTCAAATTGATACTCCTAATTTCTGGCAAGTTCAGGGTCATGACCAGGAGCATTATCCATGAGGATAAGAGCCTTTAAAGGGAGTTTATTGGTGGTTAGGTAGCTCTTGACAGAAGGGCAAAACACATCAACAGCTCATTCATTAAAGAGCTGTCTTGTCACCCATGCCTTACGGTTGGACTTCCAATAAACTCCAAGCTTTGTTCTTACCACTTTCTGTTGCTTGAACACCCTGGGGTTTTCAGAGTGGTAGGCAAGCATAGGCTTCAGTCGGAAATCCCTTGAAGCATTGGCACCAAGCAATAGAGAGAGACGGTCTTTCATGGGTTATGCCCAGGTAAAGAGGCTTCATCTCTGGTCATGAATGTTCTTTTGGGCATCTTTTTCCAGAACAGCCCAGTTTCGTCCACATTGAATACTTGCTGTGGAAGATAATTTTCTTCTTCCATTAGTTCTTTAAATTCAACTAAAAACTTTGCTGCCCCCTTCCTTATCAGCACTAGCAGCTTCACCATGCCTAACAACACTGAAAATGTCACTTCTTTTTTTAAATTTTTCGAACCAACCTTTGCTGGCCCGAAAATCTTCAAATTCTGTGCCTGAAGAACCAGGTTGATCTGTCTTTAAATGTTCGTAAATCTCCCTGGCTCTTTCACAAATGAATTCAGTAGAAACTGAATCACCTTTCATCTGTTTATCCCTAATCCAGATGAGAAGTAACCTCTCAGTTTCTGCAATTAGGGATCTATTTGAAACACTTGTAGATTTGTCTCTCACTTTCACTTCTTTAAATTTGTCTTTCTGTGCAAGAATTGTAGACACAGTTGATGTCGACATGCCATATTCTTTGCATAGCGCATTTGTTCTAATGCCTTGTTCATGTTTTTTTATGATTTCCTGCTTGGTTTCGATTGAAATCGCTTTTCTTGATCTTTAAACCCCATACTGGATTCAAACAATGTCAACACTTGTTTTTTAAAGTTAAACTTGTTGTAAATAAAGAATATTTTCTTTAAAATAACACTGCACTGCGCTATATATTGTCAATATGTAAACTAAATTTCAAAATGACCAATAATTTGCTTGGAAAGAGCAGAAAAAAGCATTTTGTTGAAGAGAGTCTCAAGCAAGATGTTACCTCCACTGAAAACAGAGAGAGACTAACGCTTGTTTGCTGTGTTAAGAGGCTGGATGGCGCGCATTAAACTAGTCACTTTACCTTCAATTATGTTCAATAATTGTTAAAATGACTAAAAAATTTAATATTAAAAATTCTTAAAACTATTGAATAGTATAAACTTCTTGATATTTACTAAAATAGTAAGGAATTTAAGCCCTAGAACAGATTAATGTATTGGCGGACTAATACTAAAGCTGGTTGACCGCCAAGTGTAAGCCAAACCTTGTTGAGGTCGGCTCGTAAGAAACTCGTTAACCGAGGGATTGCTCGTTAACCGAATTTAAGAATCTTATGGGAGGTAATTCGTTAACCGAAATCCCGTTAACCGAGGCACTCGTTAACTGAGGGACCACTGTAATTGGTAAATATTGAGTTTTATTACTATTGAACTTAACCAAGTTTGTACCTCCCCATTCAGAGATGCTGTACAGATCCGCATGGATGGAAGTAATGATATCAGTTCTAGAAACAGATCTAGTTTGAGAGTTAGGAGGAATGGGAAAATGTGAGGAGTGAAGAGTAAAATCATCAGCGTGAGAATGGATAGACTTAGTTATAGTGTGAAGTAAATCATTGATAAAAAGAAGGAAGAGAGTTGGTGAAATAACAGAACCCTGTGGGACGCCACTACTGGTAGAGAAAGAGCGAGAAATCGATCCCTCGAGAACAACTGCCATTGATCGGTTCTCAAGGAAGTTAGAGATGAGAAAACAAAGTGGAGGAGAGAAACCAAAAGAGGGAAGTTTAGATAGCAAAGACTTGTGCCAAACCCTGTCAAATGCTTTGGAGATGTCGAGAGCCACGTCAAAAGTTTCCCCATATTCCCTAAGAGAGGATGTCCAAAGATGGGTACAATAGGAGAGCAGATCACCAGTAGATCTCGCCTGACAAAAGCCATACTGGTGATCTGACAAAAGAGAAAGGCGTTCAAGGTGACGGAGAAAATGGAAGTTCAAGATAGTTTCGAAAATCTTGGAGAGGGATGAAGTTAGGGCAATGGGGCGGGAGTTAGAGGGATTAGAATGGTCACCCTTCTTCGGGATGGGTGAACCAAGGCATGCTTCCAAGAAGAAGGAAAAGTTTGGGTTTTGAGGCAAAGGCAAAAGAGGCGAGCAAGCACAGGGGCCAGGGCTTCAGCACACTCCCTCAGAACACGAGGGGGTATTCCGTCCGGTCCATGCGCCTTACTCACATCCAACCTGGATAACACACCGGCAACCCTGCAAATGGAGATTATAGGAAAGTGCATAGGTTCAATAGGAGGTGGAGGGGTAGGAGGGATAGAGTGAGAATCGTCTAAGGTGAAATTAGAGGAGAATAAGGTGCCAAAGAGGTTGGCTTTGTCAGGGGGAGAGTTGCCTATAGAGTTATTGGGACAGAAGAGGGGAGGAAAAGAAGGCGTGCAGAAGTTGTTACAGATGTTTTTAGTTAAGGACCAGAAGGATTTAGTAGAGGAAGAATTAGTCAGGACAGCGGTCTTTCTTTTAATAAAATTCCGCTTGGCCATACGAAGAATAGCCTTACAACGATTCCTAGAAGTAATGAAAGAGGTGTGGGTAATAGGAGAAGAAGATAGTTTCATAGCTCGATAATCCCTATCTCTCACCCTGCAAGCAAGAGAGCAGGTGCGATCAAACCGTGATTGTAATCTGAAAGTTTTGGTAGAAGATGGGATAAAAGCAACATTCGTCCCAAGGAAAGTCGGTGAAGAATTCTCGCAAGGATTGCCAGCTTGCCCTCCGATAGTGCCATAGTTGACGTTTAGAGGGGGGTGGGGGAGGTGGTCGTGCCCAGTTTGATTTAATAGAAATAAGGTTGTGATCAGAAGACCCTAAGTGGGCAAAAATTGAGTATGAATAGTGTGAGGGGTTAGAGGTAAAACAAAGATTAAGAATGTTAGCAAGTTGATCGTGTCGATCAGGAACATGGGCAGGGTGTTTGAGTATTTGTTCCAAATCATTAAGTAAGTAAAAAGAGAGTGCCTCAGCTCCACCTGGGTCATCCCTTGCAGAGCCAAGCCACTCTCTGTGATGTACATTGAAATCCCCTAGGTAGAGGATCTCAGTGTTGGGGTGTGTGGATAGCAAAGACTCATGGCAAGAAGTGAGATAGTCAAAGTGTTCGAAATAGTTGGTAGAACAGTATAGGAAACAAAGGAAAATAGTCACCGTAGGTAGAGATGTTTTGAGCCAGATGACATCATAAAGGGGAGATTCAAGATCCATGAGTCGGGCTATAGGTGTACGTGTGTTGCAGTAGGCGCATACACCTCCCTTAGAACGGAAGTAGGTATAAAGGTTGTAGTTAGAGACTTGAAAAGGTTTGGGTGAAGCTGCTTTGGTCAGTTGAAGTTTGGAGAGTAGTAAGAGGTCGGGGGAAGAGGTTGATTGATGGTGCTCCACAGAAGGAAAATTGGATCTCAGTCCACGAATGTTGGAAAAATGAAGTGTGAAAAAAGCCGATCCTCCAGCAACCGCGGTGGCATCAGTTGAGGCCCCAGTAGCTTGATGATGATCAGGTTGGCCCTGGGGTCCACAACCTTCCCGACCAGTGGGACCCATCCGAGAAGGCCCCGCTTCAGTATTAATATCAACTGACATAGGAGAATAAAATAGAATGAATATAACAGATCAAGAATGAGTACGGTTTTATTTGTGGTGTTGTCAATAGTAAGAGAGACATTTGAGACCCTGCAATTGTGTGTAAATGAGGCAGAAAGATAGATCAGCAACCTGGGACTTGGTCACAATTTTCGTGATGCCATATAACAGCAGGGTCTACCATTAGACAACACAATATGCTTCCAATATCTTCCCAGGCGGTAGTACCTCCCTGTTTGGTAGCTGCCTACTACCTCCAATGATCAAGGTGTACACAAATAATTAAATGAACAAATGAAATTAAACATTAGTTTAGATTCAAGTTTCAATATACACTTTATAATCTTTATTTACTGTACAAAAAGACAGAAAGTATTAAACGAATCCAAAAACTCTATTACTGTATAGCATAGGTAGCAAATAGTATCATGCCAAGATCAGATGATGATCAACGTATCAAGGTGTACACTGTACACAATTTTACAAATAATTAATTTGCATTCTCATATAATCTATCGGCCTTATTCATTATTCATGTAAATATACAATACCAACCACATACACATTATACCAGTGCATTTTTATATAACTTATTGTTGGTCTTAGTCATGTAAATAAACAGAAAACTCTAAATTTTACACGTACTAACACGCAGTCAGCCAAGCGTGCCTGACTGGCTGTTGGAGATACGCGTCGCGGCATCACACACTTACAACAGACAGGAACAAACATATATACATGTTGTTAGCAGACTTAAAGTTAGCAGAACTAAATTTAGCGGAAGCTAATTGTTCTGCTAATGGTTTCCAAAGTTAGCGAAAACGCTAAGCCGCTCACGAGAAAGTTAGCTTCGCTAATTAGCGGATTAGCGGAACCGTGCCCACCACTGGGCTGCTGTCAGCTGTCACAGGACTTTCAGACCGAGAGGAAGGGCTTATGGAAACTCGTCGTGTAAAAATGGCATATACAGTATTACATTACAGTGGTCCCTCGATTAACGAACACAAATGGTTCCACAGAGTCATTCGTTAACCGAAATTTCCTTAATTGAACCGTTCGTTAATCGAGGGACCACTGTATTTACATTCACAGAGCCAGTTCTCATGTTGAAATATTTCCAATTACTTCACGCACAACTCGGCAGCTATCTTGTACCCCACGTCTGCGTGTGTATACCAGGCCTGGAATTCCTGGTTCTCCATGCTGTCCGGTTCAGTCGGTGGCTCGCCCTGCTCTGCCGTGACCATCACTACCACCACACAAATACAGCATGGCTCGGTTGCCAACTAATCCTAATACAATACAATAAAAGTTTTACACCATATACCCTATAAAACAGAATATGGCTCTTACATGATGTTTTAACAACCGAAACTAAATAACACCGATATAAAAAAACATCATAAATCAAAACATTAGAAAACTTATACAGGCATCCCCCGCGTTACGGAAGCCCGGGTTACGGACTTTCGCTCCTACGGAATTTGTAAATTACAACCATTAATTAAGCGTAACAGCCCGTAAATCCGCCCTTACGGAAATTGGTGTAAATTTTAACAATTAAAAAAAAAATCACTATATAAAATTCTATTTTTTCGTTAAAAATGATGATTTGTTAGGTGTGGATTTCTTGATGTTTGCTACCGCCGAGCGTAGCGTCGCCACGAGGAGTCAGTCCATTGTTTACATTCAGTGTGGGTGCATTTTTCAAGCCCCAGCAGTTTGATTTAACTTTTACAAACATACAGTAAGTACAGTACAGTGCATTACCATTATTCAAGATGACTGGAAAGAGGCCATCAAGTGGAAGTGACCCCAGTAGTGCAAAAAGAAGCCACAAAAGCATTACATTGGATATTAAACTTGATGTGTTACGAAGGTTTGATGCTGGAGAAAAACTTAGCCAGATTGCAAAAACATTAGGTCCTGCTACTTCAACAGTGGGAACAATCCGTGATAATAAGGACAAAATTAGGTCAAGTGCTCAAGCAGCTATTCCATTAACTGCTCGAACCTTGTATTTTCATCGAAGTGATGTGATGCTGACTATGGAACGACTCCTGAGTGTCTGGATTGAAGATCAGACTGAATGCAATGTGCCACTAAACACTATGGTTATTCAACAGAAAGCCATAAGTTTATATAATGATTTGCAGGAAGAGAAAGGTGCATCTTCTGAGGTTTAACCTTTTCTGGCTGGTATAGGCATGTTTGAAAGGTTTAAGAAACGCCTTAATTTACACAACATAAAAATGAGCGGTGAAGCTGCCAGTGCTGATACAGAATCAGCTAATAAATATCCTGCTGAACTGAAGAAAATTATTGATGAAGGAGGTTACACACCAAAACAAGTGTACAATGTAGAAGAAACTGGGCTTTTTTGGAAGCGCATGCCTGCTAGAACTTTTATTTCCACTGAAGAAAAATCAGCACCAGGCTTTAAAGCATCCAAAGATCGTCTAACACTTCTGGGAGGAAATGCTTCAGGTGACATGAAATTAAAGCCCCTACTTGTGTATCACTCAGAAAATCCAAGGGCCCTCAAGGGCTATGCCAAGTCTAATCTACCTGTGATTTGGTGTTCCAATAAGAAGGCTTGGATGACTATGACCCTTTTCCAAGACTGGTTCACTAACTATTTTTGCCCTGCTGTAGAAAGATATAATGCCAAGCGTAATAAATCTAATACAGCATTGCTCCTCTTAGACAATGCACCAAGCCACCCAGTAAATTTAAATGATCTTTCTGATAATGTGAGAGTGGAGTATATCCCCTAGAACACAACTTCCTTGCTCCAGCCAATAGATCAAGGTGTGATAGCAAACTTTAAGGCATATTATCTTAGGAAAACTTTTTTGCAGCTCATAAAAGCAATTCATGGGGAGGATAAATGTACAATTAGGGACTTCTGGAAAAAGTTCAACATCTTGGATGGTGTGGATAATATAGCCGAGTCATGGGATGAAGTGAAAACCTCAGCTATGAATGGTTCATGGAAAAACATATGGCCAGAGAGTGTCCATGAATTTCAAGGTTTTTCACAAGCTGAAAGTCTACAGAAAGTTCAACAAGACATTGTGACACTTGCAAATATTGTAAGCTTTGAAGAAGTCGTGGAAAATGATGTGGTTGAGTTGCTAGAGTCCCATAGAGAAGATTTGACTAATGAAGATCTGATGATGCTGGAACAAGAGCGAGCTGCAGAACAAGAAGAGGATATAGAATCTCCACCCACCCCACTTCAGTTGACAAGAAAGGATATGTCTAAAGCATTTGCACTAATAGAGGAAGGTCTGCAAATCTTAGCTGATAACGACCCCAACCGTGAAAGGAACATCAAGATTGCAAGTGCAGTTAACAATGCTCTCAGTTCCTACACTGAGCTGTACAAGGAGAAGGTGCGCCGTAAACGTCAAACAACTTTGGATTAGTTATTCAGAAAAAAGGTGAAAGCAGATGAAGAAGCAGATGATGATTTACAGGGCACCACCAATCCTCACGTAGCAGTCAACATCTTTTGTGGTAAGTACAGTACAATATTTTTATTTATTCCAACTGTATTTCTCTTCATATTACATGTATATCATGAATTATTTAATGTACTGTATTGTATGTGTTTATAAATGTTTATTTTCATTTATAAAAGTGTTTGAATTACGTTTTTGGGGCCTAAAAAAATTCCGTAGGAACGCATCTCCAGTTTTATAATGGAAGTCAATGGTAAAATAGGTTTTGCGTTATGGAATTTCGTGATACGGTCAATTTTCCAGGAACGGAACCCTTCCGTAAGCATACAGGCCGTGAACCACCCTCATTGACATTGGTCGTTCTCGGGTATCACCCAATTAGCCAATCACAGACAGCGGTGTGGGCCGACATGTGACCGCTGCTTCCATTAATTAACTTTTGTATGCAGACGACCTCGCCCTTGGTCAACACCTGTAATCTGTGATTTGATAATTCATGATTTCTCCTGGTACCTAACCCATGAATTATCACGACTCCAATGTATATTCAATTTCACCATAATTTTACTTCATTATTTTAATGATTATGATCTTAGTTTTCAGAAATCTATTTACCATTAGTTTTCTTTCAGCCTCCAAAAGAAGAGCGGGAGTATCCCTGTCCAGTTTGCGGCAAAGTATTCACCCATCCAAGCTCCCTCATATATCATCGTGATTCTACACACAACAATGGTCGAATGTTTGTGTGTCATATATGCAATGCTGCATTTAAGCATAAACAACTTCTACAGAGGCATTATAGCGTCCACTCTGAAGACAGGTAAGTTAAGAATGGTAATTCAATAATGCCATAAATCTTACTAGAAGTTTTAATGATAAATTCCTGTGTCTATCCATATCATGAAGAGAGCATTTTTGGATTATGCCAAAACAGTTTGTAACAAATGTGGTTGCTGCTCTTAACCTCCTTATATTGAAAAACCATAGTAATAATTCTCTGTAAGGTATTCCGTATGTTGGACTGGTTTTCATCGAGTAAAAACAATAATTAGTTATTAGTACAGATAATTAACTTTGTGTGAAAACAGTAAATGACATTTCAGAAAATTTTACCCAATGGGTACTTAATGCAACAATAACTGCACTAAATCCTGTTGTCCATGAGTACTATATTCAATTTTACTCAATGGCCTTAGATAAACTTTTGGTCCTCGTTGCTAAATTTGACAATCCACACAATGTTTTGGAATGTGTACTCAGGGTGCTTCTCCCCTCTGGTGGCTTCAACCAAGGGTTGCCCTTCCCTCCCATAATGTTCCTTGTGTGTGCCTGTACCCTAACTGTAGGTAAGTTACAAAATTTCATTATCTCATGAAGGATTCTCTTCTACTTGACGTCCATGACAACGGATACTCGTCCGAAACCCGAAAATGGATTTGGGGGAGAGTATCTACGAGCATAAAATTGGAAAGTCATAACCCAGAAGTATCTGTACAACATTTCAGAACATATTCGTATGTCCAGATTGCACTGTAATGTAGAGGAAACAACACAAAGCTTGAAACCAAGGAGAGAGGATTCAATAAAATATGGGGTGAACTCTGGTGAGTTCCCGTATATACCTGGGGAAGATGTGGAGGCAAGTGCACCAATGCAGAACCAAAGGATTAGTCAAGAGGGAATAGCAAGTCATCCCCAGCCCCACCCAGAAGGCATGCAACATAAAATTACAGTTATATCCCCCGTTAGCCGGAACAATTGGTGCAGAGCATTTCCGGGGTGATAGATTTCCTGGTATTATAGTAAGACGACTTTCTCAACCCGGAAAAATTCCTTATCCCCGTGAACCTTTTCCGGTTACTGGGAAAAGTTTCCGAGTGTCGAAACTAGACCTCTTGCACAGACACACACTAGCCCACTTCCCTAGAATGTTTCTGGGTGCTGGAGATGTTTTCCTTGAGTCTAAACTACTGGAATCCATTAATACAGTTCTAATTAAGTTAGAAACTTCAATTGCTATAATAATCCAGAATAGTTTATATAAAAGTTTGGTTAAATAAATATATTTACAAATTGAAAATCTATAGGATATGGGCATGAATGAAGCTACTGTATGTGTTACAGCAAAGACTGGTATTTTTCACTCCCATGGAGCTGTGGGAGATTAGTGGGTCTTGTGTAACTGACCTGACCTGATGGGTAGAGGATTAGTGGGTTTCATGACCTGAAGATGTCTTGAATATACAAGAAACTTTAAGTATTTTTAGAGAGATTGTGCTAAGTAGAGATTTAAGTATAAATGAGAGAAGTTGTATCCCTTCAACATTACATTACATAAAATTTTAAAATATGGAGTAAGAAAGCAGAAATGTGTGGGTAATTAGAGATATGGAGTGGAAATGAGTGTTGCCAAGCGCTCCTCAACAGCAAATATTTAACTCGCTGTCATGCAGTCACACACATGCAGAGGAGTCATACAATAAGACCTTTACATCTTATGCTTGCTGTCTTAATTCCCTTGCTGGGGGTGTGTTAGTGGTGTCAGAATGTGTGTTTGGTTGTTGGAGGGTGTGTGTGGGTGGTTGTTGGTGGGTGTGTTTATGTGTGATGTAGAGGTGTATGTTTGATCTGTAGGTGGTGTTTGGGGGGTAGGGTCGCGTGGTCAGCCCCCTCCCCCCTTCCTCACTCAAGCATGGCCAATTGAGATAGGGAGATGAATCCTTAATAAATTTTCTACTAAACGATTTCAAAAGATATCCTTAAACGAACTACAGTGATCCCTCGGTTAACGAGCGCCTCGGTTAACGAGATTTCGGTTAACGATATACCTTTCATAAGATTCTTAACTTCGGTTAACGAGCAATCCCTCGATTAACGAGTTTTTTACGAGCCGACTTCAACATGTTTTCGCTTGCATTTGGCGGTCCACCAGCTGTAGTATTAGTCCGCCAATACAGTAATCGGTTTTAGGGCTTAAATTCCTTACTATTTTAGTAAATATCAAGAAATTTATACTATTCAATAATTTTAAAAGTTTAATATTAACTTTTTTAGTCATTTTAACAATTTTTGAACATAATTGAAGATAAAGAAACTAGTTTCTGGCGTGCCATCCAGCCTGTTAACACACCAGACAGGCGTTAGTCTCTCTCTGTTTTCAGTGGAGGTAACATCTTGCTTTAGACTCTCTTCAACTAAACGCTTTTTTTCTGTGTTTCCAAGCAAATTATTGGTCATTTTGAAATTTATTTTACATTTTGACAATATATAATGCAGTGCAGTGTTGATTTAAAGAAAATAATCTTGAATTACACCAAGAAAACTAAAATTTTATGGGTGAAATGGTGCCATGGGGTGACTTCTCTTCCACCCCAATGCCTTCTCTTCTCCCTTCTCCTCCACCCCCATTCTAATCATCATCATCATCATCATCATCATCATCATCCAGGAGCCTTCTACATACACACCTCAAAGTAAGTGTACTTTTCTACCTTTTTTGTTGAATTTAGGCAATTTTCGGTGAGCTGGAACCAATTACCCAAAAACCCATTGAAACAATGGTTTCGGTTAACGAGTTTTTTGGTTAACGAGCAACCTGCTGGAACGGATTGTGCTCGTTAACCAAGGGACCACTGTATTTATATATGATATAGTGATGGGAATTCCATTCTTTTATAAAAAACAAAAAAACATGAGAAATGTTGATGCTGGAGTCAGTAAAATCAGTTCTAATTTCATTAGACACACCATTTTTTTGTCAAAATAATCCTGAATAATTTATCTAAGAGTTTGGTGAAATAAAAATATTTAAAAAAGCAAAAGCTCTATATGTTACTGGCTTGAATAAAGCTGTGTTACTTTTATCCTCTTCACCACTAATCGGCTCGTTAGTCGCTTGGGCAATTGGTCACGTCTCTGTTATGCACTGTTGGCAAGTGTTCTTGTGTACTGTATATATTGTACTACAGCAGATCCTGTCATCTTGGCCTAGAATAAACAGACACTTCACTCAATTGACTGTAATACATAACTAATCATGTCTTAACACTTGTGATGAAGGTTGGGTGGGAGATTATTGTGTCATATTACTAATCTGACCTGATGCAATGTCAGGTCACCCATTGTCGGGTGGGGGATTAGTGGGTCTTATGACCTGACGATGTCTTGAATGACATTTTTTACCAGTGATGTTTATACATAGTACTATACTGAATGCATTGTATATGAAGGGTACAGGTATTAATAAGCACAGATTATTACAGTAACATATCTTTGTTAATTAATGAAAAACAAATAAACAATATTGCATCATGAGTGAGTCAGTACATCAAACAAACAGTGAGGCGACTCTGAGAGAGAGAGGGATGGCGCTGTCACTTTTACCTCCCAATGGACCCTTCTCCCTCCTGCTTAGATCACATCAAATGTTATAATCTTTACTGTATTTGTGTTAAAGAGATGAATTTGATAACATAATGATCCTCTATGAGACATTTCCAATATTATATCCCTAGATGACAAGCTGAATTAGAAGGAAAATATAATGAGGGTAACTTAAGTGTAGAAAGTATAGGTAGAATATTTATTTGTAAGATTGTAAAGTGAGCAAGGTTCAGTAGCGTGGCTGATTAGTTATTTTACTGTAATATATTCTTAGGCGGGAAACTTCTAAAGACCAATTCTAAGTGCAGCTATTTATTATTCAACTCAATGGCATGGACACATTAATAGCACATTATATTTACGTTACTAGGCAATGACTCTCGGACACAAACATGAAATGGATACACTTCCCACCGTAAGTAACTTGCCCTAATGGATCGCTCTGACAGTGACTCACATGTGACCTGAGGGAGGCCCAGCGGCTGGGGAAGCTGCAGGTGCTGCTGGACTATGTCTCCCTTGGGAGACTGCTAGCTGGAGATTGGGTGCTGGGGAGGGAAGTCTCCCTCTGGGAAGGAGCTGTCGGCCCCTTCCCTGTTACAATAATAATCCAAATGCGAATGCCTCGTGGAAGGAGTTGCAGGCTCTTACATTGGTGGTCACGAGCAGGAAATATGTCGTCACTAATCTGGGTGTGTCTGGCCAGGTGACAGGTGTACTGCTTCTTGAGTAACACGGTCATGTCGCCGGTTAGCTAATGACACAGTGGTGAGAATTCTTGTTCATTGTGACCATGACCTCAAATAATTAACACTAAACTGGTTAGATTTGGACAGCTATGTTTTCCCAGGTGTGTGGTCATGTCGCCGGTCGGTAATGCTTCCTGACTATTACCACCGGGTGTGTCTTGCAGGTGTAGTTTCTTTAACATGGCCATAATGCCTGGTTAACTCAGGTACCTTGTGCCCTTGACCTTCCCTGGATCAGGTCTTAATCTCACTGTAGGGTGTGTCAACTTGCTTGGGTGACCACGTGAGCATCTACTTACTGTTATATGTGTTGTATTTCTCTGGGCTGTAAGCTGTGGTCTGATAAACAATCATTACACCTCCCACCAAGACCAAAGTTTCCATACCAGAGAACTGATAACACATATAGACAGTACAGGTTGAACCTTCCTAATCTGTCACCCTTTGGACCTGACTGGTGCTGGACTATAGATTTTTCCGAACCACAGGTGGTCTTTGTAAAACACTTATTATTATTATTGATGCGCCAATCTGGCGCATCATATTTAAAATTTGGCGCCTAATGTTTCTCTGGGCACACTACACTGTCCTAAGGGCAAAGCTGTACTGTACATTAGGGGGCAGGGAAAAGACACTTTTATTTGAGTTGCAGGCTGCACTTTTCAGGCATCGTTTGTATGGCTGTAACAAACACCTGTGCAAAATTTCATGCCATTTCATGCATACTTACCCTGCCGCATCGCGAACGACTTTTTGTCAACTTTTAGTGTATACCAAAAATTAGGTGTCATTTAATGTTTTCCAGGATAATGATAAATTTTACATGGGTGACATCGATTTAATTCACATGTTATTTTACAGGTACACCGTATAGAAAATCATTACAAGTTCATATTGAAATTCTTTTTTGTGCGGAAACTTGGCATCATTTTCCTAGACAATAATCTTTGCCTAATATATCCATCTCTCGATTCGTATCCCTTCACTTCAGTGCAAGCTTCACTTCAGTGCAAGCTTCAGTCATCACTTTTATGCCTCTCTCGACCGCCTGAGTGCTGTTTGGCCACTTGGGCACCACTAATGGTGTCTCAAGAATGTCATTAACCTGTAGATTTGACAGAGAAGCAATGTAAGGAGGCTCAGTCTTGAGTTCATTCCTCCAGTTTATCATGGAATGATAGTTTTTGCTTGCCACTTTAGTTTCGGAGTCACCACCAATCTCATGTTGACTACAGGAGGCACATCCTCATTCCCATCTCCATCTTTACCCTCCTCATCAGTATAGTTTAACAAATTCTCGTCAACAGCAGCATCAGAATCTTCCTCCTCCTCTTCAGATCTGCCAGTGCATTCTTCCTTTTGCTGATTCTCCTCTCTAATTTTTCTTATCATTGAGACAGCTTTTTCTCTAACAGTCATGTCCTCATCTGCACACATACCAAGAAGAAGTTGATCTGTGTGGGCGAAGTATGCATTTCTCTGGACAGCCTTCTTCACTATCGTCTCCTCCTCACTATTCAGGTGTTTCACATATAGCAGGGACTGGAATACGTTCCTTGAGCCGTGTGTTACGTAAGGGTGTATCTTGATGTAAAACCACATTGGAGCACTGAACTTTATTATTGTAATGACAATTCTTTTCAACTCATGGCTGGGTCTTGATGTTGCTACATACAGCCTGAGGATTCTACTCCATAAGGTGTTCCACCTTGACACACAGGGAGGACCTGGCTCAATAGCAGCCAAGTCATCTTCAACAACACCTGTGATAACTCCTTTACAAATCCTATACAGGTATTTCTGATCCCAGGACAGATCCTTCTCCACTTCATCATTAAACACAGGGAAATCAGGGAAACTGACTGGCTGGAAGGCGACAACTGGAAGCTCAGACAAAGACTCCTTGATCTGCTTTCCAATGGGACCACGCCAATGCTCAGGACCACTTGGTTTACCATCATAGTGATAAAAAACTGCGCGGAAAGGCAGCTCATTTCCTTGAAGCTGACATATGAAATAATGGAGCGGGTGACCAAGTAACATTTCAAGATGATGAATGACTCCATTTTCTGATCCTACATTTACATTGGTTCCATCACAACCAACAGACACAATGGGCTGCTGGGTTAGATTTTTCTCCACCAGAAACTCGTGAATAGTTTTGGCAATCTGCTTTCCGTGTCCAGTCTTGGGAGTCACATGTGTGAGATATTCATTGCCAGGCTCAACCATGATGACATAATGATCTTTCACCATCATCCTCGAATTCCATTTCTCGGTCTTCTCATTCTTTATCATCACACGAGTGGCGGTCTTCCCTACATTACAGTAACACAACATTGAGAAATGAAATTAGAAAAGGCTGATAATCAATATAGACATAGCACCATACTCATCTGCAACAAGACAACTTAAATGAAATAAGAGATATGAAAAAAAAGTTGATAAACACTGAACAGAACATTGCACCGCCACAGCGGCTGTTTGGCTAGTATTGTAGGTAAATTTAAAAATTTCAGTAGAAAATGCGGCAGACTAAACCTCGACATATCAGCTTCAAATTTGGCATGGAGTCTTAGATATGTACAAGGAACAATACCTGAAGAGTGCAGCTTTGAGCAAAATTTCACTGCCCCCTACTGTACATGTACTCAAAATAATGTACTAAATGATTACTAAATTTTTGTCTAGTGCAAACTATAGCATGTTTATACTCAAATTAATTACTATCTTATAAGAATTCCAGAAATGTAAATTATATTCTCCCTGGTCACTTCTGTGATATTTTATAAAAAAAAACCTAAACTCAAGCTAAAGGACATAAATAAACAAATAAATACCTCACTAGACCTTCGGCGCCAACTGTCAAACATGTCACTGTCACCTCCCTCCATCCCCCCCCCCCCCCCCCCCATCTTCCCAGCCAGGGTTTGGTGTTTTAGCCTTAAAGTTTTTTTCTTATATAATATCACAGACTAAACTTAGGAGAATATAATTTGCATTGCTGCAATCCTTGCAAGACAGAGAATAATTTGAATATTAACGTCATATATTTTCCACAAGAGATAAAAATTTTACTCTGTAATAAAATTCTTAAATTAGAACTAAAATTTGTATGTCTAATGCGACCTATAGTATGTTTATATTCAAACTAATCACTATCTTATAAGAATTCCAGCAATGTTAATTATATTCTCCCATTTCAGTTCAGTGACATTTTATAAGGGAAAACCTTAAGTCACTCTTAAGGACAGATAAATAAATAAACACTAGACCGTGGCATCAACTGTGAAACATATCACCTCACTACCCCCCCATCTTCCCAGCCAGTAAACAGACTATTTCGCATCCCTTAATTTTAGCTGTGTTGATTTGTTAGTGTTTGTTTTAACATAATACTACAAAAAACAATGTTTTGTTTATTCCAGGAGATGGGCTGAGGTGCATATGGGTAGACTCTCAGTCTTTTTATTATTTTGTGTTTCTCTCAAGTACCAAACTAAATTATTCTATTTAAACAACATTTTGATTTAGTGTGAATTCGGTTTAAAGCAACCTCTCTTGGAACATATCTCGTGTTATATCTACGTTCTACTGTACAGTATAGTCTGGATTTATGCGGTCAATTGAACCCGTGGAGGTCCGCGTAGACGAAATAACAGAACATATGGAATTACTGTATTTTTCTGCTTAAAAGACACACTTTTTATGACAAATATATACCTCGAAAATTACCATGCACCTTCCAGGACACTAGTCGATGAGTTATAGGAAAGGTTTTTGAAATCAGCCCCTTACAGTACAGTACTTAACAATTACAAGTATTCTCTATACAGTACTATAAAACTATTGATTTAACTAATATTGTTGATATATTGCAAAAAATAAAAATAAACCCTTGCTGCTGTGTGGTTTGTTTACTAATGGCAGTGGTGCGGCAGCGCCATCTATTGAGGAATTGCTAAAGGTTGTCTGCTGGTCTCAAATGCAGGAATGTTTGTTTCTTTATATGTTGGCTCTCATCTTTGGACACCTATTTACAGTAGGCTCTCATATTTGGATACCCATTTTGACTGTAAAAACCCCACAAAATTAAAATCTTCCAAATCTAAATACAACTTCATCATCCAAGTCAAAACACACGCACAACAACATTGGCTATCCTTGTTTTCAAATTTACTACCACTTGTGGGTAGAATTTTTTTAATTCAGAAACATTAATTAAAATATATATGAACAGTAAATAAGTGTTGCTTTCATATTCTTAAGTAGAGTAATGATGATATGTTTACTAATGTGCTCACTTACATACCTGATCTCACTTTTTTTTTACCCTTAATTGTTAGCTGCTTCCATTGCTCCATTTATTAACATTAAATAACATTACTTAAAACAACCATACTAATTTTACTACAGCTACAACCAAGGTCTTATTTCCTTCAGTTTTATATGTAGAACCAGTCAGTTACTGGTTTTGTAAACAACAAAAACAATGACGTCTCGTCTCCTCATGTGTTTTAATATTCTACGTATTATTAATGAATTGTATTGTTCAATTTGCACACATAAACAATAATTCAATCAAAAAGAAATTCAGAAACATTAATTAAAACATATATGAACAGTAAATAAGTGTTGCTTTCATATTCTTATGTAGAGTAATGATGATCTGTTTACACATGTGCTCACTTACATACGCGATCTCACTTTTTTTTACCCTTAATTGTTAGCTACTTCCATTGTTCCATTTATTAACATTAAATAACATTACTTAAAACAACCATATTAATTTTTCTACATGAATTTTAATACAGCTACAGTGAAGGACTTATTTTCTTCAGTTTTATAATTATGTAGAACCAATCAGTCACTGGTTTTGCAAAAAACGAGTTGTTTTTTTACTTTTATTTTGTTTTTAAATAAAGATTTTTTGTTTTATATAGACGTTGATATACATGTTTACATTTGCTTATCTTCTACTGTTGGAAAATATTTCCCGTCGTTGTCATACCAACAAATACAAGAGAAAGAATGTAAACACTACAGCCCGCTAGATGTGGAGGTGACCAGGTGTATAAAATGAGTGCTGTATTAAAGATTTCACCTTCTCATACAGATTTTTTTTTTAAATTGATGAAAATGACGACTGATAAGCAGTTCTAAGTGATGATATTCAAAGAGGTGTGTGTACTTGTGCCAAAAGGGCTGTATATCAAGCAACGGTTTCACTGGTGTCGGTAGTAGGCAGCTAATGTACCAAACAAGGAGGTACTACCGTCTGGGAAGATATTGGAAGCATAATATATTGTCTAATGGTAGACTGCTGCAATGTGACCAAGTCCCAGGTTGATGATCTGACTTTCTGCAGGGTCTCAATTGTTTCTCTTACTTTGACAACACAACATACATACAGGTATATTATTACCGGTTGACAACCCTTTATCCGAAATCCCGAAAACCGAAAAGCTCTGAAAACCGAAGAAAAAAAAATTGTGGAGCAATTTTTCTTTTTTTTTTTTTTTTTTTTTTTTTTTTTTTTTTATGGGTATTAGCCCACCCGGGCACATGTCACTGACCCAAATCTGGGCCTGGGGGGTGAAAATGTAATAGTAATAATAATTATAATAATACAGGTAATAATAATAATGATAATACAGTAATAATAATAATTATTCATAGTAAATAAAATTTTTAATAAAAAATACACAAATAAAATAAGAATGATAACAATAATAATAATAATAATAACAATAATACTGTAATAATGAAATAATAATAATAAAGAAATACAAGAATGAAAAAAAAGATCAAAAGTGAGAAACATGACGTAGGCCTATGAATTATTATTATTATTATTATTATTATTATTATTATTTGTTAGCCCCCAGGCCCCAATGTGGGTCAGTGACCTGTGCCCGGGTGGGCTGATCCCTGTAAAAAAAAGAAAAAAAGAAAAAAAGAAAATGAAATGCGAAAAATTCCAAAAACCAAAATGCACCTGGTCCCAAGGATTTCGGATAAGGGAATGTCAACCTGTATTATTATTACATTTTTGCCCCCTAGGCCCCAATGTGGGTCAGTGACCTGTGGCCAGGTGGGCTAAAACCCGTAATTTTTTTTTTCTAGAATTTCATTTCCAGAATCAGGGTGCGTCTTCCACGATGCAGCGTCTTCCAAGCCGAAAAATACGGTAATTGAAATAGAGACTGGGCCTACCTCACACTACCCTTTTTCCAACACAATATGTACCATATATCTCGGCCTACAAGGCGACGGGGTTTATAAGACTACCCCAAAAATTTACATTTAAAAAGTAGGTCTTGAGCTCTATTCGCTGTATAAAACCGGTACTCCAAATGTGACACTTACCATTGGGAGCTTACTGATCAAGTACAGGCATCCCCCGCATTACGGAAGGGTTCTGTCCCTGGAAAATTGACCGTATCGCGAAATTCCGTAACCGAAACCTATTTTCCCATTGACTTCCATTATAAAACTTGAGATGCGTTCGTACGGAACTTTTTAGGCCCCAAAAACGTAATTTAAGCACTTTTATGAATGAAAATAAACATTTATAAACACATACAATATAGTACATTAAATAATTCATGATATACATGTAATATGAAGAGAAATACGGTTGGAATAAATAAAAATATTGTACTGTACTTACCACAAAAGATGTTGACTGCTGCGTGAGGATTAGAGGTGCAAAGGAAGTTATTGGGAGGGAGAAGGAGGGGCACTACTCTCTTCTGCCCTGCCCTGTAAATCATCATCTGCTTCTTCATCTACTTTCACCTTTTTTCTGAATAACTCATCCAAAGTTGTTTGATGTTTACGGCGCACCTTCTCCTTGTACAGCTCAGTGTAGGAACTGAGAGCATTGTTAACTGCACTTGCAATCTTGATGCTCCTTTCAATGTTGGGGTCGTTACCAGCTAAGATTTGCAGACCTTCCTCTATTAGTGCAAACGCTTTAGACATATCCTTTGTTGTCAACTGAAGTGGGGTGGGTGGATATTCTATATCCTCTTCTTGTCCTGCAGCTCGCTCTTGTTCCAGCATAATTAGATCTTCATTAGTAAAATCTTTTCTGTGGGACTCTAGCAACTCAACCACATCATTTTCCACGACTTCTTCAAAGCCTATATTATTTGCAAGTGTTACAATGATCTTGTTGAACTTTCTGTAGACTTTCAGCTTGTGAAAAACCTTGAAATTCATGGACACTCTCTGGCCATATGTTTTTCCATGAACCATTCATAGCTCAGGTTTTCACTTCATCCCATGACTCAGCTATATTATCCACAGCATCCAAGATGTTGAACTTTTTCCAGAAGTCCCTAATTGTAGGTTTATCCTCCCCATCAATTGCTTTTATGAGCTGCAAAAAAGTTTTCCTAAGATAATATGCCTTAAAGTTAGCTATCACACCTTGATCCATTGGCTGGAGCAGGGAAGTTGTGTTCTTGGGGATGTACTCCACTCTCACATTATCAGAAAGATCATTTAAATTTACTAGGTGGCTTGGTGCCTTGTCCAATAGAAGCAATGCTTTATTAGATATGCTACGCCTGGCATTATATCTTTCTACAGCAGGGCAAAAATGGTAAGTGAACCAGTGTTGGAAAAGGGTCATAGTCATCCAAGCCTTCTTATTGGAACGCCAAATCACAGGTAGATTCGACTTGGCATAGCCCTTGAGGACCCTTGGATTTTCTGAGTGATACACAAGTAGGGGCTTTAATTTCATGTCGACTGAAGCATTTCCTCCCAGAAGTGTTAGACGATCTTTGGATGCTTTAAAGCCTGGTGCTGATTTTTCTTCAGTGGAAATAAATGTTCTAGGAGGCATGCGCTTCCAGAAAAGCCCAGTTTTATCTACATTGTACACTTGTTCTGGTGTGTAACCTCCTTCATCAATAATTTTCTTCAGTTCAGCAGGATATGTATTAGCTGATTCTGTATCAGCACTGGCAGCTTCACCGCTCATTTTTATGTTGTGTAAATTAAGGCGCTTCTTAAGCCTTTCAAACCAGCCTTTACTAGCCAGAAAAGGTTTAACCTCAGAAGATGCACCTTTCTCTTCCTGCAAATCATTATATAAACTTATGGCTTTCTGTTGAATATCCATAGTGTTTAGTGGCACATTGCGTTTAGTCTGATCTTCAATCCAGACACTCAGGAGTCGTTCCATATTCAGCATCACATCACTACAATGAAAATGCAGGTGCTCCTCGACTTACGACGGGGTTAGGGACCCAAATTCAGGTCGTAAGTCTGAATGGTCGTAAGTCCGACATAGATAAAAAAAAAATAAAAGTAAAAATTGTTTTTTTTTTTCAAATAAAAAATCTACAATGAAATACAGTACAGTAAAAGTAATAAATAATGAGGAATGGATACAGTGTGACTGAGCACATACCTTTAATGTAGTCAGCTGAATGCATATGGGGCCCCCATAATTTTCTAATTATACATGGAGACTACATTAACTGGAAACGTTTCGGTGTAGAAAATGCGAGCGTCATTTGAAAAAAAAAAATGGTCACACCTGTGGCGTTCGTAAGTCCCGACGGTCGTAAGTCCAAGCAGTCGTAAGTCGGGGACTACCTGTACAAGGATCGAGCAGTTAATGGAGTAGCAGCTTGATCACTTGACCTAATTTTGCCCTTATTATCACTGATTGTTCCCACTGTTGAAGTAGCAAGACCTAATGTTTTTGCAATCTGGCTAAGTTTTTCTACAGCATCAAACCTTCTTAAAACGTCAAGTGTAATATCCAGTGTAATGCCTTTGCGGCTTCTTTTTGCACTACTGCTGTCACTTCCTCCTGATGGCCTCTTTCCAGTCATCTTGAATAAAGGTAATGCACTGTACTGTACTTACTGTATGTTTGTAAAAGTTAAATCAAACTGCTGGGGCTTGAAAAATGTGCCCACACTGGGAATGGACTGACTCCTCGTGGCGACGCTACACTTGGCGGTAGCAAACACCAAGAAATCCACACCAAACAAATTATCATTTTTAACAAGAAAATTTAATTTTATATAGTGATTTGTTTTTTAATTTTTAAAATTTACCCCAATTTCCGTAAGGGCGGATTTACGGGCCGCAACGCTTAATTAATGGTTGTAATATACAAATTCCGTAAGAGCGAAATTCCGTAACCCGGGCTTTCATAACGCAGGGGATTCCTGTAGTCCTTTACCAACCATCCCATTGACCAGTGCTGTTTACACAGCCTTGGTTTTTTAAAATAAGGCCAATTCACTTCAGGTAATGGCATCAAATGTTACCGGTTGGTGTAGTGTAAACACTAGTGACTCACTTAAAGTCTGTTATTTAACTGGAACTAATGTCAGTGTTGAGTAAAATTTTTCCATTTACAGGTACTTCAAATGGATTTGCCAATTTATTTGTTTATTTATTTATTTATGATATACTGTAATATATTAAACACACTGCAAGTATTTTCTTTAATTTATAAGCTTGCTTCACGAGAGACAATCGGTGGTGGGACTGTATTCTGACTGTTTACACCAGCTACCGTATTCTAATTCGGTAGTGCTTCATTAGGATTTGAGTGAAAAAGATTATGTACTTACTACATAAATTTATTACACAAATATATATATACAGTGAACCCTCACTTTACACGGTCAATTGAACCCACGGTGGCCCGCGTAAAGCGAGAAATGCGTAAAGTGAACAACATAACAAATGGGATTAATTGAAATAGAGACCGGGCCGACCCCCAAACTCCACTTTTTCCCGACAATATATACGTTTTAGTAAAAATAATATCTTTACTTTATGATAGTATGCACACACACATAAAATAGAAGGGAACAATCAATAAGAGAATAATATACTGTAGGTTAGGTTAGAGAAAAACAAGGTTAGGGTTAACACTTACGTTAGTAGAAGAGATGGGTCGGCGTACGGGAATGGAGGCTGGTTCCGAGGCAGAGGGCAGGCTACTGGCCCTCAGGTGAGTCTTCATCACTGTCATCCACACTTGTTAGTGCCTCCCTGACAAATCCCTCAAAGTCACCATCACTGTCTCTGTCTCTGTCACTATCACTGGATTGGGCTGGCTGTGGTGGGTTGCGGGCGAAGAACTTGGTAATGCTTTTTTGACGGCTGGTGTTGATGTTGTCGTGATACACCTTGATGTAGGGCTCCATAGTCTGCAAGAGCTGGGTAGTGAAGACTTCATACTGGTTATCATCAGGGTCGTCGGAAAGGAGGAGCTTCAGTTTCTCTACACACTCGATGGCACCCCTTACATTACTATGCGATAACTTGCGTTCTTCTTGGGATGACGCACCACCTGCCTCTTCACTGACGTCATCATTATCTACCATCTCGTCGGCAGTCACATGAGGATCCCTCATCACCTCCAGGATGTTGTCGTTGGTGGTCTCGGAGAAGACTGCAGCTGAAACACTCTGCGCAGCTTCTTTGGCTTAGGGCGGCTGGGTCCTGGTAATGCAAGGTTTCTTTGTGGTGGTGGTGGTCCGGTGGAAGCCATTCTTATAAAACAATGGATACCGATATACACGGTGTAGCCGGGAGGGGTGTAACTGACGCAGGTAGGTCAAGAGGCTTGAACGCTCCCGCGGCGGGTCACGTCATAGTACATTAAACCAATCACAGCTAGCGGGGGAGGGTGGTAAGGATACTTGGCCCAATCACAGTCCGATATGTCATATAACGTCACCGATAACGCAACAAAGACATACACTGCGCAACCTACTTGCCTCTTACTCAACATGGCGGGAGAGATGGCGGGAGGCTTGGATCCATAAATGGCGCGGCGCGAGAGGACCGCCAGCTGCTCTCCGCGTAAAAGGGCACACGCACCGCATAAAGTGAGCATTCCGTGTTCGGCAGGGTACCGCGTAAACGTGTAAAGTGAATCTGCGTAAAGCGGGGTTTTGCTGTATAAATAATTTATTTAAAATTTATTTTTTTCCGTAGAATATTCAGTTCATGACTGCGATTATAAAATATTGTGAATTAGTATATTAAATATATATTCAGTGAAACCTCGCTTTACGTGGTCAATTGAACCCACGGAGGCACGCTTAAAATTAACAACAGAACATTTGGGATTAATTGGAATAGAGACTGGGCCGACCCCCAAACTCCACTTTTTCAGACACAATACCTCCATGGTAGTAAAAATAACTTCTTAATTTTATGATGGTATGCACACACAATTAATATTTAAGAGAAATATCAATAATATTAGGTCTTTTAACACTTACAATAGTAGAAGAGATGGCTGGTGTACAAGGGGATGGGGGTTGGTTCCGAGGCAGAGGGCAGATTATTGGCCCTCACCTGTATCACTTGTATCACCTGTATCCCTATCCACCACAGAGGCTTGCAGGGCCTCTTTGTCAAACCCCTCAAAGTCCATATCCTCACTATCACTGACTTGGGCTGGCTGTGGTGGGTGGCGGGTGAAGAACTCGGTTATGTTTTGTTGACTGGGCAACCTAGTGAGCACCCTGCCCACGTAAATGATGGAATGTACTGCGTAACTAATAATTGCCGGTCTGGCCAGGTACCGCGTAAATGACCAAACGCGTAAAGGAAATCCGCCTAAATCCAGACTTTACTGTACAGTGTAATTGTATTAAACGAAAATAGATAAACAATAATTCTCATTATGCACTTAAAATGACAAAATAGTTGCGGTTCCTGTACAGAAATTGGTGATGTTCACCTGTAAAGAAGAAAATAATATCTGTACAGTAAATGAAATAATAAAATAAATATGCTTAGGAGGCATATTAAGGGTAAATAACAAGTGAAATATTACAGAAACACTTGAAATGCCTAGGAACTCGCCAAACTCCACGAGGACCAGATGTAATCAAATGGTATGCCGACCCATGGAGACTAGCGCCGGTGGGTACTAGCGACCGTCCGGCAAACTAAAATTTTGCCAGACGACGGGAGGTACCGGACAATATACAGTAATGCACCGGTTAACGTCCTAGATATGTTCTTGGAAACGTGACGTTAACCGAAATGGACGTTGTCCGATCATCACAAACTTTTTTTTTTGTACATACGTGTATGTGGAATACTATATACGTACATATACACTTTTACTCTTAAATCACTACTGTAATGTGATACAGGTGATTAATTTTTATCTCTTGTGCAAAATACATGACGTTTATATTAAAATTATTCACTGTTTTACAATGATTCCAGCAACGCCGAGCAGATGAGGGAGAGAGAGGGTGGGAGCGAGTGAGGGGGCGTGGGGAGGTAGTACATTTGACAGTTAGCACAGGCCTAGGTCTAACGCGTGTATATTTGTCAGTTCTTAGGTGACTAAGCTTCTCTCTTATAAAAAGCCAGTGAAATGACCTGGGTGAATATAATTAACATAGCTGGGATTCTTGTAACGTACTGATTAATTTGAATATAAACATGCTGTAATTTGCACTAGACAAAACAATTTTAGTACCGTAATCAAATTAGTACATGTACACTCCAGCTTTGCACTAAGGTCATTTATTTATATTGCGTTTCTTTTAGTATGGTGTGTGCATGTAAATGGATGAAAATAAATGAAGAAATCTATGTAAATCTACCCAAAAATACAGTTGAAAAACTTTTTTTTAAAATGTACTACAGTACTGTACACTAATGTACAACAATTTTTATCTCTTAAACAAAAGATATGACGTTTATATTCAAATTATTGGCTGTCTTGCAAGGATTCAAGCAATGCAAATTATAATCTCCTAAATTTAGCCTGAGATATTATATAAGATAAAAACTGTAAGCCTAAAATCCTGGCTGGGGTGGGGGGGAGGGAAGGGGGGACTGACGGAACCAGCCACGCCACCCAGCGAGGGGTTGGGGGGGTGGGGGGGTTGAGGTGATAAGTTTGAGGCGAAGGTCTCTGTGTGTTTATTTAACAGTCCTACTAAGCTTCTCTCATTTTAAAATGCCAGTGATATGACCTTGAAGAATATAATTAACATAGCTGGGATCCTTGTAAGATACTGATTTATTTGAATATAAACATGCTGTAATTCGCACTAGACATAACAATTTTAGTACCGTAATCAAATTAGTACATGTGCATTCCAGCTTTACACCAAGGTCATTTATTTATTTTACCTTTCTTTTAGTATTGTGTGTGCATGTAAATGGATGAAAATAAATGAAGAAATTTATGTAAATCTACCCAAAAATACAGTTGAAAAACTTTTACAAAATGTACTACAGTATTGTACACTAATGTACTACATTTTTTATATCTTGAGCAAAATATATGATGCTTATATTCAAATTAATCTCTGTCTTGCAAGGATTTCAGCAATGCAAATTATATTATCCTAACTTTAGTCTGAGATATTATATAAAATAAACATAAAGAAATCACCAATCTTTTATCTTGGAACATGAGGGTGGTGGGAAGACGGAGGGGGGGGGGGACAGAATGTCTGGCATTTGTTTGTTTATTTATTTGAGATAAGATTTGACAGTTGGCCTGTGTGTTTATTTATCATTACTTAAGAGTGATTTAGCTCTACTCATAATTTTCCACCCAAACGACCTGGGTAAATATAACTTGCATTGGAGGGATTCTTGTAAGATAGTAATTTATTTGAATGTTTTTTTTTTTGTTTTCAATTTAAATTTTAATTGTTTATTCCTTGATAGAGGAAGTGGGATCCTAGTGCTGTCACTTGGTACCCCTGTGCCATAACACCAGAAGCAACTGGCCAGTGTCAAAAGTATATACAGTACAGTTATCCCTTGGTTATTGCGCCTAATTGGTACCCCGCCGATAACGAAAGTACAGAACCTATGGGATTTATTCTAATTGGTTGAGGCACCCAAGACCCAACCCCAAGTTTTCCATTTTACGACCATTTAGGCCCACTAAATATATATATAATGTTATGATAAATATCATAAACACACATAGGCATGGCTAGGATTATTACAAAGTGATGTAATGGGTACGCTTAATACTGAAGTCCACAAAACATGTAGCTATGCTTTGTTTATTTGTTCCCCCTTCATACGAGTCCGTTTTCTCTCACATCAGGATGCCTGAGTCCTCCGTTTTCTCTCTTAATCTTAGAGTGCACCAGAAACTTTACTATTTTTAGTTATGCCACAGAATTTGAAATTGCAACCCCAATTGAAACTGGGGTTGCAATTGTTGAGGCAACTAGATATGTCTGATTACAGCAAATGTGTTACAGTCAGTTCTGCTATAACGCGATAGTTGTGTTCTTGTAAAACATCGTGTTATAGAAATTCGCGTAATAGAAATAAGAGGGCTTATGGAGAAAATAGGGCTAGGTGCAGATTACTCCAAATCAGAAAAAAATTTCGTAGTTAGCCTGATACAAAGGATAGCACAGTCTAAATAAATTTTACATTCATATCTAATAATGAAATCATACAGTAAATGTTACACTTTACCTTGAAAAAATATGAATATAACTTGATGGGGGAGAAGGGTGATGTTGAGGTTGAGGAGTCATGCAGACAGGATTTGTCAGTTGTCATCGTCATCAACAGTATCATCATCATCATCAAGTGCAGTTTTTCTTTAGGTCCTCAAATATTGATAAGGCTTTCTCTTTAATGGTGAGGAAGCTGGTCCCAGATCGCTTTTACGTTTGATCTTCTATCCAAACACTTAGAAGCCATTCCATCTGCTCAAGTTCCTTTGGCCGTGATCTCACACTTTTGCTAGCACTAAAGGTTTTTCCAGCAATACAGCTTGCTTTAATCTTTGCTGCATTGTCTCTAATGGTGCGTAAAGTAGACTACTTTATTCCCGTTGCACGCACAATATCACAAGTTCTTTCCTTATTTTCAAAACAATTGACAACATCAAGCTTTTCTTCAAGTGTTATAGCCTTTCTTTTATGATCACCACCGGAAATGTGATCTTCAGAACGCTTCCCGGAGATATTCTTCTTTTCCATAGTCACAAAATTGGAGAAACAGTAATCAGAATTCATTAAAGACGCTTAAAAACTTCACACGTGTTTCAAACTGAAAGTGTGGAGTAAATAGAGCGTGCGGGTCTAAAACGCAATGTATTTTGTTTTTCTCTCTTATTTAAAATTTTACAATTTACATATACAGTACTGTACAGTAGGGTGACAATAAAAAGTAAAAGTTTTAATTTTTAGATGGCCATTTGTCCAATACTGCGTACTCATGAAAAAAGAACACAGGCGAAATCCTGGGTCATTTGGACAATATTTAGAGGTAGCTCAAGCCATTTGAAGTTAACACTACTGAAATTATTATTGATTTTTTCTAATTTCTTTATTTATGAACCGATTACTATGAAACTTTGCAGGTATATGTAGAATGCAAATTCAAACTAAAGTTGTTCCTAACATTTTTTCTAAAAATGAGTAATGAGTATTTTGGCTGGTGCAGCTATTGGCAATGCAGAGGGGAGGGAGAGGCGGGTGTGGGTCCGGGTAGGGGGAAGAGGTTGTGTGCCAGTGTCTGACTGGTACAGTAGCATCAGTTGTGTGTGAGACGTGACGGTGGGTGTGTGTGCGTCGCTCTTATTGCAGTATTACGGTTAGTACCATTGTCTTTGTCTAAAATCAATGCATCAATTTAGCTATATAACACTCTAAAAACTTTATACAAGTGATCTTGCATGCCGTATGCTTTATGGGTGCTGTTGTTTGCATAACAGTAACAACATAAGTTACATAAATGTTTTTGTTTGCTTCAGGTTCAATGGCGAGTACACGTTCAAAAACTGAAGTTTGGCTCATTGGTCAACACATAACCGAAATCACGGGTGCACAACTTCCTTCAAGAGGAGATGTTCTATGTCTGTTTTTCCACGGTCACAATGAACATAAGAAAACAGTGAATGATTCTGCGAGTGAAGTTGCAGCATCGGTTATTAGTTTCTGGAATAAAGCACGGATTCCTACCATAACTGAGAAGAGTATTGGACGAAAGGTAGTGGATCTTTTTTTAATGTGGAAGGGACTTAAGAAAAACTGCACTCGCACTACAGACACACAACGTAAGAAAGAGGAAACTTTTTGTGATGAGTTAGAGGACCTCTTCGATGTTGCCCACCCCAAGGCAATGCAGCTCTTGACCATCAAAGAAGACCGAGCATTCCTGGCGGCGCAACGAGAAAAAGGGAGAAGAGGTGTAATGGCAGGAGTAGACAAAAAGATTGCTTGTTCCATGAAGCGTCAGGAAGAAAGCAAGAGTAAGCAATCTCTACAACAGAATCAAGCCAGTTCTGCTCTTGAATATGATGAGTTGGGTTCTTCGTCTGAAACAGAATCACAATCAAGCTCGTCATCATCTACAAGTTCCCTAGCGATATTACCAGTGGTATCTTCTTCCAATCGTAAACGTGCTACTCTCAAAGTTATCACCCCTGAATTGTCAAGTACATTGGACCGCACTGGGATCAGTCACCGCTCTGCTCTCTGGATCGTCAGTGCCACGGCTGCTAGTCTAGGTCATGACCCAATGGAACTAGTTTTAAACTATGAGACAGTGCGTACTTCGCGAGCGACCCACCGTTCTGGGATTGCCAACGAAATTAAAGAAAAATTTCAACCTAGTGAAGTGCTCACTGTGCACTGGGATGGAAAAATTATTCCTGATGAACAAGGAGCGAGTGTTGACCGAATCGCCATTCTTGTCTCCGGAATCAATACTGAAAAGCTGCTTGGTGTCCCGAAACTATTGTCAGGGACTGGACAGGCCATTGCTACAGCAGTCAGTGCAGCGCTGGAAGAGTGGAAAATATCAGAGAATGTTTCAGCACTCAGTTTTGACACAACAGCTTCAAACACTGGGCACTTGTCGGGGGCATGTGTCATTCTGGAGCAGAAACTCGGCCGCCGTCTTCTGCATCTCGCGTGTCGTCACCACATCCTTGAGCTTGTTGCCGAGAAAGCGTATGTGGAATGCATGGGGCCTTCCTCTGGACCAGATATTACTCTCTTCTCTCGCTTCAAGCATAAGTGGAAGGACATCAGTCAAGATGACTACAGCCCTCTCTCAGACCTCCCTCCAAGTTTGTACGAGAAACGAGATGACCTCATCTGTTGCTGGAAACATCATCTGGGCAAGAAGCAGCAGCCACGTGATGATTACCGTGAGGTACTGGAGCTAGCAATCAGGTTTCTCGATGGAGCTCTACCCAAGTTTAATCTCCGACGGCCCGGAGCACTTCACCGAGTACGGTGGATGGCTAAGCTCATTTATGTCATGAAGATCCTGATTTTTGCTAATCAGTTTAAACTAACTGCTCGTGAGACATTAGGCTTGAAACGATTCACATTCTTTGTGCTAGAGGTGTATGTCAGTGCATGGTTCACGGCCTCCGTTCCATCCTCCGCTCCTGCTAATGATTTGCGGCTCCTCCAAGACCTGTCAGAGTACCACGACGTCAAAATATCAAGAACATGTCTCACAGTCTTCGGTCGTCACCTGTGGTACCTCAGTGAAAGCTTGGTGGGTCTTGCACTCTTCGATCCACAAGTTAATGCAACAATGAAGACAAACATAGTTCGGGCAATCGTTGAGAGGAAGGCGACCGAGGATTCACCAAAACGTGCTGCTCTTCCTGCCACATCTTCCCTTCCCACAAAGCAGCTCTCAGACTTTGCTTCTAGAGGATCAAACTTTCTATTTGAAAGTCTCAAAATGAAGACTTCTTTTTTGTCCAAGGAACCTGACACATGTTCTGATGATGAAGACTTCAAAACTGGCGTTGCAGTTGTGGGTGGTCTCAGAGTCATCAACGACACTGCAGAGAGAGGGATTGCCTTGATACAGGCATTCAACAGCAAGATCACGAAGAGTGAAGACCAGCGTCAACATCTGCTGCAGGTTGTTGAAGAGCAGAGGCGGTCACAACCAGGGACATCAAAACAGGACCTTACAAGCAAAAAACGAAAACAATGAATGGGTTGTCCACACCTCTCCCACCCATTGATGTAAGCGTGTTCACTGCAGTTTCATTTTAAAAAGGAATTAATCATTTATATGTACAGTGTACACATAAACTTGCTCAATATGTAAATTTTAAAATAAACCGGCATATTATGAATATTCGTATTTTTTGCCTATAAGGATAAAACTTCAATTGACTTGAGCTACCTCTAAATATTGTCCAAATGACCCAGGATTTCGCCTGTGTTCTTTTTTCATAGGTACGCAGTATTGGAGTAATGGCCATTCCATTTAATCAATTTTAGAAATTCACCCCTATGCACTATTGTCACCCTACTGTACAGGTATATTGTATACATAAATATTAAATAAATTATTTCTGCAATTGTTCACAAACAAAACACATAAATCAATTGAACATGTGATGTCGAACGTGAACTCTAAACACTGCATAACCCCGCGCCAAGCAACAATGTACAGTACACTTTAAATGCTACGTATTTAGTTTTTCTCTTTTATTTAAATTTTTACAATTTATATATATAAACAAGTAAATTGTAATTTACATATTATTCATATTATGCTACAGCGCCCACAAAACATAAGAAACGTTTGAGTCCCCCAGTAGAGATGTCCGTTCTCTATCCACCTCAGGATGTCTTAGTCTTCCGTTTTCTATTTGTGTACTCGCTCAGGGACTCAAGTATTTCTGTATATAACACAGGATGATAAGGGAATTTTAAATTATGAGTGAATGAATTTATTATACAGTGATCAATTAACATAGTTTTGATGTGTTTAAGTAGTATTCAGGCACCTTCAGCCTAGTAATGTTACGACATTTGTATCACTCACTGTAAACCACGAATTCCACCCATAGACAGAGAGAGAGAGGCCAAGCGCTCTGTTTACATCACACTCACATAAATATTACATACCGTATATCTCGGTCTATTTTAGAATCGCAGTCATGTACTGAATATTCTATGTAAAAAATATAAATTTTAAATGAATTATTTATAGTGCGGTCGACTTCCTACACAAAGACGGGCTATAAATAGCCTTCTTATCTCCTCTCCATCTATTACCCTCTGTTCTCAGAGAGAAGGTCTTGGTAAATAACTTTTGTTTGTTTATTATCATTGTTTGTCTAATTTATCATGTTGTATCAAAGTAATATTACTAGAAATATTAGGCAGCTACCAAACAGGGAGATACTACCGCCTGGGAAGATAGTGGAAGCATAATGTACAGTATTGTCTAATGGTAGATCCTACTTCCATATGGCATCACGAAAATTGTGACCAAGCCTTAGGTTGCTGATCTATCTTTCTGCCTCATTTACACACACTTGCAGAGTTTCAATTGTTTCTCTTCCTTTGACAACACAAAAAAAATACAATATAATTTTTCTCACCTATGCATTTATTTATGGTTGGTTATTTAAAATAAGGCCAATTCACTTAAAGTATTGGCATCAAATTTTACTGGCTGGTGTACAGTAGTGTAAACACTATTGACTCACTTAAGCGTCAGTTATTTAACTGGAACTAATGTCGGTGTGAGTAAAATATTTCCATTTACAGTAGTACCCTGATTTACACGGTCAATTGAACCCACAGGGTACCGCGGAAAGTGAAAACCAGTGAAAACCGCGTAAAGTGAACAACAGAACATAGGGGATTAATTCCAATAGAGACTGGCCCGACCCCCAAACTCCCCTTTTTCCCCACTTTTTCCGACACAATACCTATGTTGCAGTAAAAATAACATCATAATTTTATGATGGTATGCTCACACAATTAATATTTAAGAGAAATACAGTCGCCAGGTTAATGTCCATTCAAATAATGGACTCAACCCCCCCCCCCCTCTTCCCAGCTCTCTAGCTCCTACCTTTCTGAGAAATGTTTGGGTGAAGCACTAGATTTTAACGTTTAGTAATAAATAATACCTCAGACTAAAGTTAGGATAATATAATTGACATTTCTGGATTCCTTGCAGGTCAGGGAATATTTTGAATGTAAACTTCATATATTTTGCACAAAAGTTAAAATATTTGCTTTGTGTAAACCAAATTATTACAGTAGATCTAAAATTTGTATGTTTAATGCAAAATCCATGATGTTTATATTCAAAATGATCATCATATTGTAAGAATTCCAGCAATGTAAATTATATTCTGGCCGAGTAATTTGTATGAATTTTATGAGCTAAAACAAATACCTTCAGTAAATAAAAACAAATATATTCTTCACGACACTATCTGTCAATCAAAATACCCCACCTCCTCCCTAGCTGGGTCGGTCCCTCCCTGCCCCCCCACCTTCCCTCCCTACCATTTTTAGTAATAAATAATAACTCAGACTAAAGTTAGGATAATATAATTGACATTTCTGGATTCCTTGCAGGTCAGGGAATATTTTGAATGTAAACTTCATATATTTTGCACAAACGATAAAATATTTGCTTTGTGTAAACCAAATTATTATATTAGATCTAAAATTTGTATGTCTAATGCAAAATCCATGATGTTTATATTCAAAATGATCATCATATTGCAAGAATTCCAGCAATGTAAATTATATTCTGGCCAGGTAATTTGTATGAATTTTATGAGCTAAATAAAAAAAAAATGTATATACTTCCCGTGTATATGAGTAGATGCACCGCGGAAAGTGAAAGTCCGGTTCTGGCAAGGTACCGCGTAAATGAGAAATCGTGGAAAGTGAAACCGTGTAAAGCGGGGTAATACTGTACAGTACTTGAAATAAATTTGCCGATTTATTTGTTTATTTATTTATTTATAATACTTGCAGTATATTTACTTGCAGTATATTTAATATATTACAAGTATTTTCTTTAATTTATATACTTGTTTCGCAAAAAAGGGAGGCTACCATTATACCAGGTAGGTGAAGTTGACCAGACATTTATGGTGATCATTAAGGACCAAACTCCGAATCCATGACGTGACTTCTGTTCATCATTTATATCCTAAATTTACCACTGTCGGTAGTTTCAAGAATTAACTCAGTCATTTACTGAATATTCTTTGTAAAAAAATAAATTTTAAATGAATTATTTATAGGAGATAAGTATTATGATCAGTAAATATACAGATATGCATTACTGACCACCTTCGAACACAACGACGGCTAAAAATAGCCACAGGCGGTCACAGTCAAGGTCACTTTCCCTTTCTTGTCACTGGCAAATGGGGGGGGGGGGGGGGGTGGTGATGATAGCAGCTGTGTTTATTACCGGGGTTTATTGTTCTTTTACGGTATGTTAGACAGGTTTATAATACATTTTTCTTATTTTAATATACCGGTAATCTTCATTTTAATCCAGCTTCCCAAACATAAGTATCAGTATAAAATAATTAGTGGTAGGACCTTGTGAGTCGTTTACTGTATACATAAATATTACATAAATTATTTCTGCAATTCTTCACAAACAAAACACATAACTCAATTGAACATGTGATGTCGAATGTGAACTGTAAACAGAGTGTGGGAGTAAAATGCTACGTAATTTGATTTTCTCTTTTATTTCAAATTTTACAATGTACATATACTGTACAGGTATACTGTATACATAAATATTACATAAATTATTTCTGCAATTCTTCACAAACAAAACACACAACTCAATTGAACATGTGATGTCGAATGTGAACTGTAAACACTGCATAACCCTGCGCCAAGCCAAGCCATAAAAACCGTTCGAGTGGAATCGCGTTAGAGCAAACGTGTTCGCGTTTTGCAAATATTGTTCCTCTATTCATCAATCGCGTTAGAGCCAATTCGCGGTGTCAAAACACACGTTATAGCAGAACTCACTGTATTGTCAATTTGTAGTTGAAAGATTTTATCCTCAATAGATGTAGGTTAACATTTCACCTGTAGGCAAATGCTTAAAAAAAGCCTAAGTAAGGAAGCACATTCCTTTAACACATAATATCTGACCAGTATGGGGAGGATCATCATGTCTCCGTCAGGTTGTTTTGGAGTGGTGGTCCAGCAGGCGTCACGGAATTTTTTTTTTGGGGGGGGGGGGGGCCACAGACGTATATGCGATCGGACGTTGTTCGGTCGGACCCTAACCAGCGCATGACTGTACTCAGTAATATTCCATACCATAATATCCTGACTAGTTTTCCCTGTGATAAAGCCATAATTTTGAGCAGCATATTACTGTACTCATTTTGTACTAAATATACTATTCTAAAGGACTAAAATTTTTATCTCTTGAGCAAATTATGAAAAATTTTTATTTAAATTGTCATCTCTCAATGACTCCAGCAATGCAAGTTATATTCTCTTAAGTCAAGTCTGTGACATTTTATAAGAGAAAACTGTAAGCCTAAAACAAAATTCATCCCATTAATTATTATCAATCCGTCTGCTCCTCCCCTGCTGGCTGGGAGGAGGGGGAGAAGTGGGGGTGTCGACTTCCAGGAGGGGAGATTAACACTAACTCAAGGATTATGAAAGGCAGGGGGTTTAATTTTTTGCTTATGAAATGGCACTGACTTGACTTATGAGAATATAACTTGCTTTGCTGGAATTCTTGTATGGTAGCAATTAATTTGAGTATAAACATCCCATATTTTGCACCATACATAATAATTTTAGTAATTAACTTGGTACATTTGAGTACAGGGTGTGATAATTTATGAGGTTGCTCAGATATTGTGGTTGCAGTTTCAATGCTTCTTGATATCATTAGTGTATAATGTGTCTCCATATGCCCTGATTTATTTATTGTTCAGTTGTCTAAGTACAAATGTAGCTCAGTCGAGCCATCATATATCAATTAATTTTAAAATATAAATTATAATGTAAAATGTTATAAGACAATGGTTTAGTAGTGCTGTTAATGTGTGTGCTGTGTAACTGTCTTGACATGTCACCTCACCACCTGACTCCTGAACAAACTCTTCATCAACTTCTTCAAATCCTAAAGTGTGCTTGGCAAGCACACACTACTACTACTACTTTGCTGTCACTCGGAATTGAGAATGACGATCATCCAGCTGTGATACGATGAGTTGAGTAATTAAGTTTGTCACCTAGGTTGGTGAGTCATGAGGTGACTAAAGAGGGCGATACTGGACCCACAGGGTTGTCCACATTCGTTGCACATGTGGAGGGCTGCGTCTAGTGCGGGAGGGGCGGTGGCAGTGTTTTTCCGGCGTTGGCGCTTGTCTGCCTCGGTTTGCAGTCGGGTTAACTCGAAAGTATTGACACCTTCTCGTGTGGTGCTCCTCCAATCATAACGCTGTGGTGTAATCGACTCCTAGGTGAGGGGATGGATTTGGCACTTTTTCAGTTTTCTTAAGACCATCCTTAATTCTTTTCAATTGCCTGTTTGCATTACGTTTACTATTCGTTAGGTGACTGTAAAGTAGCTGCTTTGGCTGTCTACTGTCGTTCATGCAGGTAACATGGCCAGTCCAGCGTAGTTGTTCATGGATAATGGTAGCCTTGATGCTCCTACAGTTGGTGTCAGCATGAATACTGGCATTTGTTCTCTTGTCTTCCCAGCGAACTCGAGAGGATGGAACGTAGATTATGTTGAAGGCTTTCAAGTGCCTTATGGTGCCTCCTGTATGTGACCCATGTCTTACTGCTATATAGCAGGGTGGGGAGGACCCCTGCTCACTATACTTACAGCTTTGTAGATAATTTCAGCTCCCCACAGCTGAAGACATGGTTTCAAAGTCTGTAAAAGGCTTGAAATGCACATCTGATCCGATGCTGAATCACTTCATCAATGTCTGCAGTGGTTGACAGGTGGGTGCCGAGACACCGAAAGTGGGTAACATTAGAGAGGGTAGTACCGTTAAGCTGGATGGATGGTGGTGGTTGTGTCTGAACCAGGGGCAGGTTGAAAGAAAATCTGAGTTTTATTTACATTCAACTCAAGACGTATGCGTATGTACAATCAAAGACAGAAGTCGTGTTGCAGTTTTGACCGAAGATTAAATATAACTCGTGAAACATTATGAGAGCCGTACCACAAGGCAGAGCGCACCAAAAGTTTTAGCCTTTCGGCATCTGTTTTCACCAAATTTCATGACACATCTTTTGTCTTTCAGTGTGAGCAACAAGGGTGACGTCGTCTGCATACTGAAGTTCAGTAATGGAAGCTGCCGACACCTTTGTTCTTGCTTGGAGTCGTCTTATGTTGAAAAGACCTCTCTTCACGCGGTACTGGATGTCCACCCTGCCGGCTTAATTGGCACTGGTGAGAGTAAGGAAGGCAGCCAAGAAAATGGTAGAGAGAGTTGGTGCCAGTACACACCCTTGCCGTTGTGCAGGACACTGCCATTCATACTATCATGAAGTTGACTCACAGTGGTGATGAATTTTGGTGGGCAGCCAAAACAGCTGAGGTTCCACCAGAGGGCTACCCTGTTGACCGAGTCGAAGGCCTTGGTTAGGTCGATGAAAGCCATGTACAGGTCACGATGCTGTTCTCTGCATTTTTCCTGTATCTGCCGGGCAGCAAAGATCATGTCATTGGTGCCACATAATGGTCTAAAATCACATTGAGATTCTGGGGGGAAGTTTTCCGCCTCAGGAAGGAGTCTGTTTAGGAGGACTCGGTTGATAATCTTGCCAGCTACGGAGAGCAGTGAGACCCCACGGTAGTTGCCACAGTCTGACCGTCTCCCTTGTTCTTACAAATATTAACAATGGAGGCATCTTTAAGAGCTTGGGGGATTTCCTTCTTTTCCCATATATTCTCCAGGAGAGAGTGGAGACAGCTGGCAAGCAGAGGTCCTCCTGCTTTATACACCTCGGCTGGGATTCCATCAGGCCCTGAGGGTTTGTTATTTTTCATCTGTTTGATGGCAGTAGCTACTTCATCCAGGGATGGAGGATTGCTGAGGTGGGTCAGCAATGAATGGTAGTGCTCTTTCCAGTGCTGAAGGAGGCCTTCATCATCTTTAATTATGAAGTTACTGTCAGATGAACGGAGGGGGGTTGCGCCATTAGTGATTGGCCCATAAAATCTTTTAATGGAATTGAAAAATTCATGCTTCTTGTGCACACAGACACACACAGAGGGAGGTACTACCACCTGGGAAGATATTGGAAGCATAATGTATTGCTGCCATATTGTCTCAATTGTTTCTCTTACCATTGACAACACAACATACATATACAGTGGTCCCTCGGTTAACGAACAAAATTCGTTCCACAGAGTCATTCGTTAACCAAAAATTGTGTTAACCGAATCCATTGTTTCAATGGGATATTGGGTAATTGGTTGCAGCTCACAGAAAAGTACATACAAAGTAAAAGAAAAATGCAGTAAAGTACACTTACTTTGAGGTGTGTATGTAGAAGGTTCCTGGTTGATGATGATGAGATGGGAATAAGAAGTGGGGGTGGAGGAGAAGGGAGTAGAGAAGGAAGTGGGGATGGAGGAGAAATCATCTTTCAGGGGACCCATGCTTGATGCAGTAATTTCACCAATAAAATTTTAAGTTCACTATGTGTAATTCAAGATTATATCATTTAAATCAACACTCCACTTCGCTATTTACTGTATTATCAATATGTTAACTAAATTTCAGAATGACCAATAATTTTAATGTAAAAATGCAAAAATATTCAAAACACCAACAAAATAGATGTTCAATTCACTGTAAACAAAGCCAAACTACCCCTGGTGAGTGAGTCAACCGGCTGATGGGCGCACAAAAAACTAGTTCCCTGTACTGCATATATCATCAATATGTTAACTAAATTTTAAAATGATTAATAATTTTTATATAAAAAAATGCAAAAATATTAAAGAGCACAACTTTCTTGATATTTACTCCACTGGAAACTAATGTAAACATAGAACAAATTACTGAATTGGTAGACTAGTCCACCAGCTGATGCTCACAACAAAACGTGTTTGTCGTAAGGATTTCGTTAGTCGAAGTTTTGTTCGTTAACCGAATTGAAGATCCTTATGAGAGGTAATTCGTGAACCAAAATTTCATTAATCGAACCGTTAGTTACCTGAGAGAGAGTGCAGCCGAACTGCCGGATGTAAACAAACCTTAATTTCCCACTGCTTTTTTTTTTTATGGGGATTAGTCCACACGGGCATAGGTCACTGACCCACATTGGGGCCTGAGGGGCAAAAATTTAACACTCCTGTAATAATAATAATAATAATTCAGAGAAGTAAAAAAAAAAAAAAAAAAAGCTGCCTATCTACCTATTGGACAAACTAAAATCGTTCCGGACCACGGGAGTTTCCGGACCACAGAATGCCGGACTAGAGAGGTACAACCTGTATTATTATTATTATTATTATTATTATTATTATTATTATTATTATTATTTTTTTGCCCCCCCCCCCCCCCCCCTCCAGTGACCTGTGCCCTGGTGGGCTAATCCCTGTAAAAAAAACACACACACACACACATTAAGTCAACAAGCATCCAGTAAGGGTCTTGTTGTGTGACTACATGGAGGTGAATTAAAAGATCAGCTGTTGAGGAGCTTATCGCTTGGCAACACTGGTTCATGTTCTCACTCCTTTCCACTCCATCTCTTTAATCACCCACACCTTTCTGCTTTCTCACTCCATATATTAAAATGTTATGTAATGTTAAAGGGATATAACTTTGCTCATTTATACTTATACTTATCACAATCTCCCTAAAAATACTTTAACTTTCATGTTTACTCAAGACATCTTCAGGTTATGAGACCCACTAATCCGTCCCCAAAGAAAGGGTGACCTGAAATTCCATCAGAAGGTCAGTACAGTCGACCATCGTTAATTCGGACCCCTTTAATCCGGATTTCGGATAAATCAGACGAAATCTGAACTGTCCGTATCAAATTTCTGGTTCTGGGATTGTCCCAGTTGCAATTTGAAATTCTGTGTCAATACTAAGGAATAACGAAGTCTCTGGTGCACTGCACTCTTAAGATTAAGAGAAAACGGACGACTCAGGCGTCCTGAAGTGAGAGAAAACAGACTCCTATGACGGGGCACTCAAATAAACATGCCCATAGCTACATGTTTTGTGGACTACCCATTGTACAGTATCCTTTTCATCACTTTGTAATAAACCTCGTCATGCCTATGTGTGTTTCTGATAATTACCATAACATTATATCTTTATATATTTAGTGGTTGTACAAACACAAGGCCTCACACATGCCACTCAGACTGACAGACTTGACAAGTTTTACCAACCATAAAGACAGTTGAAGCTTTAAACATCACTCACAATGGATCTTGCAAATTCCAACTGTAATCAGACATACATAAGTTGCCTCAACAATTGCAACCCCAGTTGCAATATCAAATTCTGTGTCATTACTAAAGAATAACGAAGTCTCTGGTGCAGTGCACTCCAAGATTAAGAGAAAATGGAGGACTCAGGCGTCCTGAAATGAGAGAAAACGGACTCCTATGACGGGGCACTCAAATAAACATACACATAGCTGTATAATGCAATATTATGTAATATTAACCCCTCAATCAGTTAATTCGGACAATCGGCTAAAATGGACACCCTACCCCCCCTATTAGTCCATTTTAACTAGGGTCGACTGTAATATGAGACCACTAATCCCCCACCCTACCTCCACCTGACATTGAGTCAGGTTATGTCAAGTCCTCCCCAAAATACTTTAACTTTCATCTTTATTCAAGACTTTTGAAAAAATTCTCTCGATTTTTAACCTCAGAAAATTTGTTCCTAAAGCCGGAAAGCTTTGGAAAATTTGGGCTTTGGGAATGATTTTCCGAGCAATTTTAATTTCAGCTATCGGAGATTTCCGGGTTTGAGGGATTCCGGCTATTGGAGATATTACCACTTGTATTGATACTGTATATCTAACTACCCTACACCCCCACACAATACGTACTGTGAGTATAGTAAACAAGGTAGCTCCTGAGAATGAAATGCAGCTACATCCATTACCAAGTTCAGAGTCACTCCTGAGGTATATTTTGAGCTTGAAAGTCATGTACACAAATACAAACACTTTCCTCAACAAGAGTGCAGAGTTTGAAACTCTCCTCAAGACCCATTAACCTAATACTGTATTGTAAGTGTTGTGAAATTGTTGTTTAAGAACAGGAGGGTCAACCCAGAGGATCGTGAGTTTAATATACACTAGATGGATATGACTCATTTATGAACTTTTCTCAGTCAACCTGTATGAGATGTGTGGTTATTTATGTTAGACAAGACCTTACAGCCAGCTTGGTGGGTTCATGGGAAGACATTTTTGAAGAATCGAAGTGGTGTAAAAGTAAACATAACGGAAGAGACTGACTCACTGTTGGACATATTTATAGATTCCTAAATTGCAGTTCATTAAACCAAGAGAGCTTAAGAACTCTCATTGACAACATAGAGGCCCCAGACTCTCTCCTTTCCTTGTCATTGGGAGCTTCAACTATGGGAACATGTAGTGGAGGAATGACCTTAAAAGTTCTACAACTCTTTTTGTAATAACTCTGATAGGCAATTTCCTATTCCAACATGTTAGAAATTCCTCTCACTATTGAGGGAAACATCATCTAAACTGCTGGATCTCATCATGAATAACAAGGAGGGTATCTTGGCCAAGTTGGAACATTTAGCCCCTGTTGGCACTAGCCATCACGTGATGCTAACCTTAGAATTTAACTGTTACTTGGCACATGATGAGAGCAGGCCAGGGTTCACATATTACAAAGATGATTATAAGAGGATGAGGAAGGATATAAGGGATATTCACTGGCCTGATTCATTGAGAAATAAGAGTGCAGATACTACCCTGAATATCATAGACACTAAATGAACTGCAGTAATCTCTTTGTTACTTGGAATCTTTAATATCTACAACTTTTCATTACCCAGAAAAATAAAATTGAGCATTCCAAGAAAAATCTCTCCATTCCAGTTATTTTAAAAGATTGCTTCATACTCATCCCAATAAAAATCTTTTTGTTCTGGGCATTTGAACAAATTTCTGAATGATTGCATCATGCTCTAATGCATTCTGAGTGAGTGGGTGGGCTAGCTGCATGGAGAACTTAGGCCGTAGGCTTGTGCACTGTGATTGGCTACAACTGTCATGTGATTGCAGAGGATCCCTGTGATTGGCTGATGCTTCTTTTAGCCTATCTCCTGAAGCACTAGATTTGTTCATAGTCTGCTGCCATTGTACAAGCTTTTTCCTTCACTCACTACTGTTTTTGTATATGATCTGTTTTGTGCAGTACTGTACATAACTCTACCAGGTTACAATCTGCCAAGAATTCAGTGTTAAGATGTAAAGAGGGATAACGATAAATAATATCTGAAACAAGGAATAATATGCATAGAAATGGTGTGTAATTGCATAGCCGAGTTGCTGACTCCCCACCCAGTAACAGTTGGAGCACGTGAGGCTGAGCTGTGAGCTATGTTGTTGTTCAACCCGTAATTTTGGGTACATATTGGCAATGTTCTTCATTTTCTTTTACTATGTTATATGCACGCACAATTATTCATACAGATTGTGCAAAAAAAAATATATATAAAGAGGTAAAAAACATAAGAGGTAATATTGTAAGTATTTCTTACATGCTTAGCAGTTAACCTACAGAGCAGGCAATGGGGGACAGTGTGGGGGAACTCTCAGCTGTTCTCATCTCATGTCCTATGAAATAATTGCCAAATGGCATTGCAGTATTTTTTTTCTATAATTATTTACTGTATCTTTAAATTTTTTTTATTATTTGCAGACCATATCCATGTGAGGTGTGCCACACAGCCTTCAAGACCCGTGGTAATCTATACAACCACATGAACACTCACACCGGCCTTAAAAAGTTTACCTGTGAAATCTGTGGCAAACAGTTTAATCATCTGACATCACTGACTTTGCATGTCAGGTCACATACAGGTAATGCAATATTTTGGTAATTTGTTTTATGCAGTATTTTAAGATACAGTCAACCCTCGCTTTACGCGGTCCCACATTCCGCGTTTCCTCATTTACGCAGTACCCTGCCGAAACTGGAATGCTCACATTCCGCGGTGCATATACCCCTTTACGCGGAGAGCGGCTGGCGAGCCGCACCATTTTTGGATCCAAACTTCCCGCCATCTCTCCCGCCATCCGCCATGTTGTGTAAGCGGCGCGAGCAGGGTGTGCACAAGGTCGCCCAGTCATCAAAACATTACCGAGTTCTTCACCCGCCACCTACCACAGCCGACCCAAGTCAGTGATATTGAGGATATGGACTTATATGGACTTTGAGGGGTTTGACAAAGAGGCCCTGCAAGCCTCTGTGGTGGATAGTGACACAATTGATACAAGTGATACAGGTGAGGGCCAATAATCTGCCCTCTGCCTCGGAACCAACCTCCCATCCCCGTGTGCCCAGCCATCTTTTCTACTTATGTAAGTGTTCAAAAACCTAATATTATTGATATTTCTCTTAGTTATTAATTGTGTGTGCATACCATCATAAAATTAAGAAGTTATTTTTACTACAACGTAGGTACTGTGTCTGAAAAAGTGGAGTTTGGGGGTCGGCCCGGTCTCTATTTCAATTAATCCCATATGTTATGTTGTTCACTTTACGCGTTTCTCACTTTACGCGGGACGCCGTGGGTTGAATTAACCGCGTAAAGTGAGGGTTCACTGTATACTATATTATTGTGTTTGTTGTTCACTTATATAAACCTAAGTTGTAGAACTGTTGTACAAGAACAGGAGAATCGACACGGAGGAATGTGAGTTCAATATAGACCTTTAAGACTCATTTACGAACATTTCTAAAGCAACTTGCAAAAGGGGTGTGGTTATCTGTGGTAGGCAAGACCTTAGAGTCAGCCAGGTGAGGGTGTGTTTGAAGAATCAAAGTGGTGTAAAAGTAAATTAAAGGGGAGATACTTACCTTTTGTTGGGTGTATTTACAAATGCTCAAGCTGTAGTTTATTAGACCAAAGGAACTTAAGAGCCTTAATTGATAATGCAGTGGGGCTCAACCCTAGCCACCTCCTTGTAATGGGGGATTTTAACTATGGCAATATCGACTGGAGAAATGAACATCGACTGGAGAAATGAAACCATGCCAAATGAAGTAAATAACCCCACTACTCTTTTTGTAGAACCTCTGAGAGACAATTTTCTGTTCCAGCATGTTAAAGATCCAACTCATTACAGAGGGGAGCAAAAACTCAAACTGCTGCACCTCATCATAACGAACGAGGAGGGTATGGTGGCCAAGCAAGAACGCCTACGAGGAGGGTATGGTGGCCAAGCAGAACACCTAAACCCCTTTGGCACTAGCCATCACGTAACGTTGTCATTCAGATTTAAATATTACTTGGTTCGTGACAAAACCAGGCTGAGGTGCAAATATTACAAGGGTAATTATGACGGGTTGAGGGAGGAGATGAGGGGTATCCTCTGACCTGACCCGATAAGAAATATGAATACAGACACTACGCTGCGTATCATAGCCAGTAAAGTGAACCAGTTGATTGATAAATATATACCTAAGACCAAAACCAGTTCCCCAGGAATACAAGGAGACCGCTGCACATTAATCATGCGGCGATCAGCAAAATTAAGAAGAAAACTCAGGATTTCGAGACGTAGATTAGGACAAATCATGAGCAAGACAGGAGGATGTATGCCAGATCCAGGTACCAAGCAAAGTCAGTGGGTAGAATGGCTGAAAAAGAGTTCCAGAGATGGATTGCGAGTGAGGTCAAGTCAAACCCAAAGGCAATTTACCACTGTGCAAAGTTGAAATTAAAAATGCAAGTAAACATATTGGACCCGAGGCTTTACGATGGTAGTTATGCATCCTAGAGTGCCAAGAGAGTTGGGACAAAGAAACTGCAATAATAGAGACAATGTGAAAAGGACCTGAGTGTGTATGTTGACAATGATCTGACATTTTTGGGCCAATGTGAGAAGGTAAATCCAGCAACTAAACTATTATGTCTTATAAGAAGGTCGTTCAAATTCTAGATGGGCCATCCCTCGTAACGATCTTCAAGAGTGAGGTGCTTCCCTGCCTGGAGTACTGTCACCCTGTTGGGTCTCCGAGATATGCTAGGGACTCTCAGTTGATTGAAAATATCCAAAGGAGGGCCACGAGACTGGTGCCTGCACTTCGGCACCTCAGCTGTCCAGAGAGATTAGAGCACCTGCATCTGCCTACTTATACTACAGATGGGCAAGGGGTGACCTAATTGAGGTGAATAAACATCTTGGAGGGCATTATTCAGTTGAGTGTCTATATCTGGAGCTGGCGAAGTGAGAATTGTGAACTCCTGAAACAGTCTTCCAGAGAGTGTTGTGATGGCACCGAGTGTGAGCTGTTTTAAGACTAAACTTGACCAACACTGGAGCAGGTTCAGATACATTCAAGAACCAGTGCGTGCCCAGTACTTGCCAACAGTGTGTAACAGCGACATGGCGGACCGCACAAGCAGCCAACAAGCCTATCAGTGGTGAAGAGGATAAAAGAAAAAAAAATATGTACAGTGAGAGAAGCATCAAGCGAGTAATATGTGTTGGTAGTAAAACTTTTTATTGGTGTACAATCCCCCCAAAATGTATCGTCAGCCTAGGGGTCAATGTGATTTGAGACTTTCTGAGCAATGTTACTCAACCTGTTTCTGAACAGTTGGCAGTTTTATATCCACAACCTTTGAGCATGAATTGGTAAAATATACAGTATACGTTTTAGAACGATACATACATTAATGGATTTCTTGTTAAATCGATTTTATTTATTTGTTTTTTTTTTACGGGAATTAGCCCACCCGGGCACAGATCGAACGACCCACAACGGGGCCTTGGGGGCAAGAAAAATAAGAATAGAAATAAATTAAAAATAGAAAAGAAAAAGGTTATATTATCCTACACTGTGAAGATACCGGAAAGCCAGATTTTTAAAGTGAGATAGATTTTATGAGTATGGAAACACAGTAGAAGGCAGTTTTGTTGTGTGAGGAAAGAAGGATGTACTATAACGGATTATTCTAGTGTGACCGACAACTACAGAGAAACGGTGGGCTCCGCGGGCAAGACGTGTGTTACGAGTCCACGGCCTTGCCGCGGTACACAGGATGCCAAATCCACCGAATATTGCCCGTTAAAGTACCTGTAAAAGAGAAAGAGTGAAGCAACAGTAAAACCTTGATAAATCGGACTCCAAGATATCGGAATTCGCTTTTTTCGGACTCTTGGACACTCTGGTCACCCAAAATACTTAAAAAGAAAATAAGAAATGGGGAAGATTAGTAAAAAATCTTATGAAATGAACCACACTTACTGATTACTGTACTGTACAGTGGTCTAATCAGATTTGCTACAGGCCTACTGAGAACTAAGACACTTGAGTATGTAAGCATCCTGGGGCTGATTAGGTGTTGCCACATTCGTCAGGTTTATTTATTTATTGATTCAGTATTATATTCTCATATGATTGGCCATTTATGGTTATACTGCCAGACTGGGGGTCACTAATTCTTAGGGAAAATACTTAATTCTAATCTTAATTTCTAAGGGTCGCTGCCACCAGACCCCCTCTGGACAGCATGTAGCTCGTTAGGTAGCATGCAGAGTGGATTAGGCATTGGGTTAGGTTTTTCATTGACCAGATCGATAAGGGGAAAGAAGGGTGAAACCATAACATGTCTTAATAAATTTATTCCTTATAAAGCATACTGGTAAAAAACATACAAATGAATTGGCCTTCCTCAGAAGAACAACGAAAATGTTGGTTACCCCGCTCGGCACCAGACGTCTTACATTAATGGCATGTCATCCACATACTTATTGCATAACAATTTGTGACCTCCTTACCTCGGTCATTCCTTCTTACACTACCCCTTAACACATCAGACTGCTCCACCTGTATGGAGTATAGCACCGTCGGTTATCATACATAGTAGCACCATCTCAACACACCTGTTACACTCCACACCTGCAGGTATGGGACTCCTTGTAATTTTTAGGTATACATAGCAGGCACCTCGTTCGCACACCGTCCTCGGTGGGTAAAGACGAGGGCTTCACCAAGAGACATACCAGTACTGTTTCTACGCCTGGTATTATAGGTCGCTCCAAGTGACGACCGCGGAGTTTCTCACGGTCTCCTTATTTGTTACTACTCATTTGGAGTGGTGTGCTGGGGATCCACAGGTTCACAGTGGATTGGCATAGCTGGGAGTAGTCACCACCTGGTGGGACGCTCACAGGGATAATGGCTGCCGCGCAGCAAGGCACTCCGACCGCATGGGACCTGAGGTGATGGTAGAACGGAGGGTACTGAGAAATAATGCCTGACGGGCGGTTATCACACACCCTAACACATTACTATTACACTTATACATCAGGCAACGCTTTAAACTGTAATAACTTCTATATAAGCCTTAATTATAGGGCAGGATATAACCCGATAGGACACTGACCTGAGGTGACGGTAGAACGGAGGGTACTGCCCCGCTGCTCATCACCGCCTTCAAACCGTGATCCACACTTAGTCCTACAGTACACTAGTCCGGCTCAACTGGACTTTCCCAATCATGTTATGGATACCCTGAGTTCTCCTTAATGCTATGAATGCATACAATTAATATTATATAACTGTACCCGGGTACAATACAACACATGGTCTAGTAACATTGAATAGGTGAGTTATCCTTTATCAATGTTTCCTGTTTTCTGAGATTCTACAAGCGCGGTGGATTTGAATGTTGTACAGTGATCCCTCAGTTAACGAGCGCCTCGGTTAACGAGATTTCGGTTAACGAGATTTCGGTTAACGATTTACCTTCCATAAGATTCTTAACTTCGGTTAACGAGCAATCCCTCGATTAACGAGTTTTTTGCGAGCCGACCTCAACATGTTTTCGCTTGCATTTGGCGGCCCACCAGCTGTAGTATTAGTCCGCCAATGCAGTAATCGGTTTTAGGGCTTAAATTCCTTACTATTTTGGTAAATATCAAGATGTTTATACTATTCAATAATTTTAAAAGTTTAATATTAAATTTTTTAGTAATTTTAACAATTATTGAACATAATTGAAGGTAAGGTAACTAGTTTTATGCGCGCCATCCAGCCTGGCAACACACCAAACAGGCGCCAGTCTCTCTGTCTTTTCAGTGGAGGTAACATCTTGCTTGAGACTCTCTTCAACTAAACGCTTTTTTCTGTGTTTATAAGCAAATTATTGGTCATTTTGAAATTTATTTTACATATTGACAATATGTAATGCAGTGCAGTGTTGATTTAAAGAAAATAATCTTGAATTACACCAAGAGACCTAATATTTTATGGGTGAAATGGCACCATGGGGTGACTTCTATTCCACCCCAATGCCTTCTCTTCTCCCTTCTCCTCCACCCCCATTCTAATTCCCATCATCATCATTATACAGGAGCCTTCTACATACACACCTCAAAGTAAGTGTACTTTTCTACTTTTTTGTTGAATTTAGGCAATTTTTGGTGAGCTGGAACCAATTTCCCAAAAACCCATTGAAACAATGGTTTCGGTTAACGAGTTTTTCGGTTAACGAGCAACGTGCTGGAACGGATTGTGCTCGTTAACCGAGGGACTACTGAATAGCGTAATATGAATTAAATGGGGTTTTTAGGAATGACAATGATGTGCGCAGTACATGGTTTATGGTTCATCATGATTAATATAATATATTTAGTAATAGAAAAAAATACAATAATGTATGGAATTTGTAATATGTAATTTGTAATTTATTCAAGATGCGTTTGTGTGAGAGCTTTCAGACCAGCTTACAATAGAGGTCACTACAGTATAACACACTGTATAGTGTTTGATATGAAGATACCTTCTTAAAAATTTTATTTACTACCTTTGAGTGTTATATGATGACTCAGTTTGGCTACTTGTACACTAAGACAAATGATTAATGAATAAACCAGGGTACAGTCATCCCTTGGTTAGCACGCCTAATTGGGACCACGCTGAGTGTGTGATAACGAAAAAGGTGATAACGAAAGTACAGAACCTATGGGATTTATTCTAATTGGTTCCAGGCACCCAAGTCCCAACCCCAATTTTCCCATTTTACGACCATTTAGACCCACTAAAGATATAGATAATGTTATGGTAAGTGTCAGAAACACACATAGGCATGGCTAGGTTTATTACAAAGTGATTAAAAGGGTACGCTCAATACTGTAGTCCACAAAACATGTAGCTTTCTTTCTTTGGTTGAGTCCCCCGTCTGAGGAGTCTGTTTTCTCATCGCTTCAGGATGCCTGAGTCCTCCGTTTTTTCTCAATCTTAGAGTGCACCTGAGTCTTCGTTATTCCTTAGTAATGACGCAGAATTTGAAATTGCAACTGGGGTCGCAGTTGTTGAGGCAACTTAGATATGTCTGATTACAGTTGAAACATTCAAGAACCATTGTGAGTGATGTTGAAAGCTTCAACTGTCTTTATGGTTGGTAAAACTTGTCAAGTAAGTGAGTGTAAAGTCAGTCAGTATGAGTGGTATGTGTGAGTGCTTGTGTTTGTACAACCGCTTTCAAGTTTTGTTACCTCCATCCATTTTCATCCAGCAAATGTGTTATTGTCAATTTGGAGGCAACTGCGTGATAACAAAATTCTCGGCTTTAAAAATGCGCTATAACAGCAGGTGTGCACATTTTGATGGAGGCGTGATAACGAAAATCGCGATAACCAGGTGCGCTATAACCAAGGGATGACTGTATATGCAGATGCATAATACTGTACACTACATTATTATTTATTGATGATAAATAAACTACAAAAGTATTTATTAAGTGGTGATAAATACACTACAAAAGTGTTTATTAAGTGGTGATAAATACACTGCAATAGTATTTATTAAGTGATGATAAATACACAACTGTACAGTACTAATTTGCTTAGTGTTGAAGACAGACATTGTGGTAAGCCGATCAGCTGTTTGCTCTTTGTAAACAAATGATTCATGGTTTTCAGTGTGGGATTCTTTTGTTAGGAAGCCGATTATTTTAGGATAATATTTTATCAACTGGGCACCAAAAGTCCTAAATTATATGAGAATTGTGGTGGAATTGCATAAAGAAGTGTTGAAGGAATCTTGTGGGAGTTAATGGGAGGGAGCCACCCACCCACCCATGCAACCCCCCCCCTCCCCCTCCCTTCTGTCAGCTGCTTCCAGATAATCATTCGTCTTCCACATACAATATACTCCTACACTTATTTGTTCTTATTTTTATCTCTATAGAACTCTACAGTACAGTAAACCCTCCAGTGTGGCGACTTTCTGTTTGGCGAATTGGAAGTTGCCGGTCAAAATTCAAAGTACCCTGCCCTCCATTATGGCGACCAAACCCTCACCTTTGGCGAGAGTTTAAATTTAAATGCAATCATAACTAATAATTGGAGAATAATAAGTGCAAGATAAATCTCGCTTAATACTACTGGTGAGTATTTACCGAGCACACAATGCTAGTCAGCTGTTCAGGCAGCCATTCTGACCGTGTCAATCCACATTCCCACTGCTTGTTTGAGTGACCTTGGCCTTTGTGTCCCTCTTTTTTTACGCCCTCTCACTTGGCGTGGTGTTCTTGCGAGGAAAAATGGCCTCAATAGTACCTGGGGGTATTCAAGGGGATGATAGTGGTGGTGAAAGACCGTCCGAGTACCCGGGCGGTTCAAATGATGGGGTAAAAGCAGAGACGAAAAATTCTCGTGATTATCGAGTTGGGAGGAAAATTAAAAAGTACTCCTATACCTGCTTAGTGTACGTTAAGCATCTCTTCCACTTCAATTTTAAAGATGTTTTTATGCTTATGTTGATTAACTAATTACTCATTCTCTTTCAGCACTAAAATTTATGTTATATGTGGGTAAAATAGGACAAAATTGAGACTTTGGGTGACCCCTCGGTACTTATTTGGCTTTTTACGATTGGATTAAGCCCTCTGGTTTGGTGATTCTGGGTTTGGCGAGGTTTTTTCGGCACTAACTAGTCGCCAAACTGGAGGGTTTACTGTAGTATACAGTTTTCTCTTTATTCATAAGATAAATTCTCTGTTTTATTTCATATAACATTTTACAGGAAATAACATTCATCTCGGTGACAACAGTCGTTGAAAACCAGACTTATATGTCTGATTTTCAACCCAGAGAGTCATTTCATATTTTTTTTTTGCTTGTTGATGTAATATTTATTTAATAACCTTGTTGTACACTTAAAGACCTTAGTTGTTGAAGTACAGTAATAACATAACAACAACTGATTTTCTTTAAACAGTTCAGATAAGCAGTGTTATTCCCCCCGCCACAATTACAGTGGTCTCTCGGTTAACGAACGCCTCGGTTAACGAATTACCTTCCATTAGAATCTTCAATTCGGTTAACGAAAAAAAAATTGATTAACCAAATCCTTACGAAAGTCACGTTTTGTTTTGAACATCAGCTGATAAGCTGAGGAGGTACTCGGCTAATTCAGTATAATCTCTTCTATGTTTACATTCGTTTCCATTGGAGTAAATATCAAGAAAATTGTGCTCTTTAATATTTGTGCATTTTTTATGCAGTATTAAAATTATTGATCATTCTAAAATTTAGCCATCCAAGCGACCTGTGAAGTTGGGGGTATTCCGCAATTCCAATAAACCCCGGTCAAACTTCTCACAGTCAATGTTGCCTGAGGGTGCCGTCTTGAGGATAAGATGCTTGACGGACTTTACGGCAGCCTCGGCATGTCCATTGGACTGGGGATAATGTGGCGAGGACACCGCATGATAAACTCCCCATCGCTCCATGCAGTCCCGGAAGTCGTTGCTGGTGAACTGGGGCCTGCCGTCAGTCCTCAGGCGGAGAGGGACACCAACTTCCCGGAAGTAGCGACAGAACATACGTACTGTATGAGAGGCAGTAGTGTTGCCTCCGCAGGGAACGACAACAGGCCAACCTGAGAGCCGGTCGGCGATGACGAGAAAGGACTTTCCCGCCACAACGAAGAAATCCGCAGAGACGGACTCAAAGGGCCTCTTAGGGTTGTCGTTGTTCATGAGGGGTTCCTGCTGCTGACTAGGCTGCAGCAGCTGGCATGGCTCGCAGGCTTGAACGGAACTAGTGATGTCGGAGTCGATGCCTGGCCAAAAAACAGCTTGTCTCGTCCGGCGCTTTGTAGCTTCCACACCCCTGTGGCTGTCGTGCAGGTGGGCTAGGGTGCGGCGGCGGAGGGCGGCAGGAACCACAACTCTTGCTCCATACAAGACGAGGTCGCCATCAGCATAGAGGTCGTCCCGCATCTTCCAGTATGGGAGTAAAGAGCTGTGTAAGTCGTACCGGTTGGAGGGAAATCCCGAGGTCACGCAGTCCAGTAGACGGATATACGAAGGGTCCGCTCTTGCCGCGGCTCGGAGTTCCTGAAGAGTCCTGTCGGCATCCTGCGGTGGAGACTCTTCTGAAATGACGGCGTTCACGGTCACTACAGTCCTGAGGTGTGCAGTAGCATCAGCACATGCGATCTCGTCCTCTGGTGTGGGGTGGCTGACTGGGGCTCGTGACAAAGCATCAGGGATGCAGAGCAGCTTGCCAGCACGCCACACAGCTGTGAAGAGGTAGGGCGAGATCTTCTCCTTAAGGCGTTGGAGGCGGGGATTCTCGACCGCGTCCAAGGAGTAGTGGTTCAGGATCGGGATGAGTGGCCGATGATCCTTCATGAGGTTGAAGTGTTGTAGGCCGATCAGATACAACCTACATTTGGACATGGCCCAGACGGCGGTTAACAGCTCCAGTTCGATGGTGGCGTAGCGAGTCTCGGCGTCAGTGAGAAACCGAGAGCCACACTGAACCAGACAAAGGCGTCCATTGCCGTGGTCCTGTAGCACAGCGTATCCAATCCCGTAGAGGCGAGAGGCATCAGTCTGGAGGACAACTGGCAGGGCCGGGTCGAAGGAAGCTAGAACAGGTGGGCTAAGGAGAGCTGTCTTGACGTGACAGAATGCCTCATCATGGTCAGCTGTCCAGGTGAATGTTCTCTTGGGGCTCATCAGGGGGCGTAGGGGCTGTGCTGCAGCGGCGATGTTGGGGGTGAACTCAGCCAACTGGTTTACCAGGCCCATGAACGAGCGGAGGTCGGTCAGGTTGGCAGGAGTTGGGAAGTCCCGGATCGCGCTGACCTTTCCAGGATCAGCCGAGATGCCCTTGCCTGAGAGGGTGTACCCACAGAAGTTCACACTAGGTGCGGCGACCACAAACTTATCCTTGTTGAGGGTGATCCCATACTTGCGGCACCTGGTGAGCATCTGATGAATACGCTGAAGATGCGTGGAGTAATCCTCGTCATATAGGAGCACGTCGTCGATGACCTTGACACAGTTCGCCACACCCTGAAGGGCCATGTCACCACGGAGGCAGAAAGCATCGCCAGTAGCCGCGAAACCCATAGGTCCTCTGCAGTGCTGAAATCGGCCGTACGGTAGGATGAACGTCGTGAGGTGCTGATCTTCTTCCGCAAGTTCCATCTGCCAGTACCCACATAAGGCATCTGCTGTAGTAAAGTACCTTGCCTTCGGGTCCACACTGCGTATAGCGGCGAAGGGTGTCGGTGAAGGGTGGGTCGGGCGGGAAACTTGGCTATTCAGCTTGGTGAGGTCGACAGTGATACGAACTCCAGTAATGTTCTTGGCGACTGCTACCATGGGGTGACACCAATCCAAGGGGTCATCACCAGCAGGCCTAATGATCCCCTGGGCTACCATAGAGTCGAGTTCCTTCTTCACTTGGCTCTGGAAAGCGAAGGGTATCTGTCGCGGTGTGTGGATGGCGAAAGGATACTGCGTTATCCTTCAGGTGAATTCTCATGGGGGAGCCAGCCATTGGCTTGAGTGGAGCCGTCTTGAGGTCCTCCTTGGAAACCAGCACGTCCTTGAATTGCAGTAGGAAGAACTCCCTGGCTGCAGAAGGTGACGTATTGGGTGGGAGGGGCAGCTCCTTGCACCTGTTGACATGTTTTATTTCCAGAATTGGTTTAGGGAAGTCTGGAGATATTATGGCCAAATCTTGACAGTGGCCATAAGACAGTAGTGGCATCTGAACACCTTTGTGGACCTGAATCCTGGCAGAACATGACTGCTTACCTAGGGTGAGGGTAGCCCGAAATGTACCCAGAGCAGGTGCCATTGTAGAACCGTCTGCGGTGAGCATTGTAGAAGTTGACAGTGGTTGCAAGCTGCTCCTAGGGATCCCCAGAATGTCGAGGTGTCTTGTGCCGATGACTGTGACGTCCGCACCTGTGTCAGGAAGCATCTGGATATGGGATGTAACGTCGCTGTATGACAGGTGAACACAGATGGGCTGAGGTTTCTTGCTGACAGGGGAAGAAGAGGATCCCACGCGACGACAGCGCTTGTTCTTCGCCGCCTGAGACTTGCGGGTAGAATTATTCTTCTTCTGTGACTGACAGCATTTGTCATAGTGTCCAATGCGGCTACAGGAGCGGCACTGAACGTTGTTGGCAGGGCACTTCAGTGTCCTAGCCCAATGACCACGACGGCCACAGTTATTGCAGGTCCTGTCAGCGACAGGGCATTCAGAACCATGCCGACGAGCACAATACTGGCAGGAATGACCTGGCGTCGAAGTCTGAAGTGATGCTGAAGATTGATGCGAAGCTGAAGTCGGATGTGAAGCTGAAGTCGGATGTGAAGCTGAAGTCCGGTCACGTCCTTTGTTCTTCTTATATGCGGAGATGGCACACAGCTGGTTAGATGGAGCACGATTGGCAGAAGTCGCACTTCTGGTGGCTTCGTAAGAGTGGCAGGTGGTGACAACATCCTGTAGAGAAGAGGCAGTGTCGAGGGAGATCAGCTTCTGAATAAGCTCTTCGCCCCGCACGCCCATGAGGATAATCATCTTCAGCTGTGTTTCCTCACAAGTTGACGAGTTCCCAGGACAAACGTCAACCTCCTCAGCGATGCGTCGGAGTCGTACGTAAAAGTCGGCAAATGACTCACCCTCCAGCTGCTTACAACTGAGAAGTTCTCTCCTACGCAGAGCTTCGTTGCGGAGACCCTTGATATGCGTCTGTAAAGCATCCAAGACGTCCTTCACAGTCTTGTCTGTGTTGTGGGGAATTTCCAGGGTGTGCTCCAGGATACATTGCATCTCTAGGGTGAGGCACATCCTCACCTGGATCAGCTGTTTCTCCCTAGGCAACCTTGATAAATCGACCATCATCGAATAATCGTCCCACCTCCGACGCCATTCACGGAATACCTGGAACGAGGCATCAGCTTGGAGTGGCGGTGGACTCTGAGCGAGTGCTTTCTGTGGGGGGGGCAAAGAAGTTGAAGAGGACCCTGCAGGTGCACCTGTGGACGAAGAGGCAGGTGTAGTAGCTGCTTGAAGGGTAACAGGTGCCAACAACTCGATAATGGCACTGAATCTGGCATTTTCTTGTTGACGTCTGTGATCCTCTTCACGTCTTCGTTCATCGTCTTCCTGTCGCCTCCTGATGTCGTCTTGTCGTCGGTTTTCTTCCAAAAACTGAATTAAATGAAGGAAGTCGTCGCCTGTGGCAGGTTGCGGACGTGTGTAGTGGGGGCTAAGGGTGGGTGGGGCCGCTTGATCCACTTCCCGCTCCACTTGGAGTCCACTTACTGCGCCGACATCAGTCTGATGTTGGGCTTGTTGGGTATCTGAAGAAAACCCAATAAATTCCTGATCTTCCATATGGCCTGGTTTGTTTCTCTCACAATTACTGTAATTAATAAGTGAGCAGAAAAGCAATCGTCTTTAAATGGAAGATATCTGCGAGCGTCTGTGAGTGTGTGTGTGTGCGTTCGTTCGTTCGTTCGTGTACTCGGGGCAGGCTGGCTGGGGAGCGCGCTGGCTCACTCGCGCAGTGCCATTCGAGACATGAACGTGGGTGGATGTCAAAACTTGAGCTCTCCCATAGGTCTTAAATAGGCTCCCTTCTTTTGTAAAAAGTGCAGGAACACGGGGAAACACTTTAAAGACACTAAAGGGCACACACAACACTGAAAAAACACTTCACAACACTGCACTGTAAATCCAGGAATATCGTGTTGAGTTACGCGCTGAGAACCACTCGACAGGAGGAGTTGACAAGATGGCGGCTCCGAGAGAGATTCTGTGTCCACTCCAATTCTGAATAATGTGATGTCCCAGCTAAACACTGCACCATGTGGGAGACTCAGGTGATACTTCCAAGCAGGGGTAAAGGAAACACACTGATGTCAAGTTCGTAAGCTCTATTTCTGGGACAAACACACAAAAGGAGTTAAGACAGGGGAAACAGCATCCTGTCTTGGAATCTCTCTGGGTATCTCTATCTGCGCATGCGCGTACAGCGCGTATGTGCTCAAAGTCTGAACTAACACAGTGACAAAAGGGAGTATGATTATAACATATAATACAGAGACCTGAATCAATAATGGTAAATAGTACAGTTACATATTACAATATGTTCGTCTCATATATCTACACTTAGGGTCGCCAACACAGTATCCATGATAACACCACGGTGGTCCTTGTCACTGGCACTTTGAAGGTGACCGACAAAGTGCCCACTATTTGGTATTACAGTACACTGCTGTGTTTTTGTGCTTTTCCTTGGAATGCACTGTCGGAATACTGTTTGGTAATCAATCACATGAATGTTTTGCTGAATAAAACCCGGTGTAGTAAGGCTGGTAGGGTATTGGGATTTCGCAGAGGAAGGGGGGGAAGCAGGGCCAAACAGACTCGGCCTGGCTGCCAAAACCGGGAGCGCCTTCAGTGTATGCGGCCACAATCGCAGTGCTGGATCAGGATGGATGCATCACTATGGACAAGGACACCGTGTGCAAAGCGGCTCTGGACGATCCAGTGTACCAGATGCTAGTGTCGAGGGTGCTGGCGGACTACTGGCGCCCCCACAAGTCACAGGAGGTGGCCTCCTCTGTGCCCATACTTTTCAGTGAGGGACAAGTTGGCTGTGGTCAGGCGTTTGGTCACTTACACCTTTGACCAGGGCTGTGTGCTCCTGGTCAACCCTGACTCCCTCTGCCACCGGGTCGCCGTTAACCTGCACGTGGGGCACCAGGGCTTCGACTTCATGCTCAGGCGGGCCCGGCAGTCTGTCTATTGGCCTGGCATGGAGGGTATGGAGGGTGACCTGCAGTATCATCGGTCCCAGTGTGCTGCTTGCTAAACCCACTCCTCTTCCCAGCCTCCGGAGTCATTGGTCTTGACCCCCGCGCCAGACTCGCCCCTTCAATAGGTGGTGGTCGACTTGTTCCACCGGCAGGGCCACATGTACCTAGCATATGCTGACCTACTTAAAGGTTGGCTGGAGATCGCCCACTTCCCGAATGAGGCCACCTCGGGCATAATCATCGCCCACCTGTGGGGTTACTTCAAGAGGTGGGGGGCACCTGAGCAGATCTCCATGGATGGAGGTATCAACCTTGCCAGCGGTGAGATGACGGAATTCCTCAAGTCATGGGGGGTCAAGGTGTGGCTCTCGTTGGCCCACTGCCCCCAGTCCAATGGCAGGGCATGGGCTGGGGTCAAGGCTGTCAAGAGGCTCCTCAGGGATAACACTGGGCCCGGGGGTAGCCTGGACTGTGATAGAACATCCCAGGCCCCCCTCCAGTACCTGAACACCCCTCTGCAGGGGGTGAACAAGTCGCCCGCCCAACTTGCCACCGGCCGCCAGTTCCATGATGGCGTTCCCGTGGCCAGACAGCACTATTAAGGTGGACCAGCACTGGCAGCAGGCACTTCATATGAGTTAGGTGCATTTGGCCGAAGCCCAGGACGGGATCCTTCTGTCGCGGGGGGAGGTGTTCCGCCAGCTGGCTCCCCTAGCTGTGGGCATGCAGGTGCTTGTGCAGGATGCTGCCACCATGCTCTGGGACAGGACGGGCATAGTGGTGGAAGCCCGCCCTCACAGGCAGTATGCCATCAGGTTGACTTGCAGTGGCAGGGTGTCCATCTGCAACAGACCCCACCTGCGATGCAGCGCCACCCTTGTGGCTACCACTTCCGTGGTGCACCAAGCTATGCTGCCTGGCCCCCCTTCTGCTGTGCCCTCTGTACCTGCGCCCTCGCTCCCCCCCCCCCCCCCCCCCTGGCTCCTTCCCAGCCGGGCTTGGTCAGGCCCGGGAGAGGCCGCAAGTCCCCGGATTGGTTGGCTGACAATGTGGTGTAGTGTATGCTGTGTAAAATTCGTTTTGATTTTTTTTTTCTGTTCTCTGTTTTTTTTGTCTAATTTGCTCTCTCTCCGAGCTTATGAACATGTCTTTTTTTTTTTTTTTTTTTTGCATTATTGTTTTTTATCACTGCATTGTTTTCCTTTCGTTAGTTCAAGCGTGCAATGTCATTTCCTTTTAAATTGGGGGGGGGGGGAAGATGTATGATTGTAAGATGGAGTATCATCGTACGATATGTTTTCCCATGTGGGAAGGCAGGAGTTTGTCTGTGGCAGCGCCGAGTTGCCAGTTACTGTCTGGCGCTAGCAAGAGTAAAGTCTCCAAAGAACCTGGTATATCATTCAAACCTCTCACAGTTTAATTTGCATTGTTTGTCTATTTTATCATGTTGTATCAAAGTAATATTGCTAAAAGTAGTGTACCTGTACCATATTTTTCTGCTTGAAAGACCCACATTTTATGACAAAAATATACCTTGAAAATTACCATGCGTCTTCCAGGACGTTAGTTGATAGTTGTAGCAGAGAATTTCTTAGGGTCAACTGAAATCAGCCCCTTACAAAGACTGGTACCTCATTACAGTACAGTACTTAACAATTACAAATACATGTATTCTCTGTGCAGTACTATAAAACTATTGATTTAACTAATATTGTTGATATATTGCAAAAAAAAATAAAAATAAACCCTTGCTGCTGTGTGGTTTGTTTACTAATGGCAGTGGTGCGGCAGCCCCATCTATTGAGGAATTGCTGAAGGTTGTCTGCTGGTCTCAAAGCGCAGGAATGTTTGTTTCTTTATACGTAGGCCCTCATGTTTGGACACCTATTTACAGTAGGCTCTCATATTTGGACACCCGTTTAGACTGTAAAAACCCCACTAAATTAAAATCTTCCAAATTTAATTACAACTTCGTCATCCAAGTAAAAACACACACACAACATTGGCTGTCCTTATGTTTTCAACTTTACCACCACTGGTGGGTAGATTTTTTTTTTTTAATTCAGAAACATTAATTAAAATATATATGAACAGTAAATAAGTTTGGCTTTCATATTCTTATGTAGAGTAATGACGATATGTTTTCACATGTGTTCACTTACATACGCCATCTCTCTTTTTTCTTTACCATTAATTGTTAGCTACTTCTATTGTTCCATTTACAGGTACAGTACTCCCCGACTTACGACAGGGTTAGGGACTGACATCCAGGTCGTAAGTCTGAAATGCTTAAATAATGCATAGAAAATCGAAAATTTGGGTCTCTTTTTCTTTTCAGCACTGCAAAACACTCTTTAAAGCTTACCAGCCATTTTAAAGTGATTTACAGATGAAAATTTTGTCTGTGTATTGACTTTGGGACTCAAAAATACATAATTTGACCACATTTTGGTACGATTGAGGCGGTCGTAAGTGAGGGTGGACGTAAGTCGGGGACTACCTGTATTAACATTAACTAACATTACTTAAAACAACCATATTAATTTTTTACATTAATTTTACTACAGCTACAACCAGGGTCTTATTTTTTTCAGTTTTATATGTAGAACCAATCAGTCACTGGTTTTGTAAACAACGAAAACAATGCCGTCTCGTCTCCTCATGTGTTTTAATATTCTACGTATTATTAATGAATTGTATTGTTCATTTTGCACACATAAACAATAATTCAATCAAAAAGAAATTCAGAAACATTAATTAAAACATATATGAAAAGTAAATAAGTGTTGCTTTCATATTCTTATGTAGAGTAAAGACGAAATGTTTTTACATGTGCGCACTTACCCCTGGTACATGCACGCAGTCTCACTTTTTTCTTTACCATTAATGGTTAGCTACTTCTATTGTTCCATTTATTAACATAAGATAGCATTACTTGAAACAACCATATTAATTTTTCTACATTAATTTTACTACAGCTACAACCGGGGTCTTATTTTCTTCAGTTTTATAATTATGTAGAACCAATCAGTCAATGGTTTTGCAAACAACGAGTTTTTTTTTTTACTTAAAATTTTTTGTTTTTAAATAAAGATTTTTTGTTTTATTTAGACGTTGATATACATGTTTACATTTGCTTACCTTCTACTGTTGGAAAATATTTCCCATCGTTGTCATACCGACAAAAACATTTGAAAGAATGTAAACACTACAGCCCGCTAGATGTGGAGGTGACCAGGTGTATAAAATGAGTGCTGTATTAAAGATTTCACCTTCTTATACCGATTTTTTTTTTAAATTGATGAAAATGACGACTGATAAGCAGTTCTAAGTGATGATATTCCAAGAGGTGTGTGTACTTGTGCCAAAAGGGTTGTATAATTATCAAGCAACGGTTTGACTGGTGTCGGTATTAGGTATCTACCAAACAGGGAGGTATTACTGCCTGGGAAAATATTGGTAGACCCTGCTGCCATATGGCATCACAAAAATTGTGACCAAGTACCAGAGCAGCAGCAAAACATTTGTTCACTTCTGAATTTTCTTCATAGTCCAGCACAAACTTAGTTAATAACTGACACATCATAATTGCAGACCAAACATCTGCTGCCAATTTCCTAATTTTAAATTCTTCAAGCAGCAGTGCAGGGGCAACTGGTTTCAAATTTTTTTTCACAACTTATATCAACATATTTTGAAGCCGACAAATATTGGGAAAGTTCATACAAGGAACTCTTTTTGTCTTTAAATTGGACCTTCAAAAAACTAAACTTGTGAGCTTTCCTGTCAGCGGGAATGAATGTTAAGTCTTTCAATAAATTAGCCCAGACTTTGTCTATTTCAGAGATCATCTTTGGGCAAATATCAGGCCAAGAAAGTGTAGTATCACCCTCCAAAAACAAAGAATGATGACCCAAAGTTGCTTGTCCTTCCTTGCTCTTTGTGGTTGCTGAGATATGAGGAAGCTTAGAGACATTTTCATAAAATATTTTGAATAAGGAATCCCCAGATTCAGATAGATTAGTGAACAAAGAAGACTTAGCTCTTACCAATGTTATCCATGGCCTGTTAGAATCAACCTTACACTCAATATTATCCAGTAGCTGCGTGTCAGTCGACAGCAGCCTGTTTCCTCTCGCAGTAACCAACACTCTTGCCCCAGGTGGAAGTGGTTGCCAAGATGTGGATAGGTTGAAGTCAGTCTCAACATGTTCTTCCTGCTCAAGAGACTAGATACTATTATAAGAACCAGGCTCATCGTCCTGATCCTGGAATCCACTGAAATCAGATTGAGTAGATACAGGTTTTTGTAGACTTCCTACTGCCCCACTGTCTGGAGGGTCCAATAACTTATTTATCTTAGCAGAAGCAGTCTTGTCTAAGTGGGGATTAAGTCTTTTACCTAACACCAATAATCCTAAACTTTCTGCCAACTTGGGATCTTTCCATTGTTGTACATTCAAAAATTTACTCTTCAAGGCCTTATTCCACCTATTTTTAATTTGTAATTGCAATAAATCTTTCTTATCACCTGTAGCTTGATGAAATTGAAAAATTTGATCATAACAAACTGCACAAGCCATTTGTGAAAATAGGTTATTTGAGACACAGCTGCCATGAATTATGCAAGCCACATGAAGATCTATCTTAGTAATCCAAGTCGCTTTACATTTTTTATGTAGTATGGCCCCCTTGGGTCTTGGGTGAAACTACTACTACTGAATTCAAATTCTCTACTGACAGACAATTCCTTGAATGTAGTGCCTGAGCTGAACTTTCTAGTCCTTGTAGCTCAGCACTCAATAGTATCTCCTCAGGGACAGTTCCATAGTCTCCTCCATCATCCATTGGCCTGGACTCCTGACCTTCATCCTCCAGTTACACATCACTCATCTAAACTAGGAGGATACCATGAGTCACATTATATCATTATAACACAAAATACTAATAATAATTTATAAGGGAGAACGCATTTTCTCCCAAACTTAATCAATGTGACTCATAAATGTTATATTATTCGTAAGTTAATGCATTAAGATCTCTTATTGTTATACAAGTCACTCATATGACAAATACAGGTTGTACTTCTCTAGTCCGGCATTCTGTGGTCCGGAAACTCCCGTGGTCCTGAACGATTTTAGTTTGTCCAATAGGTAGATAGGCAGCTTTTTTTTTTTTTTTTATTTTTTTTTTTTTTTTAAACAACTTATCTGAATTATTATTATTATTACAGGAGTATTAAATTTTTGCTCCTCGGGCCCCAATGTGGGTCAGTGACCTATGCCCGTGTGGGCTAATCCCCTTAAAAAAAACAAAGCCGCGGGAAATTAAGGTTTGTTTACATCCGGCAGTTCGGCTGCTCTCTCTCTCTCTCTCTCTCTCTCTCTCTCTCTCTCTCTCTCTCTCTCTCTCTCTCTCTCTCTCTCTCTCTCTCTCTGCCTGCTTGTCTATACAGAGTACAACATTTAACCCTTCAATATATATGAGCAGTAAATAAGTGTTGCTTTCATATTTTTATGTATAGTAATGACGATATGTTTTCACATGTGCGCACTTACATACGCGCAGTCTCACTTTTTTTTTACCATTAATGGTTAACTACTTATATTGTTCCATTTATTAACATTAAATAACATTACAGGTACTTCAAACAACAATATTAATTTTTTTACGTTAATTTTACTACAGCTAAAATCAGGGTTTTATTTTCTTCAGTTTTATATGTAGAACCAATCAGTCACTGGTTTTGTAAGCTTTAACATAAACAATGGCGGCAGCCGTCTCGTCTCCTCTAGTATTCCACGTATTATTAATAAATTGTATTGTTAATTTTGCACACACAAACATTAATTCAATAAAAACAAATTCAGAAACATTAATTAAAATATATATGAACAGTAAATATATGTTGCTTTCATATTCTTATGTAAAGTAATGACGATATGTTTTCATGTGTGCGCACTTACATACGCGATCTTTCTTTTTTCTTCATTATTTTTGTTAGCTACTTCTATTGTTCCATTTATTAACATTAAATAACATTACTTAAAACAACCATATTAGTTTTACTACAGCTACAACCATGGTCTTATTTTCTTCAGTTTTATATGTAGAACCAGTCAGTTATTGGTTTAGTTATCAACGAAAACAATGCTGTCTCATTTCCTCATGTGTTTTAATATTCTACGTATTATTAATGAATTGTATTGCTCATTTTGCACACATAAACATTAATTCAATAAAAAAGACATTCAGTAATAAACAATAATGAATCTTTTGTACATGAGAAATTACGCTGTTTACACGATTATGCACGTCGTCTGCACGTTGGCGGGCCATTCACACCCGTCGAAATTCAAGTTTCCGCCGTCAAAATTTTTATTTATTTATTTTTTTTGTGTGTTCCAATAAAATACGTTAAGAATTAAAAACTCTCGAAATTTGAGAAGCTACTATATGACATTTAACCCTTCAATATGTCTTCAAAGAGACCATGATGCAGAGAAAGTGGTGCTAGTGCTTCCAAGCAGTACAGTACAGTCATCCCTTGGTTATCGCGCCTATTTGGGACCCCGCCGATAACGAAAGTACAGAACCTATGGGATTTATTCTAATTGGTTCCAGGCACTCAAGACCCAACCCCAAGTTTCCCATTTTACGACCATTTATACCCACTAAATATATATATAATGTTATGGTAAATATCATAAACACACATAGGCATGGCTAGGTTTGTTACAAAGTGATGAAAAGGGTACGCTTAATACTGTAGTCCACAAAACATATAGCTATGCTTTTTTTATTTGGTCCCCCATCATACGAGTCCGTTTTCTCTCACATCAGGAAGCCTGAGTCCTCCGTTTTCTCTCTTAATCTTAGAGTGCACCAGAGACTTAGTTATATTTAGTAATGCCACAGAATTTGAAATTGCAACCCCAATTGCAACTGGGGTTGCAATTGTTGAGGCAACTAGATATGTCTGATTACAGCAAATGTGTTATTGTCAATTTGTAGGTGAAAGACTTTATCCTCAATAGATGTAGGTTAACATTACACCTGCAGGCAAATGTTTAAAAAAAAGCCTAATCAAGGAAGTATATTCCTTTAACACATAATATCTGACCAGTATGGGGAGGATCATCGTGTCTCTGTCAGGGGGTCATGGAGTGGTGGTCCAGCTGCGTCATGGACTTTTTTTGGGGGGGGGGGGGGGGGCCACAGACGTATATGCGATTGGACGTTGTTCGGTCGGACGTTAACCGGCGCATGACTGTATATGTATATTGTTTAAGATCTCTTTGTCCCAATTATTCACGTGCTAATATGAATACCATGACTATCTCTCTCCCTTCTCTTATGTTCGTTCACAAAAACCTTTGGGCTTCCGCCCTTGGGTTTCTATTTGTTCTCAGCAAAAAGGCCAGAGTTGAGTTTGTCTCTTCATAACTTTATTTTTTGATGTCCTCAGTAGTGGGTTCAGCCTTCCAGGCGAACTTTAGCGAGGCTGCTAGACTTAGCGTTACTTCCGGAATGTTGACCTTCCGGTCTTACTAGCAGTCTAGAGTTATGTTGAAATGGACTTTACACCTTCTATGGGTTATATGAGACCAATTCAGAGTGGAATTCTCAACCCAATAAATATTGCTAGAGTAACAGTGAACGTTGCTTCTGGTGTTATGGTACAGGGGTACCAAGTGACAGCACTAGGATCTCGCTTCCTCTATCAAGGAATAAACATTTAAAATTTAAATTGAAAAAAAAAAAACATTCAAATAATGGGACCTAGCAAACCTAAATGTACCTAGAGCGGGCACAGTCACTTATGCATCGCGTATTCTTATAGATTGTGCGGCCAGGCATACGTTATCTAGTGTATTTAGTCAATATTGTACATTAACAATGGACCTGAGTGCAAACCTGTATTGTACATGTACTAAATGATTACGGGACTAAAATTGTTATGTCTAATACAAATATAGCTTGTTTATACAGGTATTCAAATATATTACTATCTTACAAGAATTCCTCCAAAGTAAGTTATATTCACCCAGGTCCTTTGGGTGGCAAATTATGAGAAGAGCTCAGTCACTCTTAAGTAATGATAAATAAACACGCAGGCAGGCCTTCAGCGCCAACTGTCAAATCTTATCTCAAATAAGCAAACAAACAAACGCCAGACATTCTGTCACCTGACTCCCCCCCCGGTTTTCCCACCACCCTCGTGTTCCAAGATGAAAGAATGGTGATTTCTTTATTTTTATTTTATATAATATCTCGGACTAAACTTAGGATAATATAATTTGCATTGCTAAAATCCTTGCAAAACAGAGATTAATTTGAATATAAGCGTCATATATTTTGCTCAAGATATAAAAAATGTAGTACATTAGTGTATAATACTGTAGTACATTTTATAAAAAGTTTTTCAACTGTATTTTTGGGTAGATTTACATAAATTTCTTCATTTATTTTCATCCATTTACGTGCACACACCATACTAAAATAAACGTAAAAGAAATAAATGACCTTAGTGCAAAGCTGGAGTGCACATGTACTAAGTTGATTACGGTACTAAAATTGTTATGTCTAATGCAAATTACATGTTTATATTCAAATAAATCAGTATCTTACAAGAATCCCAGCTATGTTATTTATATTCTCCTAGGTCATATCACTGGCATTTTAAAATGAGAGAAGCTTAGTAGGACTGTTAAATAAACACACAGAGACCTTCGCCTCAAACTTATCACCTCAACCCCCCCCCCCCAACCCCTCGCTCGGTGGCTGGTTCCGTCAGTCCCTCCCTCCCTCCCTCCCTCCCCCCAGCCAGGCTTTTAGGCTTACAGTTTTTATCTTATATATTATCTCAGACTAAAGTTAGGAGATTATAATTTGCATTGCTGGAATCCTTGCAAGACAGCCAATAATTTGAATATAAATGTCAATTATTTTGCTCAAGAGATAAAAATTGTTGTACATTAGTGTACAGTACTGTAGTACATTTATAATATAAATTTTTTCAACTGCATTTTTGGGTAGATTTACATCAATTTCTTCATTTATTTTTATCCATTTACACGCACACACCATACTAAAAGAAACGTAAAAGAAATAAATGACCTTAGTGCAAAGCTGGAGTGCACATGTACTAATTTGATTACAGTACTAAAATTGTTATGTCTAGTGCAAATTATAGCATGTTTATATTCAAATTAATCAGTATCTTACAAGAATCCCAACAATGTTAATTATATTCACCCAGGTCATGTCACTGGCTTTTTATAAGAGAGAAGCTTAGTCACTTAAGAACTGATAAATATACAGGTACACGCGTTAGACCTTGGGCCGGTGCCAACTCTCACACGTACTACCTTCCCTCCCGCCAAGCCCCCTCCCTCCCTCCCGCCCTCTCCCCCAACTGCCCAGCATTGCTGGAATCTTTGTAAAACGGTGAATATTTTTAATATAAACGTCGTGTATTTTGCATAAGGGATAAAAATTAATCACCTGTATCACATTACAGTAGTGATTTAAGTGTAAAAGTGTTTATGTATGTATATAGTATTCCACATACACGTAAGTATAAATAAAAAGTTTATGTGATGATCAGACAACGTCCATTTCGATTAACGTCACATTTCCAAGAACGTATCTAGGACGTTAACCAGCACATGACAGTATATGTATATATAAAGATATTTTCACATATTCTCCTTTAGTGAAGACGAGCCCGGGAGGGCGCCCCGACATTCACTGAGTGACTTAAAGGCAAGGGATAGTCACAACGATCTAAACGACTCGCAAAGAAAATGTGTTTTGGTCGCCATGCTGACCCAAAGTCGTATAAGAAAATGTCCCAAATACAATAAATGAGAGACATAACAAATTAAAGTCACTCTACTTCATCACTGTGCTATTAAGTACAAATACCGTATATAATATCCTTGCGGAGGTGAGTATTTCAGCAATTAGAACACAAATTCGCGGAGCTTCCCTTTGTGTGTCTTATAGCTGAAGCGCCAGGCAAGAGATGAGTTTCGTGATGCGTATGGTGGGGGGGTGAAGGAGGGGGGTTTGAGAATTGCAATTAAATGCCAGGTAGCGACGTGTCCTCCTAATATTATTTATTAAGTAATTATTAGATGTTTTAATTGCCTGTATGTTGGCCTGGCAAATTGGCTAGGAATTAACATACCTAGGTAGCATTTGCTGATGTCGCATTCGAGCTATATCACAAAAACTGTTTTTTAGAAAAAAGTCTTTTCTTTTACCTATAATTTAATTTCCAAAATCGGGGTGCGCCTTCCACGATGCAGCGTCTTCCAAGCCGAAAAAAATGGTTGTTGTATTGTAGTGTAGTAATATTGTAAAATAATGCTATGATTATGTTATAGATGTATTTATGCGGAATTATTATTATTTTATTCATTACTTGCTCTACCAAACACAATGACAGACTGGTAAGTGTTGCCAAGCACTTTTTATGAAAAATACTGCAAATAAAATATTCTAAATAAATTATTTGGAGCAAATAAGTATTAAGATCAGTAAATATATGCATTGGCCATCTCGGACACAAAGGCGAGCTAAAATTAGCTGCTAAATGTGTAGTAGGGGGCAGTGAAATTTTGCTCAAAGCTGCACTCTTAAGGCATTGTTCCTTATACATATCTAAGACTCCATGCCAAATTTGAAGCTGATATGTCGAGGTTTAGTCTGCCGCATTTTCTACTGAAACTTTTAAATTTACCTACAGTACTAGCCAAACAGCCGCTTTGGCGGTGCAATGTTCTGTTCAGTGTTTATCAACTTTTTTTTCATATCTCTTACTTCATTTAAGTTGTCTTATTGCATATGAGTATGGTGCTATGTCTATATTGATTATCAGCCTTTTCTCATTTCATTTCTCAATGTTGTGTTACTGTACTGTAATGTAGGGGAGACCTGGGTAAGTTGGCGCACTTGAAATGAGCTGCCTTTCCGCGCAGTTTTTTATCACTATGATGGTAAACCAAGTGGTCCTGAGCATTGGCGTGGTCCCATTGGAAAGCAGATCAAGGAGTCTTTGTCTGAGCTTCCAGTTGTCGCCTTCCAGCCAGTCAGTTTCCCTGATTTCCTTGTGTTTAATGATGAAGTGGAGAAAGATCTGTCCTGGGATCAGAAATACCTGTATAGGATTTGTAAAGGAGTTATCACAGGTGTTGTTGAAGATGACTTGGCTGCTATTGAGCCAGGTCCTCCCTGTGTGTCAAGGTGGAACACCTTATGGAGTAGAATCCTCAGGCTGTATGTAGCAACATCAAGACCCAGCCATGAGTTGAAAAGAATTGTCATTACAATAATTAAGTTCAGTGCTCCAATGTGGTTTTACATCAAGATACACCCTTACGTAACACACGGCTCAAGGAACGTATTTCAGTCCCTGCTATATATGAAACACTTGAATAGTGAGGAGGAGACGATAGTGAAAAAGGCTGTCCAGAGAAATGCAAACTTCGCCCACACAGATGAACTTCTTCTTGGTATGTGTGCAGATGAGGACATGACTGTTAGAGAAAAAGCTGTCTCAATGATAAGAAAAATTAGAGATGAGAATCAGCAAAAGGAAGAATGCACTGGCAGATCTGAAGAGGAGGAGGAAGATTCTGATGCTGCTGTTGACGAGAATTTGTTAAACTATACTGATGAGAAGGGTAAAGATGGAGATGGGAATGAGGATGTGCCTCCTGTAGTCAACATGAGAAAGGTGGTGACTCCGAAACTAAAGTGGCAAGCAAAAAACTATCATTCCATGATTAACTGGAGGAATGAACTCAAGACTGAGCCTCCTTACATTGCTTCTCTGTCAAATCTACATTCTTGAGACACCATTAGTGGTGCCCAAGTGGCCAAACAGCACTCAGGCGGTCGAGAGAGGCATAAAAATGATGACTGAAGCTTGCACTGAAGTGACGGGATACGAATCGAGAGATGGATATATTAGGCAAAGATTATTGTCTAGGAAAATGATGCCAAGGTTCCGCACAAAAAAGAATTTCAATATGAACTTGTAATGATTTTCTATACGGTGTACCTGTAAAATAACATATGAATTAAATCGGTCACCCATGTAAAATTTATCATTATCCTGGAAAACATTAAATGACACCTAATTTATGGTATACACTAAAAGTTGACAAAAAGTCGTTCGCGATGCGGCAGGGTAAGTATGCATGAAATGGCATGAAATTTTGCACAGGTGTTTGTTACAGCCATACAAACGATGCCTGAAAAGTGCAGCCTGCAACTCAAATAAAATTGTTTTTTCCCTGCCCCCTAGTGTGTAGGGACCATGAGTGTCAGCTGTCAACCCAACACTGTCCCCTTCCTCCGCGCGGCCAGGGAAGTTTCTAGAGGGTCAATATATAGTTTTTCTTTCTTATTTTTTATTGTTTTATCATTTAAAAAGGTTGAGAATTATTTTGGAAAAGTTGATTTTTCTTGATATACCCCTCACTGGGGGGGGGGGGGGGGGGCCTTACTGCCAGAGGCACCTTAACCCGGGGCTTAAGGGTTAATAACTCATATCTGCATGATCGTCATTCTCAATTCCGAGTGACAGCATAGTAGTAGTAGTGTGCGTGAGAGAGAGAGATAACAATTACCAGTTTATTGAAAAAGTTCTGCAGCCCAAAGACTGAAAATATACATTGGACATAAATGATTTATTACATACATTGACATGGAGGGGAGGGTTAACAAAAGCTTTCCATAGAGAAAGGAAAAGGAAAAACAGTGAACATAAAAAGTAATGTTTACAGTAGAGATCACGTAGGTCACATGCACTGAGGTCTTGAACAGCAAACATATAGTGTAGTACTGTAATTCCTTCATAGATGATATTATTTGGAGCCTGATGTAGTGTAGTTATTTCATCACAGATCATGTTATGAGGAACCCAATGTGGTGCAATAATTCCTTTTTTTTTTTTACACGGGGATTAGCCCACCAGGGCATAGATCGCTGACCCACATCCAGGCCTGGGGGCAAAAATGTAATAATAATAATAATTCATAGTAAATAAAATTTATAATAAAAAGTAAAATAAAATATTAATGGTAATAATGATAATAACAACACTGTGATAATAATAATAATAAAAACAAAGAAATACAAGAATGAAAAAAAATCAATAGTGAGAAATGCAATATGTTTGTTGTGTTGTCATGTAAGAGAAACAATTGAGACCCTGCAATTGTGTGTAAATGAGTCAGAAAGACAGATGAGCAACCTGGGACTTGGTCACAATTTTCGTGATGCCATATGGCAGCAGGGTCTACCATTAGACAACACATTATGCTTCCAATATCTTCCCAGGCGGTAGTACCTCCCTGTTTAGTATCTGCCTACTACCTACTGTTGCTACTGTTGTAGCAACTCATTCACTACGTGGCGTCGTAGCATCATAGGAACACCACGTGGCCTGGTGTCGCAGGACTTCACTCACTGAAGTTGTGTACAGTCAGATGCAGTGTCAGGCTTCTTATCGTGGGACGGATTAACACATCACTGCTTGTTGTTGGGTGTTGGGGGCAGTTATCACTGGGTACCTGGGATATCACTGGTTAAACTCTGTTCGGCACTGTTCACCACTGGTTCCACTCCTTTCCAAAATGAAATTGTAACTTTTAGTGAGACATTGCTGAAATTCTGGTGGTAAGGAGAGGTTGAGGGGACGGAGGTGGGCCAACATTGCAGTTAGCTCGGCAGCTGCCAGAGCCGTGCCAGATAGGTCTTGACCCTGCATTGGTCAAGGATGTAGTGTGTGTATGTATGTTTGAGTCCCATCTTATGAGAATATGTGACCACTTACAAGTAGCAAATTATAATGCACAGTATACCTTTCTGTATTGAACTTCGAGAAGTATACAGTACAGTCAACCCTCACTTTACGCGGTCCCACATTCCGCGTTTCCTCGTTTACACGGTGCCCTGCCAGAACCCAGGATGCTCACATTCCGCGGTGGGTGTACCCCTTTACACGGGTGAAGTATAATTTTTTTATTTAGCTCATAAAATTCATACAAATTATCCGGCCAGAATATAATTTACATTGCTGGAATTCTTACAATTTGATGATCATTTTGAATATAAACATCATACATTTTGCATTAGACATACAAATTTTAGATATAATGTTTACTCTGAGTAAATATGTTATCTTTTTTGCAAAATATATGACATTTATATTCAAAATATTCCTGGTCTTACAAGGAATCCAGCAATGTCAATTATATTATCCTAACTTTAGTTTGAGGTATTATTTATTACTATACCTGGTTTTCCCCCCAAAATTTCTCAGAGAGGGAAGAGCCAGCGAGTGTAGTGTCAGAAGAGGGGGAGGGAGTTGAGTCCATTATTTGAATGGACATTAACTTGGCGACTGTATTTCTCTATTTCTCTTAAGTATTAATTGTGTGCATGTACCATCATAAAATTAAGATGTTATTTTTACTAGAACATAGGTATTGTGTTGGAAAAAAGTGGAGTTTGGGGGTCAACTGGTCTCTATTTCATTTAATCCCATTTGTTATGTTATTCACTTTACGCGTTTCTTACTTTCCGCGGTACCCTGTGGGTTACATTAACTGCGTAAAGTGAGGGTTGACTGTATTAAGAATTTCACTGAATGCCTCTCAGCGAGTAGAATCATTTAAAATAATCAACAGTTGTCTTTATTTACTGTGCATGTCATCGTCACACATAAATTCATGATACACAATAGTTAAGATAAGGAAATTAATGAAAATATCTTTTAAACTTATTTTGTAAGTATTATTTAGGTTTTGTAAACAAACATAGGCCACAACCATCGTAAAACTGATCATAACCATTGCATAGCAGTAGATGGTGTTAAATTTTTAGCATCGTAAAACTGATCAATCATATATAGATCCATTGTTTCATGGTCAAAACCTGTGCAGTAGTTACCGTATAAATACAGTCAAGTTTTCAATAACACTGGTACAAATATGGAAAATTTTAGTTCTCAGTTCAATAAATGTATAATATGTCTTTTGTTCCAGGTGAAAAGCCATTCAAGTGTGGTTACTGTGAAAAGAGATTTACCCAAAATGGCAATCTTCAGGAGCACATTAGAATCCACACAGGAGAAAAACCGTATTGTTGTGAAACTTGTGGCAAAAAATTCACAACATCCTCACAGGTAAATATATATTACATCTTCTGCAGTTAATTTAATATACTTTTCTCCTCAACTTACGACATACTCGACCTACGACCACCCGCACATACGACCTGCTTCAGTTGATACGACCACCCACACATCCGACCGCCGCAGTCGGTGCCAAAAATTTTTCAAATGGCGCCCGTATTTCCTAGACAGAAACGTTTCCGTCCCGTACAAGAACGTCGCGTGGGCTGGTTCGCCTCGTGGCTACAGCACCCACGCCGTAGAGCGCTTAGTTGGTGTTTGGCTGTCGTTGTCGTCGATAGTGATCGCGCTGTGTACTGACAATATTTTCGTTTCTTATTCACTTTAGAATGACTGGCAAGCGTAGAAGTGAGAGTGCTGGTGGTGCTCAGAAGAAAAGGAGACAGTCAATTACTTTTGAGACGAAAAAGAAGATAATAATGCAGTATGAAAATGGAAAAATGGTAGCAACCATTTCACGAGACCTAGGCTTCTCGCGCTCGACCATATCGACAATTTTGAAGGACAAGGAATGTATTCGTGAGGTAGTGAAAGGATCAGCACCTATAAAGGGAACAATAATAACGAATAAAAGACAAGGTCTTATTCATGAGATGGGAAAATTTCTTTTGATATGGATGGAAGATCAGATACAAAAGCGTGTACCCTTAAGCCTTCTAAACCTACAGGCTAAGCCAAGAAGCCTTTTCGAAAGCCTGAAGGAGCATGCAGGAGATGAGTGCGACCAAACCTTCACAGCAAGTCATGGGTGGTTCCAAAGGTTTAAGAACTGCTACAGTTTGCATAGTGTAAAGGTGAGTGGAGAGGCAGCAAGTGCTGATGTGGGTGCTGTCAAAAGTTTTAAAGAGGACCTAGATCGTGTCATAGTGGAGGGAAACTATTTTCCTGAGCAAATATTTATTGTGGATGAAACTGGCTTATTATGGAAGCGCATGCCAGAACGGACATACATCCACAAAGAGGCGAAAACCAAGCCGGGATTCAAGGACTGAATCATACTTCTGTTGGGGAGGAATGTAGCTGGTTTCAAGATAAAGCCCTTGATATATCATTCAGAGAACCCAAGGGCTTTTAAACATGTCAGCAAGCACACACTGCCAGTGTTTTATTGCAGTAACAAGAAAGCATGGATGTCCCGAGTACTGTTTGAGGATTGGTTCCTGACTTTTTTCATTCCACGAGCCAAGGAGTATTGTCTGCAACAAGGATTGCATTCAAGATTTTGTTAATTTTGGGTAATTCTCCGGGACACCCACCACACCTGGACTACCCGCACCCTTATGTTACATTCCACCTAACACTACCTCTATCATCCAACCCATGGATCAAGGTGCTATTGCTGCTTTTAAAGCAAATTATTTATGTACGACCTTCGCTCAGGCTGTTGCTGCTATTGAAGGTGAGAAAACTCTCAGAGAGTTTTGGAAGGACTACAACATTTTGAAATGTACAAAGAACATAGCTACAGCATGGGATGGGGTTACAGGTCAGTGCATGAATGGAATATGGAAGAAAGTCCTGGAAAGATATGCGAACAGTTTCAGAGGACTTAATGAAGATGAAGTAATTTCTGCAATTAGTATCAAGATAGTGGAGTTGGGTAAACAACTGGAGTTAGAAATTGATAATGAAGATGCTGAGCAGTTGGTTGAAAGTGTAGCAGAAGAGCTAAGTAATGAGGATCTTATTGAACTGGAAGCACAGAAAATTGCAGAGGAAGAAGAGAGTTAAAATGTGGAAGAACCTGCAACCCCTCCAAAATTTTTCAGTGAAACAAATGGCAGAGGCATTTGCAGGGCCGAATTCAGGAGTGGGCAAAGTGGGCAGCTGCCCAGGGGCCTCCACATATTACAATATTTTATTTATTTGTTTATTCATTTGGATTATTTTTATTTTCATTCTTTAAAATTCATGTTTATCTATTCCATCACGTAAAACTATGTTTAGCAAGAAGCGTGATAGAAATAAGGCTAGCTACTCCTTGAAATGCATGAATACCTGGTTTTCCTATGAACCGTATATTTTTAATTAATGCTATTGTTTGTGTTGCTAATAATATATTTGGAATTTCACAAACATATATTGATTAAAAATGAACTACATAGAATAACGAAATTGAGATTAAAAAAAAAACACAAAATATTTTTTTCATTATCACTTCCATTACGAATGCCATCAAGGCGCTGTGTTTGTTGACAGTCGGTCGGAGGGGGTTGGGTCGTGTAGTATCTGCTCATCGGTTGTCATGTGTCTGTCGATTAAAGAGGAGACTTGCGTCGCTCATGATTCGTGAACTTCCCACGAGTAGACATAAACATGTCTTGCAGATGTAAAATGAGAGAGAGAATTGTCATGTGTGCTTGTTGAGTGAAGTCGTCGCCGCTCAGTGATGAATGATCTTGTCAGTTGTCATTTCTTAGAACATGTCTTGCAAATGTTTTACTATTGGATGCAAAACTTCAATTTTATTTATAGTTGAGTTAATACTTATTCTGAATCTATCTGACCTTGGACTTAAAGAAGCCTATACATGCATTCTTGGACAGAACCATTATTTGAGTAGTGGCTTATCTGATTAATAATGCAAAGAATCATCTCTCAGTAATAACTAATAATATATTCTTTTCTGTGAAGTCTCTGGAAAATTTTTGACATGTGCAGTAGTAGCTATATCAGGCTGGTCGACTTGAAACCACATGAATGACCCCAGTCATGTCTCACTTTTGTGTGTGTGTGTGTGTGTGTGTTGGGAATTTGTACACTCAATAAATATACAGTTAATTCAAAATTTCTCAATGTTCTAATTTCCTCAATATAACTGCACATGGTTTCAAAATTCTCCAAAGAAGTGTTCAAATTTCAAAATTTTCCCGGGGGGCTTACAGCACTGCCCGGAACTCCCAGATGTTTAGCCTCGCTTCACTCGCCACCCCACCCTCTTGGGTAGTTATAATGAGGGGGCCTCCACAAAGAGGCTGCCCATGGGCCTCCACAGGTCTAAATCCAGCACTGGGCATTTGCTACAATTAATAAGGGGATGCAAATGTTTGACGGAATGGATCAAAATGTTGAGCGTTTTGCAAAAGTTGACAGAATGATCCAAGATGCACTTGCTTGCTACGGTGCAGTCTAAATTGGACAAAAATTTTAAGAAGTCCCCCCATTGCTGTCTCCTCACGCCTCACCAGTGCTGCCTCTTCACTCCGTAAAGATGATCCAATACCTTCAACAAGCAAGTTTCCCCTGTATATTAACCTGTCTGAAGAAAGCGACATTAATGACCCACCCAGCCGTGTCTCCTCCTCTGCATCACCCAATTAATGTAGTCTCCATGTATAATTAGAAAATTATGGGGGCCCCATGTGCATTCAGCTGACTACATTAAAGGTAAGTGCACAATAACACTGTATTTATTCTTCATTATTGATTGCTTTTACTGTACTGTATTTCAAATTTAGATTTTCTATGTATTATTTTTTGCATTTTCGACTTACGACCAATTCCACCTATGACCAGGATTTGGGTCCCTAACCCAGTTGTAACTGATGGAACAAAATCATGAACAAACCAATCGCGAATTATGTCTTTGTCCATCCAAGCACTCTTTTGGGCATGTGCACAATTCCTGTAAAGGCCCATGGGCACTTAAATTTGCCAATCACCAAAACCTTAAATTTATGCTGACCTGAAGCATTAGCACATGTAAGAACGGTTAATATTTCCTTATTAAGCTTAAACCCTGTTGCATTTCGTTCTTGGTTTCCAGCCAAAGTTTTTGTGGGCAAACACTTCCAGTAAACCCCTGTTTCATCAGCATTGTAAATTTGATCGGCTGTGAGATCATAGTCAGTTACAATTTTTTCAAATGTAGCACTATATTTTGTTGCTGCTTGTGTATCAGCTGACTGTCTTTCTCCAGCAATATCTAACTGTCTAATACCGTGACGAGTTTTGAAATTCCTAAGCCATCCATCACTAAATGCTCACTCTGATTCAATGTTCATTTGCTCCTTAAAAGACTTTTCTTTGGCAATAAGCATCGGCCCCAGAAATTGCCATACCTTCTGATCATTTTAACAAAAACCATTCGTGCAACACTTTATCGTGATTTTCTAATTTTTGCTGATGTAAGATTTTTCTTTCAGCAATTTTATTGTAAGGCTCAGACGAGGCTGTGAATTCTAGAATTTTATTCTTTGCCTTTTTTATATCCGATGTCGTATGTTTCCATTAGAACAGTACAGGAGTATTGCTCACACCACGTTCTAGTTTCTTAATTATTTCAAGTTTGTCACTCAATTTCAACGTGTTCTTCTTTCTCTTCACACAACGAAGTTTATCTACTTTAGGAGCCATTATTTTGGGCTTGTAAATACGTATGCTATACAGATAGACCCCGACTTACGACGGGGTTAGGGACCCAAATCCAGGTCGTAAGTCTGACATGGTCGTAAGTCCGACATAGATAAATTTTTTTTTTTTTTTTTTTTTTTTTTTTTTTTTAAATAAATAATCTACAATGAAATACAGTACAGTAAAAGTAATGAATAATGAGGAATGGATACAGTACAGTGAAAGTAATAAATAATAAGGAATGGTTACAGTGTGACTGAGCACTTACTTTTAATGTAGTCAGCTGAATGCACATGGGGCCCCCATAATTTTCTAATTATACATGGAGACTACATTAACTGGAAACGTTTCGGTATAGAAAATGTGTGTCATTTGAAAAAAAAAAAAAAATTATTTATTTATTTATTTTTTTTAAATAAAAAATCTGCGGCGGTCATAAGTCCCGACGGTCGTAAGTCATAGCAGTCGTAAATCGGGGTCTATCTGTATATGGTAAATGGAAAGAGTAGGACACAAAATTACATATGTTGCCACAGTTTGATTGCTTGTTTTAAAATGGCGACCGCGTGTTCTCTTTTTGTCACTGTGCAGCTGTGGCGCTCACGCATGCACACACACACACACACACACAAGGCCGCTAAATTTAAAAAGTTTGAGAGTTTTCGAAAAGTCCGGGTTCTCGGTTGGTCCGGATTCCTGGCATCCGGATTTTTGGACTTCTACTGTGTATATATTCCTCATTCCTCTCAAACCAGGCAAATTCCTACACTTAAGAATATTTTGACTCTACCCTATCGTAATGAATTTGTCCCGTTAGTTCGGTGCCTCAAGCTACTAAATATTAATGTTGTTTTCAAGTATGACTCAACCATTACCAATATGTTAATAAGAAATAGCCCAAGTTTGAATGTAAGTGGAAGTGTTTATTGTATTCCATGAAGCAAATGTAATTGTAATTATGTAGGACAGACAGGAAAAACACTGCAGCTCAGAATCAAACAACATTAGTACAATATCAGAACAGCACAACATAAGTACAATATCAGAACAGCATCTGAAAGCAGTGCCCTGTTCGTTCATGTTAGGAATAATAATCATCCCATTGCTTGGGAAAAACGCTTAGAAGTATTCAAATCATCTTGTGTCACAAAAAGACTTCTGGTTGAAGCTAGTTTGATTAAGGAATTAAAATCAATAAACATTAGTGATGGTCAGTTCAAAACTGATATGTTACATAAATTTATTTGTCAGTGGCCCAAGGTTAAAAATGCTTTGAAAACCTTTGATCTAGATGCAGGATAGTTATTTAGTGGGTCCCTTATTTTTGACCTGACCTGGTTAGTCACGTCACCACCCTTCTCTTAAGCTCCTCTACGTTTGTGTTGGTGTGGGGATTAGTGGATGACATCATGTTTAATAAGGTCACCCTGTATATTTAAACCTCTCTCTGTCCATGTAATCCAGTTGCCTCTGAAGATGTCTTGAATAAAGACGAAAGCTAAGGTGCTCTGTTGTTTCCCTTTTCCCGTGTGATTTTATCAAGATATATATATATATATATATATATATATATATATATATATATATATATATATATATATATATATATATATATATACACACAGTTTACCCTCACTTTACGCGGTCCCGCATTTCGCGTTTCCACTTTAACGCGGTGCCTTGCCAGAACCTCACGTGCTCAAATTACGGGGTACGTGAACCCCATTACACGGAGAGTGTCCGGCGCAACGCTATTTTTAGATTCGCCCCACCCGCCACCCGCCCGCCTGCCTGCCTGTGCTCCTCGCCTCCTCCCTCCGCTTGGGCAAGCGGCGCGGTAAGGTTGCGCAGTGTGTGTCTTTGTTGCGTTATCACTGACGTCATATGACGTATCAGACCTGTGATTGGCCATGCATCCCTACCCCCCTCTGCTGCTAGCTGTAATTGGCTTAAAGTATTATGACGTGTCCACCCGGGGGAGGGAGGAAAGACGACGCTTGACCTAGCCGCGGCAGTTTCATCCATCAAGGCCACTCCGTGTAAACGCGCATCCATTGTTTCGTAAAATGGCTTCCGCCGGACCACCACCCCCAGAGAGAAACCTTTCCTTACCTAGACCCAGCGGCACTAAGCCAAAGAAGACACGACATTCCTTAAGCTACGAGGTGAAGTATACCATCATCTAAGAGTTGGAGAAAGGAACACGGCAGGTTGATTTGGCGCGCCAGCATGGTGTGAACGAATCTACGATCCGGACTATAAAGAAGGATGCAGCCAAGATAAAGGAGCACATGAAGATCACAAAGTCTACAGGTGCTTCTATGATCAAGTATTTTCACAACCAGGTGCTTCTCAAGACAGAAAAATTACTTGTGAGGTTCTTGGTGCGTCAGGCGCGACGGAACATGGCGGTCGACACGCGCTCTGTTAAGGACTACGCACGTGAACTGTACATGGCAGTGGCACGAAAGATGGGAATTCCAGATCCCAAACCCTTTAATGCTTCCTCTAGGTGGTTACATAGGTTTAAGATCCGGAACAAGATCACCAATATAAACATTGGTGGTGAAGAAGCGAGTGCTGATGGTGCTGCGGCTCGGGAATTTCCTCCGTTTTTACGTGAGATTATGGAGGAAGGACAGTACAGTGACGACCAGGTGTTTAAAATGGACGAATCTGGTCTTTTCTGGAAAAAGCTACCTTCCAAGTCGTTCGTTGTAAAGAATGCCAGCAGGATTCGGGGCCGGAAAATGCAGAAGGAACGCATCACCGTCCTGTTTACCACCAATGCCTCCGGTACCTGTAAGCTCAAGTTATCAGTGATCCACACAGCACGCAAGCCGCATGCCTACAAAACCATGGACATGACCAAGCTAAATGTCCACTGGCTGACCGCACGTAAGGCGTGGATGTTCTCTACACTGTCCCTCTCCTGGTTTGATGACTGTTTTGTTCCCGATGTAAAAAAATTCTGTGAGCGACAGAATGTGCCATTCAATATTTTGTTGCTGCTGGACAACGCACCAGGACACTCGCCCCTACTGTTAGATCGTCACCCCAACGTAAAAGTGGTCTTCCTTCCTCCCAACACTACGTCATTAATCCAGCCCATGGACCAGGAGTTAATCTGCAATGTAAAAGCTGCATTCTCAACAAAAAAATTCCAGCTCCTGAACGACTACACCAACACCAGGGAAGAGTTGCGTAACCTGAGTGACACCACCACCGATAGCAAGAGTGAAGAAGATGAGGATCAACAGTTGGAACAGCAAAAAATACTGTTCAAACAATTCTGGAGAGTATTTAACATCAAGAAAGCTGTGGACTTCTTGTTGGAGTCATGGGATCAGCTGTCTATTGCTACAATTCGTCACGCATGGAGACATGTGTTGCATGGAATACCAGGTGAGAGGAGGAGTCAATCTGTGACTGGTGAGGTTCAGAATGTTGCAGTAGCAGTGGACCTTACCAGAGAAGCTGCGCAGACTGTTACAGTTCCATGCATCTCCGAGACCACCAACGACGACATCCTGGAGGTGATCAGAGATCCTGAAGTGACTGCCAACGAGATGTTGGAAGACGAACACGTCAGTGAAGAGGAGGAAGAAGGTGTGTCATTCTCCGAAGAACACAGTTTAAGTCATAGTGATATTAAGGGTGCCATGGAGTGTGCAGAGAAAATGAAGTCCTTCCTTTCCCGCGACAATGACCGCTATGAAGTCTTCCATACCCGGCTGGTGCAGGCTATGGAGCCGTACATCAAGGTGTATCACGACAACATCAACGCCAGCCGTCAGCAAAGCATAACAGATTTCTTCGCCTGCAACCCACCACAGCCAGCCCAAGCCAGTGATAGTGACAGTGAAGATGACTTTGAGGGATTTGTCAGGGAAGCCCTGACAACTGTAAGTGACAGTGATGGTGATTCACCTAGTAATGGTGATTCACCTGAGGGCCAGTAATCTGCCCTCTGCCTCGGAACCAGCCTCCATCCCCGTATGCCGACCCATCTCTTCTACTACCGTAAGTGTTCCACCTAATTTTTAGTTTTCTAACCTAACCTTTATTTTTCTTATGTTAACCTTTATTTTTCCTAACCTAACCTCTTCTATATTACTTATTTTTTCATACCATCATAAAGTTAAGATAAAATTTTTACTACAACATAGTTATGTGTCGTCAAAAAGTGGAGTTTTGGGATCGGCCTGGACTCCATTTCAATTAATCCCATATGTTATGTTATTCACTTTACGCGTTTCTCGCTTTCCGCGGTTCCCTCCGGGTTACATTAACCGCGTAAAGTGAGGGTTAACTGTATATATATATATATATATATATATATAATCAACGACCTCACCAGCAAGGAATCGAACCCTCGACCTACTGGGTGTGACTAGGGAGCGCTTACCGGCTAGGCCACAAGGACACTAAAAGCAGTTCTAGACTCTGTTATATTTCACACAAAGCCTGTTCATCGAGCTGATGGCGCCGTGAACCTCAATGGGAAACTGCCCGTGCCTCTTATGTGGTGTCAGTAGCATTTTACGGAATCCAGCTGGTATGAAACGCGAGGTACATATATATACTTCATTTTTAGTCCATTTAACACGCGGACTTTGAACATATAATCAACGACCTCACCAGCAAGGAATCGAACCCTCGACCTACTGGGTGTGACTAGGGAGCGCTTACCGGCTAGGCCACAAGGACACTAAAAGCAGTTCTAGACTCTGTTATATTTCACACAAAGCCTGTTCATCGAGCTGATGGCGCCGTGAACCTCAATGGGAAACTGCCCGTGCCTCTTATGTGGTGTCAGTAGCATTTTACGGAATCCAGCTGGTATGAAACGCGAGGTACATATATATACTTCATTTTTAGTCCATTTAACACGCGGACTTTGAACATATAATCAACGACCTCACCAGCAAGGAATCGAACCCTCGACCTACTGGGTGTGACTAGGGAGCGCTTACCGGCTAGGCCACAAGGACACTAAAAGCAGTTCTAGACTCTGTTATATTTCACACAAAGCCTGTTCATCGAGCTGATGGCGCCGTGAACCTCAATGGGAAACTGCCCGTGCCTCTTATGTGGTGTCAGTAGCATTTTACGGAATCCAGCTGGTATGAAACGCGAGGTACATATATATACTTCATTTTTAGTCCATTTAACACGCGGACTTTGAACATATAATCAACGACCTCACCAGCAAGGAATCGAACCCTCGACCTACTTGTGATGTAAAAGTTTTTTAACTGAAAACGATTCGAAAAACAAGTGTACTGTCTAACTGATACGGCAGAGCCCTGGTCGCGGAGGCTTTGTGTTTGCATCGGCCCTTCTTAAGCAGCTTTTAATTTTAGCGTACGTTGAAATTGTGTTTACCGGTGTATTCTTATTTTCTTGCTTCTTATTTTCCAGAAATATGACAAGTTTTTATATAATACAATGTTACGGTACTTTTAATTTACAAGTATTCATTTTTAAAAATACAGAAGACACCAAACAAATACTAGTACGGATATTTGCGTGACTCTCCCGCCAAAAAAGACCAAACAGCTGGTACTCTCTCCCTCAGCCCTACCAAAAATAGCCCAACATCTTTCTTGTTTATTCTCTTCCAATTTCTCACTTTAACTGGTATTTTTTACTTCATATTGCCTACATCAGATGAACTACAGTAATTGAGGTTAGATATTGTTATAAATTTGATTACCGGGTCCTGGCAGGTACCGTTAGAACCACCTGACCCTACCAACAGTGTTGCAAGTCAGACAGCAATTTTTTTTTTTACATTTTTGGTGTCTCCATTTGTTAATTTTTTTTCTGTGGGGTTTGCACAATAGTATACTGTTTTACCTACAGTATTGTAAAACGATTTGGGAAAAGAAATACTCGGTAACTTAAAATTTTAAAAGGAAAACTTTGAAACTGGCAACTGTGTGTAGATGACCTGACTCACATCATATTGATGTTTCAAATTTAATTAACAAAAATTTATGTATCTATAAACAAACTTTTAAAAATGAATACTTTATGTTTTACATACTCCTGTGCATACCATACCATGCATTTGGCTACTTTGGGCTTGCTATGATGACGCAAGAGATCTGCCCTGGCAACTGTACCGACACTCACAGCGGGTGGTGCGTTGGTGCGTCGTTTCCATTGTTTACTGGTAGTTACTGGTAAATATTTTTTAACCTAACGAAACTATTACCCGTATAGAGGTCGACCCCCAACTTTTTGCCCAATAATTTGGTCTTAAGAACTCGTGCTATACACGGGTATATACGGTATATACAGTGAGTTCTGCTATAACGCGTGTTTTGATAACGCGAATTTGCTCTAACGCGATTTATGAATTAGGAACGATATTTGTATACCGCGAACTCTTGTTTGCTATAACGCGATATTTGCTTACTATTTCTCCAATTCTGTGGTATTAACTGTGAATATCGTAAACAAGAATATCTCCAAGAAGCGTTCTGGTGATAGAATTCCCAGTGATGATCGTAAAAGAAAAGATATAACACTTGAAGAGAAGCTCGATGTTATCAACCTCAAAATCACCCTTCTTCCCCATCAAGTTAGATTCATATTTTTTCAAGGTAAAGTGTTACATTTACTGTATGATTTCATTATTACATATGAATGTAACATTTATTTAGACTGTGCTATCCTTTGTGTTAGGCGAACTACTAAATTTTTTCGATTTCGAGTAATCTGCACCTAACCCTATTTTCTCCACAAGCCCTGTTATTTCTATTACGCGATTTTCTATAACACGATATTTTACAAGAACACAATTATCGCGTTATAGCAGAACTACCTGTGTATATATATATATATATATATATATATATATATATATATATATATATATATATATATATATATATATATATATATATATATATATATATATATACAGTAAAAGTCCAAAAATCCGGACCACCCGAGAATCCGGACTTTTGGAAAACTAATTATTATTTTTTTTTTTTAGCGGGCTTTTGTGTGTATGTGCGCATGCGTGAGCGCCACAGCTGCACAGCGACAACAAGCGACCACGTGGTCTCCACTTTAAAACGAGCAATCAAACTGTGACAACATACCGTATATACTCATCTATAAACCCCCCCTCGTTTATCTGTCGACCCTGATTTTTTGACCGAGAAATCGTTTATTTATGATATTCCTCGTTTATAGTTCGGCCCACGTTTTTGAGGGTAAGCGAACAACAAAACCTTCAGTAAAAACGCTCTACATCCTATAAACTGAAACACGAGTGCCCAAGGCAAATTGTTTACCATTTATTATCACGACACTTTACACTGAAACGCGGGTAGTTTCAACAAAAATATTGTATATTTCCATTCAAGTATTTATTCAAGTCAATTAGGAGGGAATATTATTGTAATACAACAGTTTTTTAACTAAACCATTCGAAAAGTGATTACGGTAACATCTTTTGAACGAAAGAAAGCGAGTCATTGTTTTCGTCACGATTTTATCCCACTTTCCACTTTAATACGTACGTCATTTCAACAAAAATATTACATTTCCGTGAATGTATTATATCAAGCACAGTATGAATAGAATATCATTGTAATATAACAGAATTTTAACCGAAAACTATTAAAAAAACGAGTAACATCTCAAGAACATCGGAAGCTTAGGTAAAGTCTTTTGTTTCCGTCATGTATTTTATCCTATTTTACATTGAAATACATCACGTTTCAGCAAAACTACTATTTATTTCCGAGAATATATTCATGCAGGCGCAGTTTAGGTAAAATATACGTGTGATGTAATAGTTTTTTAACTGAAAACGATTCGACAAACACGTACCCTCTAGCCCTGTTCAAGGAGAGGACTGGGAGAAGCTGTTTGGTGCTGCAGACGATGACAAGGAAAATGATTTAGATGGATTTTAATGAAAATATTCAGAAATATGGTATTGTAATATTTATTCAAGTCAATTAGGATATTATTGTAATACAATACAACAGTTTTTTAACTAAACCATTCGAAAAGTGATTACGGTAACATCTTTTGAACGAAAGAAAGCGCAAGTCATTGTTTTCGTCACGATTTGATCCCACTTTCCACTGTAATACGGACGTCATTTTAGCAAATATATTACATTTCCGTGAATGTATTGTATCAAGCACAGTATGAATAGAACAATATTTTGAGTCTTACTCTTTCCATTTACAGATTACTGTACAAGCCCATAATAATGGCTCCTAAAGTAGATAAACTTCGTTGTGTGAAGAGAAAGAACACGTTGAAATTGAGTGACAAACTTGAAATATTAAGAAACTAGTACGTGGTGTGAGCAATACTGTTCTAATGGAAAATACAACATTGGAAAGTCTACAATTTATGATATCAAAAAGGCAAAGAATAAAATTCTAGAATTCACAGCTTTTTCATTAAAACTGCTCGTTTTGATAAATGAAGCATGCTATATTTGCTAATGAATGAACTATCAAAATGTACCTGTTCATCTCTTCTTTATTCCTCCTTAAATTTTAATTTTAAATGTACTGCCTGAGAATCCGGAAAATCTGAAAATCCGGACCGACCCAATCCCCAAGCAGTCCGGATTTTTGGACTTTTACTGGCGGGTTGAGGTGTTGATTATATATATATACATATACATATACATACACACATTATTGCCCCGCTTTACACGGTTTCACTTTCCACGATTTCTCATTTACACGGTACCTTGCCAGAACCGGACTTTCACTTTCCGCGGTGCATATACTCATATACCCTGTGAAGTATAATATATATATATTTTTTTTTTTTTTTTTTTTTTTTTTTTTTTTTTTTAGCTCATAAAATTCATACACATTACCCGGCCAGAATATAATTTACATTGCTGGAATTCTTACAATATGATGATCATTTTGAATATAAACATCATGGATTTTGCATTAGACATACAAATTTTAGAGCTAATGTAATAATTTGGTTTACACAAAGCAAATATTTTATCTTTTGTGCAAAATATATGAAGTTTACATTCAAAATATTCCCTGACCTGCAAGGAATCCAGAAATGTCAATTATATTATCCTAACTCTAGTCTGAGGTATTATTTATTACTAAACGTTAAAATCTAGTGTTTTCACCCAAACATTTCTCAGAGAGGTAGGAGCTAGTGAGCTGGGAAGAGGGGGGGGGGGGGGGATTTGAGTCCATTATTTGAATGGACATTAACCTGGCGACTGTATTTCTCTTAAATATTAATTGTGTGAGCATACCATCATAAAATTAAGATGTTATTTTTACTACAACATAGGTATTGTGTCGGAAAAAGTGGAGTTTGGGGGTCGTTCCTGTCTCTATTGGAATTAATCCCATATGTTCTGTTGTTAACTTTAAGCTGTTTTCACTTTCCGTGGTACCCTGTGGGTTCAATTGACCGCGTAAATCGGGGCACTACTGTATATATATATATATATATATATATATATATATATACACACAGTTATGCACCGGTTAACGTCTGACTGAACAACGTCCGATCGCATATACGTCTGTTTCCCCCCCCCCCCCCCCCACCGCAAAAAAAACACGTGACGCCTGCTGGACCACCACTCCACGACCTCCTGACGGAGACACGAAGATCCTCCCCAAACTGGTCAGATATTATGTGTTAAAGGAATATGCTTCCTTACTGAGGCTTTTCTAAGCATTTGCTTACAGGTGAAATGTTAACCTACATCTATTAAGAATAAAATCTTTCACCTACAAATTGACAATAACACATTTGCTGTAATCAGACATATCTAGTTGCCTCAACAATTGCAAGTTGCAATTGGGGTTGCAATTTCAAAATCTGTGGCATTACTAAATATAGTAAAGTTTCTGGTGTACTCTAAGATCAAGAGAGAAAACGGAGGACTCAGGCATCCTGATGTGAGAGAAAACGGACTCGTATGACGGGGGACCAAATAAAAAAAGCATAGCTACATGTTTTGTGGACTACAGTATTAAGCATACCCTTTTCATCACTTTCTAATAAACCTAGCCATGCCTATGTGTCTTTATGATATTTACCATAACATTAAATATATATTTAGTTGGTATAAATGGTCATAAAATGGGAAACTTGGGGTTGGGTCTTGGGTGCCTGGAACCAATTAGAATAAATCCCATAGGTTCTGTACTTTAGTTATCAGCATGGTCCCAATTAGGTGCGATAACCAAGGGACGACTGTATATACTTTGTGACACTGGCCAGTTGCTTCTGGTGTTATGGTACAGGGGTACCAAGTGACAGCACTAGGATACCGCTTCCTCTATCAAGGAATAACAATTAAAATTTATATTGAAAAAAAAAAATATTCAAATAAATTACTATCTTACAAGAATCCCTCCAATGTAAGTTATATTCACCCAGGTCGTTTGGGTGGAAAATTATGAGAAGAGCTTAGTCACTCTTAAGTAATGATAAATAAACACGCAGGCAGGCCTTCAGCGCCAACTGTCAAATCTTATCTCAAATAAATAAATAAACAAACAAACGCCAGACATTCTATCACCTCACCTCCCGCCCCTCCCTCCCCCCCTCTTCCTGCCACCCTCGTGTTCAAGATAAAAGATTGGTGATTTCTTTGTTTATTTTATATAATATCTCAGACTAAAGTGACGATAATATAATTTGCATTGCTGAAATCCTTGCAAAACAGAGATTAAATTGAATATAAGCATCATATATTTTGCTCAAGATATAAAAAATGAAGTACATTAGTGTACACTGTACATTTTATAAAAAGTTTTTCAACTGTATTTTTGGGTAGATTTACATAAATTTCTTCATTTATTTTCATCCATTTTCATTCACACATCATACTAAAATAAACATAAAATAAATTAATGCAAAGGTGGACTGCATATGTACTAATTTGATTACGGTACTAAAATTGTAATGTCTAGTGCGAATTACAACATGTTTATATTAAAATAAATCAGTATCTTACAAGAATCCCAGCTATGTTAATTATATATTCCTAGGTCATATCACTGGCATTTTAAAATGAGAGAAGCTTAGTAGGACTGTTAAATAAACACACAGAGACCTTCGCCTCAAACTCATCACCTCAACCCCCCCCCCCCCCACCCCCCCAACCCCTCGCTGGGTGGCGGAGCCGTCAGTCCCCCCCCCCCCCCCCAGCAGGCTTTTAGGCTTACAGTTTTCATCTTATATACTATCTCAGACTAAAGTTAGGAGATTATAATTTGCATTGCTGGAATCCTTGCAAGACAGCCAATAATTTGAATATAAACATCATATATTTTGCTCGAGAGAAAAATTGTTGTACATTAGTGTACAGTATAGTACATTTCATAAAAAAGTTTTTCAACTGTATTTTTGGGTAGATTTACATAGATTTCTTAGTGCAAAGCTGGAGTGCACATGTACTAATTTGATTACGGTACTAAAATTGTTTTGTCTAGTGCAAATTATAGCATGGTTATTTTCAAATTAATCAGTATGTTACAAGAATCCCTGCCATGTTAATTATATTCATCCAGGTCATTTCACTGGCTTTTTATAAGAGAGAAGCTTAGTCACCTAACAACTGATAAATATACACTCGTTACACCTGGGCCTGTGCCAGCTGTCAAACATACTACCTCCCCTCCCCCCCACGCCCTATCCCACCCTCTCTCTTCCCCATCTGCTGGCGTTGCTGGAATCCTTGTAAAACAGTGAATAATTTTAATATAAACGTCATGTATTTTGCACAAGAGATAAAAATTAATCACCTGTATCACATTACAGTCGTGATTTAAGAGTAAAAGTGTATATGTACGAATACAGTGATCCCTCGGTTAACGAGCGCCTCGGTTAACGATTTACCTTCCATAAGATTCTTAACTTCGGTTAACGAGCAATCCTTCGATTAACGAGTTTTTTACGAGCCGACTTCAACATGTTTTCGCTTGCATTTGGCGGTCCACCAGCTGTAGTATTAGTCCGCCAATACAGTAATCGGTTTTAGGGCTTAAATTTCTTTCCATTTTAGTAAATATCAAATAGTTTGTACTATTCAATAATTTTAAAAGTTTAATATTAACTTTTTTAGTCATTTTAACAATTATTGAACATAATTGAAGGTAAAGAAACTAGTTTCTGGCGTGCCATCCAGGCTGTTAACACACCAGACAGGCGTTAGTCTCTCTCTGTTTTCAGTGGAGGTAACATTATACTGCCAGACTGGGGTCACTAATTCTAAGGGGGAATATTTAACTCTAATCTTAATTTCTAAGGGTCGCTGCCAACAGACCCCCTGTGGACAGCATGTAGCTCGTTAGGTAGCATGCAGAGTGGACTAGGCATTGGGTTAGGTTTTCCATGTAACTTTTAGGTATACACAACAGACACCTCGTTCACACACCGCCCTCGGTGGGTAAAGACGAGGGCTTCACTCAGAGACATACCAGTACTATTTCTACGCCTGGTATTATAGGTCGCTCCAAGTGACGACCGCAGAGTTTCTCACGGTCTCCTTATTTGTGACTGCTCATTTGGAGTGGTGTGCTGGAAATCCACAGGTTCACAGTGGATTGGCATAGCTGGGAGTAGTCACCACCTGTTGGGACGCTCATAGGGATAATGGCTGCCGGGCACCAAGGCACTCCGACCGCATGGAACCTGAGGTGACGGTAGAAAGGAGGGTACTGAGAAATAATGCCTGACCGGCGGTTATCACACCCTTAACACATTACTGTGGGAGACTCAGGTGGTCCTTACACTCAGGGGTAAAGGAAACACACTGATGTCAAGTCCGTAAGTTCTATTTCTGGTACAAACACAAAAAGGAGTTAAGACAGGGGTAAACAGCGTCCCGTCTTGGAATCTCTCTGGGTATCTCTATCTGCGCATGCGCGTACAGCGCGCATGTGCCCAAAGCCTGAACTAACACTTGGTGACAAAAGGGAGTATGATTATAAAACATAATACAGAGACCTGAATCAATAATGGTAAATAGTACAGAGTTACATATTACAGCCATATTCGTCTCATTTATCTACAATTACTATAACACTTATATATCAGGCAAAGCTTTAAACTGTAATAACTTCTATATAAGCCTTAATTATAGGGCGGGATATAGCCCGATAGGACACTGACCTGAGGTGACGGTAGAACGGAGGATACTGAGGGCAGTGCCCTGCCGCTCGTCACCACGTAGGCCTACAGTTTCCAATCTTTAATTTTTACTTTTATTTCTTACTGTTCTCACCTGAACACTTTTCGGTGTATTGTCACTCATGCCGTATAAACACATATTTTAATCCCAAATTACACACTAAGGTAAGGTCTTGGTTTGCTAGTTCGTGGGTAAATTCATTGGGTTATACAGTCGGCCCTTAACATACGTGGGGGTTACGTAACAGAGATACCCGTGGATGTTAAAAATCCGCTTACATGTGCTGCCCCCCCCCCCCCCCCAAAAAAAAAAAACCTGGCCCCCTCATGTCCTTATTTACCGTATATACCTGTGTGTAGTTCAAGTTTTTAAGACCAAATTATTTGGGAAAAAATTGGGGGTCGACCTCTAAACGGGTAATAGTTTCGTTACGTTGAAAAATATTTACCAGTAACTACCAGTAAACAATGGAAATGACACACCAACGCACCACCAGCTGTGAGTGTCGGTACAGTCGCCAGGGCAGATCTCTTGCGTCATCATAGCAAGCCCAAAGTAGCCAAATGAATGGTATGGTATGCACAGGACGATGTAAAACATAAAGTATTCATTTTTTAAAGTTTATTTATAAATACTGTACATAAATTTTTGTTCATTACATTTGAAACATCAATCTTTGTCAATTAAATTTGAAACAAAAGAAAACTACGATACCATATTTCTAAATACCTGGTATTTTCATTAAAATATTACATCACAAGTATATTTTACCTTAACTGTGACTGAATGAATATAGGTATTCTCAGAAATAAATTTGGAAATATAATATTTTTGCTGGAATGACGTACATATTACAGTGGAAAGACGAAAACAATGACTTTCGCTTTCTTTCGTTATTCAAAAGATTTTACCGTAATCGCTTTTCGAATGGTTTTCAGTTAAAAAACTGTTGTACTCATACTGTATTACAATAATATTCTATCCTATCATTAGCCTGATAATCCCACAACTGAAAACCATTCGAAAAGCGATTACGGTAACATCTTTTGAACGAAAGAAAGAGAAAGTCATTGCTTTCGTCACAATTTTATCCCGCTTTCCACTGTAATATGTACATCATTTCAGCAAAAATATTACATTTCCATGTTCTCAGAAATAAATGGTGGTTTTGTTGAAACGTAATGTGCAATATTTAATATTAAAATGCAAAAATAGCTATAAAAACAATTAATACACCCGTAATGTACTGGCTGGCATCTCCACTCGTCCCTGCTCCCGCGTCCAAGGTCGCCACTCCTCCCAACTCGCTCCCTCCGCTCCCTCCTCCACCCCCTCTGCCTCCTCCCCGTCACTACTGCCGACAACGAACACAAATGTTTTGTGAATAACTGCACCTCCACTTCCTATGTACAGTACTGAACTGTACTGTGCTGTGCATTTTTACAAACAATAAACATGGCAAGAAAAGCTATTAAAAAAAAAGAGTTAAATTTCACTTTACTGTACCGTACCTTCCTCGGCGACAGGAAGGGAGTCATCGGGCTCATCGTCACTCAATTCCATAATGGGTGGTGAAGTGGGGGCGACAGTGGATTCAGCTGCTTCCTCACTGCCGCCAGTGATTGATGGTGTTAAATCTCTCCTTCGGTGATCAAAGAACATGGTGATGGGGAGTTGTCGTCTCTTTCTTTCATTTCTTCCATGATGTTTTTGTATGGAGCGAAAACGTCATTCATCCCTCTCATGAATTTCAGGGCACGCACCATGGAGGGGTCCATATTATAGGCTAGGTTTTTCAGTGCTTCAATATTCCTGGTCATCTCCCCCAACTTCTCCAACGTTATTTCTAGGTGCTCTTCCTCATCTTCTTTCCCTTTCGCTTCCTCTTCCTTGCCTGAGTCTACTAACTCCTGTAGATCCTCCTCGGTCAGCTCAGTGTCGTGCTCTTCAATTAGCTCCCTAATCTCGTCCTCTGCCATGTCCCGGAAGCCTTCAGCAGCCACTTTCCTTGACAGTGCCAGGGTCTTTCTGAATATTTTCATTAAAATCCGTCAAAATCATTTTCCTTGTCATCGTCTTAAGCACCAAACAGCTCCTCCCAGTCTTCTCCTTGAACAGGGCTAGAGGGTACGTGTTTTTCGAATCGTTTTTAATTACAAAAATGTTACAGCACATGTATATTTTACCTAAACTGTGCCTGAATGAATATATTCTCAGAAATAAATAGTAGTTTTGCTGAAACGTGATGTATTTCAATGTAAAATAGGATAAAATACATGACGAAAACAAAAGTCTTTACCTAACCTTCCAATGTTCAAGAGATGTTACTCGTTTTTTTAATAGTTTTCGGTTAAAATACTGTTATATTACAATGATATTATATTCATACTGTGCTTGATATACTACATTCACGGAAATGTAATATTTTTCTGAAATGACGTACGTATTACAGTGGAAAGTGACGAAAACTATGACTTTCGCTTTCTTTCGTTCAAAAGATGTTACCGTAATCGCTTTTCGAATGGTTTTCAGTTAAAATAACTGTTGCATCACAAGTGAATTAGGATAGAATATTATTGTAATACAACAGTTTTTTAACTGAAAACCATTTGAAAAGCGATTACGGTAACATCTTTTGAACGAAAGAAAGCGAGTCATTGCTTTCGTCACTTTCCACTGTAATACGTACGTCATTTCAGCAAAATATTACATTTCCATATTCTCAGAAATAAATAGTAATTTTGCTGAAACGTAATGCATTTCAATGTAAATTAGGATAAACTACATGAAAACAAAAGACTACCTAACCTTCCGAAGTTCAAGATATGTTACTCGTTTTTTTAGTAGTTTTCGGTTAAAATACTCTTATATTAGTGATATTCTATTCTACTGTGCTTGATATAATACATTCACGGAAATGTAATATTTTTGCAACTACAATGCTGATGTCAACACAAGCGTGGTTACAGCGAGACTGACTGAGTATGGGAGAGCTATGCGTGTGTGTGTGAGGTTGCGGGAGCGGGCGGTGTCCCGTGTTCGGTGCCGCGCGCGAATTGAATGGCGCCCGATTTGAATGTACTTCAATTACTTCAATGTACAGAATATTCCTCCGGCAGGGCAATCCATGTATTTGCAAGTCTGTGTATTATAAAGCCGCGTATGTTAAGGGCCGACTGTAATATCAACCCGGTACACCCGAGGCGGGTACATGGCGCGCCTTAAAACAAAGGCTGAATGTTCATGGCGGGGGTGTATCAACTTCACTTAAAACTGTAATGAGGGATCCTCCTCTCACACATTGCACTATTTGAACACAGACATAAGATTCTCTGATCACTGTACCTGTCGTCGGTATATGTCACGTGAGGATATGAGGTGTATTGAGTTCATACTGACGCATACAAGATATTTCCTTTCAAGTATAGTTTCTGGGTCACTTCCAACACCTCACATAGTTCTGATACATTAATCCTTTTTCCAGATCATTGTTCTCGTGTATTTTCATATGATATCTGTGGAAGTTATGTTCGCTACACGTTCACAGACGTAAATAGTATGACCTCCAAACCCTGATCCACACTTAGTCCTACAGTACATTAGTCCGGCTCAACTGGACTTTAACATTCATCTCATGGATACCCTGAGTTCTCCTTAATGCTATGAATACATACAATTCATATGATATAACTGTACCTGGGTACAATACAACACATGGTCTAGTAACATTGAGTAGTTGAGTTATCCTTTATCAATGTTTCCCATTTTCTGAGGTTCTACAAGCGCGGTGGATTTGAATGTTATATAGCGTAATATGAATTAAATGGGTTTTTTAGGAATGACAATGATGTGCGCAGTACAACATCTTGCTTGAGACTCTTCAACTAAACGCTTTTTTCTGTGTTTCCAAGCAAATTATTGGTCATTTTGAAATTTATTTTACACATTGACAATATATAATGCAGTGCAGTGTTGATTTAAAGAAAATAATCTTGGATTACACCAAGAGAACTAAAATTTTATGGGTGAAATGGTGCCATGGGGTGACTTCTCCACCCCAATGCCTTCTCTTCTCCCTTCTCCTCCACCCCCATTCTAGTTCCCATCATCATTCTCCATGAGCCTTCTACATACACACCCCAAAGTAAGTGTACTTTTCTACCTTTTTTGTTGAATTTAGGCAATTTTCGGTGAGCTGGAACCAATTACCCAAAAAGCCATTGAAACAATGGTTTCGGTTAAGGAGTTTTTCGGTTAACGAGTTTTTCGGTTAACGAGCAACCTGCTGGAACGGATTGTGCTCGTTTACCGAGGGACCACTGTATATATATATATATATATATATATATATATATATATATATATATATATATATATATATATATATATATATATATATATATATTTTTTTTTTTTTTAGCCCAATAAAGCACGCGGACTTCTACATACAATCAACACCTCAACCCGCCAGGATTCGAACCCACGGCCCACAAGCCTATGACTGTGACCGGGGAACGCTAACCGCTGGACCACCAGGATGCTAAAAGCAGTCCTAGACTTTGTTATATTTCACACAAAGCCTGTTCAACGAGCTTATGGCGCCGTGAACCTCTAATGGGGACCACCCGCACCACTTAGGTGGTCAGAGTAACGTTTTACCAAATCCGGCTTCGAAACACGAGGATCCATATATATTTCATTAGCCCAATAAAGCACGTGGACTTCTACATACAATCAACACCTCAACCCGCCAGGATTCGAACCCACGGCCCACAAGCCTATGACTGTGACCGGGGAACGCTAACCGCTGGACCACCAGGATGCTAAAAGCAGTCCTAGACTTTGTTATATTTCACACAAAGCCTGTTCAACGAGCTTATGGCGCCGTGAACCTCTAATGGGGACCACCCGCACCACTTAGGTGGTCAGAGTAACGTTTTACCAAATCCGGCTTCGAAACACGAGGATCCACATATATTTCATTAGCCCAATAAAGCACGCGGACTTCTACATACAATCAACACCTCAACCCGCCAGGATTCGAGCCCACGGCCCACAAGCCTATGACTGTGACCGGGGAACGCTAACCGCTGGACCACCAGGATGCTAAAAGCAGTCCTAGACTTTGTTATATTTCACACAAAGCCTGTTCAACGAGCTTATGGCGCCGTGAACCTCTAATGGGGACCACCCACACCACTTAGGTGGTCAGAGTAACGTTTTACCAAATCCAGGTCGTAAGTCCGACATAGATAAAAAAAAAAAAAAAAAATTAATGAAAAATCTACAATGAAATACAGTACAGTAAAAGTAGTGAATAATGATGAATGGATACAGTACAGTGAAAGTAATAAATAATAAGGAATGGATACAGTGTGACTGAGCACTTAACCTTTAATGTAGTCAGCTGAACACACATGGGGCTCCCATAATTTTCTAATTATACACGGAGACTACATTAACTGGAAACGTTTCGGTATAGAAAATGCGTGTGTCATTTAAAAAAATTTTTTTTTTTTTTTTTTTTTTTTTTTATCTATATCTGAGGCGGTCGTAAGTCCGCGTAGTCGTAAGTCGGGGTCTAGGTGTATATATATATATATATATATATATATATATAATATATATATATATATAGAGGTTGTACCTCTCTAGTCCGGCAACCTCGGGACCTGACTGGTGCCGGACCATGGAAATTCACCCTTTTCCTGGATAGATAGTGACTTTTGCTTATGCCTGGAAGCACTAGCACCACTTTCTCTGCGTCATGGTCTCTTTGAAGACATATTGAAGGGTTAAATGTCGTATAGTAGCTTCTCAAATTTCGCGAGTTTTTAATTCTTAACGTATTTTATTGGAACACACAAAATAATAAATAAATAAAAATTTTGACGGCGGAGACTTGAATTTCGACGGGTTTGAACGGCCCGCCAACGTGCAGACGACATGCATAATCGTGTAAACAGCGTCATTTCTCTTATGTACAAAAGATTCATTATTGTTTATTACTGAATGTCTTTTTTATTGAATTAATGTTTGTGTGCAAAATGAGCAATTTAATTCATTAATAATATGTAGAATATTAAAACACACGAGGAAATGACACAGCATTGTTTTCGTTGATTACAAAACCAGTGACTGACTGGTTCTACATATAAAACTGAAGAAAATAAGACTTTGGTTGTAGCTGTAGTAAAATTAATATGGTTGTTTTAAGTAATGTTATTTAATGTTAATAAATGGAACAATAGAAGAAGCTAACGATAATGGTAAAGAAAAAAGAGAGATCGCGTATGTAAGTGCGCACACGTGAAAACATATCGTCATTACTTTACATAAGAATATGAAAGCAACACTTATTTACTGTTCATATATATTTTAATTAATGTTTCTGAATTTGTTTTTATTAAATTAATGTTTGTGTGTGCAAAATTAACAATACAATTTATTAATAATACGTGGAATATTAAAACACACGAGGAGACGAGACGGCTTCCGGCATTGTTTACGGTATGTTAAAGCTTACAAAACCAGTGACTGATTGGTTCTACATATAAAACTGAAGAAAATAAGACCCTGATTGTAGCTGTAGTAAAATTAATGTAAAAAAAAATTAATATGGTTGTTTGAAGTACCTGAAGTGTTATTTAATGTTAATAATTGGAACAATATAAGTAGCTAACCATTAATGGTAAAAAAAAAGTGAGACTGCGCGTATGTAAGTGCGCACATGTGAAAACATATCGTCATTACTCTACATAAAAATATGAAAGCAACACTTATTAACTGCTCATATATATTGAAGGGTTAAATTTTGTACTCTGTATAGACAAGCAGAGAGAGAGAGAGCAGCCGAACTGCCGGATGTAAACAAACTTTAATTTCCCGCGGCTTTGTTTTTTTTTTTTTACAGGGATTAGCCCACCTGGGCATAGGTCACTGACCCACATTGGGGCCTGAGGGGCAAAAATTTAATACTCCTGTAATAATAATAATAATAATAATTCAGATAAGAGAGAGAGAGAGAGAGAGAGAGAGAGAGAGAGAGAGAGAGAGAGAGAGAGAGCAACCTATGTTCTGTACCTATTGGACAAACTAAAATAGTTCCGGACCACAGAATGCCGGACTAGAGAGGTACAACATGTGCGTGCGCTGATAACCACAAGGAAAGAAGAAAACACGGGGATGGGCGGTTGGTTCTGAGGCAGAGGGCAGATTATTGGCCCTCACCTGTATCAATTGTATCACTATCCACCACAGAGGCTTGCAGAGCCTCTTTGTCAAACCCCCCAAAGTTCATATAAGTCCATATCCTCACTATAATTATCACTGACTTGGGCCGACTGTAGTGGGTGGCGGGTGAAGAACTCGGTAATGTTTTGATGACTGGGCGACCTTGTGCGCACCATTTTCGCGCCTCTTACACAACATGGCGGATGGCGGGAGGTATGGATCCAAAAATGGCGCGGCTTGCCAGCCGCTCTCCGCGTAATGGGGTTCACGACCGCGGAATGTGAAAATGTTAGGTTCTGGCAAGGCACCGCGTTAACGGTGAAACGCGGAATGCGGGACCGCGTAATAGGAGGACCAAATATATATATATATATATATATATATATATATATATATATATATATATATATATATATATATATATATATATATATATATATATATATAAGTGGGGTATGCTATAACGAATCTAATTGGTTCTAGAACCCCGTTCGTTATAGCTTGTTCGTTATAGGGGTAATCCGTTCCAGGCCCCCAAGTACAACCACTTAAAAATGAAAAATATATTATAAAATTGTAAAAAAAGTGCATAAATGTGCATTTGAATGCCTAAAATAAAGAATATCATTAATACTTGTAATAAAAAATAATAAATTAGTAAAAAAAAATATAAAAATACTGTACTTTATCTTACCTTAGTGTTGTTCAGCATGCAGGACCGGAGGCAGAGGAGGAAGGGGGAGGAGAGAATTACTGAGAAGAGGTGGAAGGAGAGGAGTCATCCTTTCTAGCCCTCTTTGGTGACTGTCCTACAGGCAGTTCATCTGTAGGATCTTTTTGAACGTTTTTAAAGAGGGAATCCAGGGTTGACTGCTTCAACCTGGATATCTGGACCTTCCAAAAGTGGGCCATCACAGTGTCATTAAAATTACTAAGGCCCTTTTCCACAGCACCAACATCAGGATGATAATCCTCCACAAGCTTTGACAGTTTGTTCCAACAACAGAACACATCCTTGAGATCTTTGGCTGGAATGATAAGGCTTTCCTCCTTGTCCTCATCCTCCCCTGACTCCTCAGAAGCTAAGCTTCACTTCAGTGTCTCTGTCTCTTCATTATGAAGCTCGAGCAGTTCCTCAGTGGACAGTTCCTTCCTGTGCTCCTCCACCAACTCTTCAACATCCTCCTCATTCACTTCCAGGCCCATGGAATTGCCCAGACACACAATTTATTGCACAACAGCCTCTCCCTCTAACTCTTCAAAGCCTTCAAAGTCTCTTGGAGGCACACATTCAGGCCACAATGGCCTCCAAGCAGCACAAAGACACCTCACAGAAACCTCTTTCCAATCTGACACAATAAAAAACACAGCATCTGCATTATTGAAGTGACTCTTCCAAAAGTCCTTCAAACTAACATCATTGGAAGAAGTGGCCTCAAAACATTTTCTAAACAGTGCCTTTATGTCCAGCTTCTTAAAGTTAGAAATGACCTGCTGATCCATGGGCTGGATGAGAGGTGTTGTGTTGGGTGGCAAGAAGTGCACAGTGAAGCAGTTGAATTCCTCTGGCATTTCTTCCATCAAATTAGGAGGGTGGGCTGGTGCATTGTCCATCACCAATAGAGCTTTTAAAGGAAGATTATTCTCCCTGGTTTCTGAAAAATGGATATGGGCTAACCAGGGGTTGGACTTTTAAGGGTAGGACTGGCAACCATCTGCGGATTAATAAGATGTTTTTTTACATATAGCACTGTACTTATAATGCCATGATACTGTATATGTATTGTGTTGTCAGTCTGTGGAAGTCATTTATTGTCAATTATCAACTGCCATAAACTGTGTTTGGTTTTACAGTAAACAGTATTACTTTATTTTAAAGCAAATGTAAAAATTTTTCCAAGCCAAAATTGTGACTTGTTTTCGTTATTCTTTTTCTTGTGACTTTATTTCCATTCACCCCCAAAATCTGACACCCCCCCCTCCCCCCACCACCATAAAATCTTGGAACTGCCCCTGAATCCTCAACCCAAATTGGAATTCCAGTATTTATTCCTGCCTTATTCTTTTAGTTTTAATTTTTTCTGGTGCAATAGTTTGTTCCACAACCAGTAGAAGACATTTCACTCTTATTATTACTATAGACTCTTAAACTCCTAACTTTATATCTGGGATTTATGCCATATTTCTCATATATATATACCATTCATACAATTACTGTATGTCAGATTTTTTTGCTGAATTCCTCTAGAAAATTATGACAGTGTTTTGACTTAATCATTTATTTATTCTTATTTATCTCCATTAGTTCAAGCTCCACATGAGACGTCACACTGGAGAGAGACCTTTTACTTGCTCTTACTGCACCAAGCCTTTCTTAAATCGTGAAGCTTGGCGAACACATGAAAGGAAACACAGTGGAGAGAAGCCATATGTCTGTGAAGTTTGCACAAAAGGTTTCACTGAGCAGTACACTCTAAGAAAACATCTACGAATGCATACAGGTAACTTAATTTAAGGGGAGGGTCCTGCAGTTACTCATGGACTTTTTTCTTTTTTTTACAGATTTGCCTATTTTTTTTTCTTTTATGTTATATGGGGCTCAATAACTTAGGGTTTTGTAAGCTTCAATTAAAATGCCCAAACAGTCTTGATTTTTTTTTCAGATTTGTTTAATTTTCCCCATTAATGGGGACACCCATATCTAAAAAATGCTATTGACTGATTTTTTTTTATAAGTTGTTTCGTTGCTGAGAAATAAATGTTAAAAGGATGGGTAATGTTTTCAAAAATATTTGGTACAGTACAAGCGCATAGTATGCATATCTACAGTATAGTCTGCACTTACGAGGTTTTTGTTTACGCGTTTGGTCATTTACGCGATGCCTTGCCAGAATGAAAATGCTTTAATTACGCGGGAAATTTGGTCATTTACGCGGCGAGCGGCTGGAGAGGTCCAGACCGCCGCGTCATTTTATACCCACGCGGTCTATTCTTGACCATACGCTGGAAGCGGCGCGGTGAGTGGTGCGCATTAGGCCGCTCTTACGTTATCGCTGATGTCGTATGACATATTGGACTGTGATTGGGCCACACATTCTTACTACCCACTCATTCCCTCCGCCGCTAGCTGTGATTGGTCTAATGTAACATGACGTGCCCTGCCACCAGAGGGTAGAAGTCGCTGACCTAGTAGGGCCTGTCTCATTGTTCTCAGTCCGCATATACATTTCTCTCTTGTGCCCGCTATTCCCCTCACAACGGCTTCCGCGGGACCCCCACCACCAGAGAAAAACATCGAATTACCTGGACCAAGCCATGATAATGTGAAGGAAATCATCTAGTTGGGGGAGAAACTTAAGCTCATCCTTGAAAACGACCCAGATAAGCATTGGTATGAGGTGTCTAATAACCATCTGACGAAAGTTATGGAGCTGTATATCCAGATCTATCACGACAACATCAATGCTAGTCGTCAATGTAGTATTGAGGACTTCCTCGCACGCAACCCACCACAACCACAGCCAGCCCATGTCAGTGATAGTGATATTGACAGTGAGGATATGGACTTTGAGAGGTTTGTCTGGGAGGCCCTGCAAACCTCTGCGAGTAGTGAAAGTGAAAGTGATTCACCGGAGGGCAACTAATCTGCCCTCTGCCTCGGAACCAGCCACCATCCACGTGTGCCGACCCAGCTTTTCTACTAACATAAGTGTTAAAAACCTAATATTATTGATATTTCTCTTAATTATTAATTGTGTGGGCATGCCATCATAAAATTAAGATGTTATTTTTACTACAACATACGTATTGTGTCGGAAAAAGTGAAGTTTGGGGGCTGGCCCAGTCTCCATTTCAACTAATCCCATATGTTCTGTTATTTCATTTACTCGTTTCTCGTTTTACGCGGGCCTCCACGGGTTCAATTGACCGTGTAAATGCAGACTATACAGTATAGTACGCAACCCTGCTTATGCGCATCTGACCCCCCTGAACCGCCCTTACGCTTGGGTCTCACTTTCACATGAGCCAACCCACCCAGCATCTCTTGCTAGCTCAGCATATTTATCACTTGTCCGTGCTCATTTGAGAAAAATAATTATTACAATCTAATGTGGCTTAGAAATAAAGAAAATATGATATAAAACTATAAATATGAAAAATTGAGAGTATGGGTGTATATGTGTGGGAAATAAATATATATATTGAGGCTGTTGTGAAAAGTATCGCGATGTACTGAACGTACAAATGACTGTAAATAATTCTCTATCCAAAGAACAATATTAAAATACTAAGTAGTATATAATCTTATAAACATAGTTATTCCAACAAGCAAATTAAGTGATTAAATAAATCAACTACGAGATGACTAGGATATGTATAAAATTGGCAGGAAGTGGAAATTTGTTTCTTCTAAACTACACTTTGTATGAATACCAAATTTAATAAAAAAAATTAATTACATAATTCAGTAATAAGTTTACTGAAAACAACAATTATAACGGTTAGTTTAGAAGATAATTAATATTAAACATCCGTATTTTTCGGCTTAGAAGATGCTGCATCCTGGAAGACGCACCCTGACTTTGGAAATGTAATTCTAGGAAAAAACTTTTTATACAGCTCCTCCCCGACTTACAACCTAGCCGACCTACGTCCACCCGCACTTACGACCTGCTCAGTCCGTAACGACCATCAGCACATACAACTGCACAGTCGGGACCAAAAATTTTTTAAAATGATGCACGCATTTTCTACCATAAGTCTCAGCTTATAAGATGGAATTTGAACCTTAAAAAAATCGGCCCAAAATTAGGGGTCGTCTTAAATACCTGGTATAAAATTATTACCTCTTAAATATTGTGGTTTAGTGTGTCAAGAGTGGTGATGGAGAACATCGTAAACCACTCACAAGGTCCTACCACTAATTATTTTATATTGAAACTTACGTTTGGGAAGCTGGATTAAAAATAAGATTACCGGTATATTGAAATAATAAAAATGTATTATAAACCTGTCTAATATACCGTAAAATAACAACATACCCCGGTAATAAACACAGCTATCATCACGCACCGCCCACCATTTGCCAGTGACGAGACAAAAAAGGGAAAGTGGCAACTGTAAGAGGAGGAGATAGGGCTATTCTTAGCCCGTCTTTGTGTCCGAGGTGGCCAGTAATGCATACCGGTATATTTAATGATCATAATACTTATCTCCTATAAATAATTCATTTAAAATTTATTTTTTTACAAAGAATATTCAGTAAATGACTGCGATAATTCTTGAAACTACCACAGTGGTAGTTTTCTTCATGCTAAATTTAGGATGAGAATGAAGAGGCCGAAATCACGTCATCTGCAGCAATGCAAATTATATTCTCCTAACTTTAGTCTGAGATATTATATTCGAAAAAACTGTAAGCCTAAAACCCTGGCTGGGAGGGAGGGAGGGAGGGAGGGTGATATGTTTGACAGTTTGAGCTGAAGGTCTCCTGTGTGTTTATTTAACAGTCCTACTAAGCTTCTATCATTTTAAAATGCCACGTCATCTGATTCAGAGTTTGATGCTTAATGATGATGCAACTATAAAAGTATCAGGTAAACTTCACCTACCAGGTATAGCCTCCCTTTGTCACGAAGCAAGTTAATAGGTAAAAGAAAATACTTGCAGTGTGTTTAATATATTACAGTATATTATAAATAAATAAATAAAAAAATAAATCGGTAAATCCATTTCCAGTAAATGGAAAAATTTTACGCGACACCGACATTAGTGACGGCTTAAGTGACGTATCTACACTACCACCAGCTGGTAACATTTGATGCCATTACTTGAAGTGAATTGGCCTTATTTTAAATAACCAAGGATGTGTAAACATCACTGGTCAGTGGGATGGCTGGTAAAGGACTAATGGGTCAGTAAGCTCCCAATGGTAAGTGTCACATTTGGGGTAGTCTTATACAGCGAATAGATCTCAAAACCTACTTTTTAAATGAAAATTTTGGGGGTCGTCTTATACACCCCGTCGCTTTGTACACGGAGATATACGGTAGACCCCATGGCATGTGGACATGTCCTGTTGCCTACCAAACACTGCCCTGCTTCCTTACGGATTAACCTTGGTAGGTGTAAGGCTACGGGAGTAAACCCCAAATGAAAAATCTGTGGTGGAGCCCCACATCAGCAGATATGCTTACAGAGCTCCAACAAGCCTCCAATGGCGATGCAGGTGGAAGAGGTGACCACCGTGGAAACGCAATGACTACACTGGCTGTCGAAGGCAATGCCTGATGGACAGGCTACTAAGGCGAAACCCAACAAACTGGGCTATCGGCAGTCCATTGCAACTCTCCCTCTCCCCAGTTGTTGCAACACTTGCACCACTGGATCAGGAAAAGGTAGAGCCAAGATGTGTGGTTGTAGCCTGCGCTCTTGCCTCACCACATAAATCAACTCATGCACAACCATCATCGAGCTCATCATACCTCTCATCATCATGAAAACCCCTATACAGGTGTACCCCCAAAAGTCCTATGGCGACGGACGAGTGGTGATGGAGACGGGCAGAGATGACTGCCAGGAGTCTCCAGTCACAACTCTGCTCATGGGTGGCACAGATAAGATGGTCATTTATGCTATGGGATCTAGGCAGTAGTACAATCCGGTCCTGTCTGTGTGACTGAGCAACCCATACAAGGAGATACTCTGCTCACCTCACATGGGGAGGGGGCGAGAAAAGGTGCCCTAAAAATAGCCTGCCTAAAAACCCAACCTGACTGGGCAACCGCACCCAGTATGGTCATCCTTATGTGGTCGAAAACACATTAAAAATCAGACATCCAAACAAAAACAAACTATGCAATTTCTTATGGTCGCTACATGGAATGTCAGGACCCTCCTGGATACTGGCACAAATGAGTGTCCTGAGGATAGAACTGCCCTTGTGGCAAAAGAGCTGGCTAGGTATAACATCGACATAGCAGCCATTAGTGATTCCCGGCTCCCAGATGAGGGTCAACTCACAGAAAAGGGGTCTGGCTATACCTTCTTCTGGAATGGTAAGCCTGCTGTGGAAAGAGAAACCACATTTATAGTGTTGGCTTTGCCATCCGCCAACGCATCCTACACAGGCTAACAGAAATGCCTATTGGGATCAACGAGCGCCTCATGATGCTTCGAGTCCCACTGAATCACTCGCATTATACTTTTTTCATCAGCGCATACGCCCCAACACTGGATGCAGAGGATGACATCAAGGAGGCATTTTATGCTGACCTTGACAGAGTGCTAACCTCTATCCCCAGAGAAGACAAGGATGTGCTCCTTGGTGACTTCAATGCCAGAGTTGGCAGAGATGCTGACATTTGGCAGGGAACCATAGGGAGAAATGGACAAGGCAAATGTAATCTCAGCAGCCTACTCCTCCTCAGCAAGTGCGCTGCACACAACCTCACTATCACCAATACCTTGTTTAGGCAGGCCGACAAGTTCAAGGGTTTGTGGCAACACCCGTGACCCAAATACTGGTATCTCTTTGACTACATCATTGTCATAGAAATAGATTGCCGAGATATCCTCATCTTCCATGCCATGCATGGCTCAGTCCACTGTGACACTGATCATCCACTCTTTGGAGCCAAGCTCTCACTTCACGTCGCCCCCAAAACGGCGAAGGCAGCAAGCCTTCAGAAGAGGTTTTAATACTAAGCGTCTGGAGGATTCAGCGGTAGCACATGCTTTCAGAGAGCAGCTTGAACATGGGTTTATAAACAACCAAACAGCAAACAACGCAAATCCCAGTGCCGAATGGGATATTCTCAAAACTGTTTTGACAAAAACTTGCAGAGAGACGGTCGGCCAGATCGAAAGAATACACCAGGACTGGTTTGATGAAAATGACCCGGCAATCAATGTACTCTTTGATGATAATAGAGATGCTTTTACTGACTGGCAGAACAACCCTCAGTCTCAGACCGAAGCTGATACCTTCCACAAGAAGAAAGCGGCGGTCCAGTGGTAACTTCGCAATCTAAAGAATGACTGGTTTAAAAATAAAGCATGTGAAGCACATAAACTTGCAGATCAGCACAAGATGCGCGAATTTTTCAATTCCATTAAAATATTTCATTGACCAATCACTCATGGTGCAGAACCCCTCCGCTGATCTGATGGTAACTTCATAATTAAAGACGATGAAGGCCTCCTTCAACGCTGGAAGGAGCACTACCATTCACTGCTCAACCGAAACACCGATGTAGATGTCCTGATTACCCAGCAGGCCCCTCAGCATCCAGAGCTGACCCACCTCAGCTATCCTCCATCCCTGGATAAGGTAGCTACTGCCATCAAACAGAAGAAAAATAACAAAGCCTCAAGGCCTGATGGAATCCCAGCTGAGGTGTATAAAGCAGGAGGACCTCTGCTTACCAGCCGTCTCCACTCTTTCCTGGAGAATATATGGGAAAAGGAGGAACTCCCTCAATCTCTCTCCATTCTCAATACAGTGCAACCTCGAAAATTTGAATTGCATGGGCCCATGAAGTACTGTACAATATACGAATTTTAGATGTATGGAAATGCCAGAGCAAATTGTTGTATCAAAACATGTTACAAAAAATATTTACATATCTAAAAACTGTCAATAAGCAATAGGTATAATAAATTAAAAGTATTACTGTATTTATATTCAACAACATGTATTCTAATATATTTAGAACATTATAGCTACAGTGGTCTCCATGTAATCCTGGAGTCTCCAGTACAGTCTCCAAATACTGTACTGTACAACACTCCTTCTCCATCCACCTTCACTGTACTGGATACAATGCATGACCTAGCATGTCTTGGATCCCGGATGCACTTGTTGTGCTCAGCATTATGATCGCATTTGAAAGCTTGAATTATTATGGCGATATTTTCAAATTATAAACCTAAAATTTGGGCACTTATTTTTAATCAGATGCTGTTCGAATTTTAGATGTATCCGAATTTTTTGAGGTTCGAATTTTAGAAGTTTCACTGTATTTATAAGAACAAGGGAGACCAGTCAGACTGTGGCAACTACCGCGGGATCTTGCTGCTCTCCGTTGCTGGCAAGCTTATTGTCCAAGTCCTTGTAAACAGACTTCTTCTTCAGGTGGAAACCCTCCCAGATTCTCAATGTGGCTTTAGACCATCACGTGGCACCACTGACATGATCTTTGCTGGCCGCCAGATACAGGAAAGGTGCAGAGAACAGCGTCGTGACCTGTACTTGGCTTTCATCGACCTAACCAAGGCCTTCGACTCGGTCAACAGGGAAGCCCTCTGGTGGAACCTCAGCCGTTTTGGCTGCCCACCAAAATTCATCGCTATTGTGAGGCAACTCCACGATGGCATGAACGGCAGTGTCCTGCACAACGGCACCCAGTCTGAGTTCTTACCCATCCAAACAGGGATTAAACAAGGATTCGTATTGGCACCAACTCTCTTTTCCATTTTGTTGGCTGCCTTCCTTACTCGAGCCAGTGCCAATTTAGCCGTCGGGGTGAACATCCAGTACCGGGTAAAGGGGGGGGTCTATTAAATATAAGATGACTCCAGGCAAGAACAAAGGTGTCGGCAGCTTCCATTACTGAACTTCAGTATGCAGACGACCTCACCCTTGTTGCTCACACTGAACACGACCTACAGGAGATCCTGAACACCTATGCAGATACACCTCCACCATCCATCCAGATTAATGGTACTACCCTCTCTAATGTTACCCACTTTCGGTATCTCGGCTCCCACCTGTCCACCACCGCAGACATCGATGAAGAGATTCAGCATCGGATCAGATGTGCATCTAAAGCCTTTGGCAGACTCCGAAACTGTGTCTTCAGCTGTAGGGAGCTGAAATTTTCTACAAAGTAGTAGTCCTCCCCACCTTGCTATATGGTTACATACAGAGGCATCTCAAGGCACTTGAAAACTTTCACCAACATAATCTACGTTTCATCCTCTGTGTTCGGTGGGAAGACAAGAGAACAAATGCCAGTATTCTTGCTGACACCAACTGTAGGAGCATTGAGGCTACCATTATCCATGAATAACTATGCTGGACTGGCCATGTTGCCCACATGGACGACAGTAAACTGCCAAAGCAGCTACTTTACAGTCACCTAATGAATAGTAAACGTAATGCCGGCGGGCAATTGAAAAGGTATAAGGATAGTCTTACGACAAACCTGAAAAAGTGCCAAATCGACCCCCTCACCTGGGAGCCGTTTACTCCACATCCTAACGTTTGGAGGAGCACCACACGAGAAGGTATCAATACTTTCGAGTTAGCCCAACTGCAAACCAAGGCAGACACGCGCCAACGCCGGAAAGACTTTGCCACCGCCCCTCCCGCACTAGATGCAGCCATCCACATAGGCAATGAATGTGAACGACTCTGTGGGTCCCGTATTAGCCTCTTTAGTCACCTCAGAACTCACCAACCTAGGTGACATCCCTAATAACTCATATCATTGTATCATAGATGAATGATCGTCATACTCAATTCTGAGTGACAACAAAGTGTGTATGTGTTTTTTTTTTAATAAAATAATATTTAACGGTTATTGAAAGAGCATAGCAGGCAGAAGGCTGAAAATATACAGTTACATAATTGGGGAATGGGTTTCAATTTACAAATAATATACAAGTAACATTAGTGATACAAATAAGATATATAATAACTAGGTGGGGAAAAGCTCAAACTACAGGGCATTTCAACATAGTGACAGTGCAAAAAGTAGGATTTACTGGGATTGAATACACTGGTTTATACAGGTTATTGATAATTTTTACAATGGTTGGGACTGGGCTGTTCTTATAGCGATCAGTTCGCGCACGTATGGGCTGGATGCGGTTGTGGTGTCGAACAGCAATTCTCGGGCTAGGGATCTCAGGTGGTAGTAGGAGCCGGTGTCGAGGATGGTGTAGAAGCTTCTTACCAAATTTGCAGATGAGGTCGTGGTGATGGTCAGTGAGAGTCGAAAGGGTCAGTGTGTTGAGCGCTTCTTGATATGTGGAGTAGGAAGGGGAGAGAATAATCTTGCATGCCCTCTTTTGCACTTTTTCTAGGTGTTTATGTTGTGTGGCATTTAGGGAGGTAGACCAGGTAGGGGAGGCATAGGTGAGCTTGGGAAGTATGAATGTTGTGTAAACACTGAGGAGCTCGGGTGCAGGAACTCCGAGGGACTTGAGTCGGCGGAGGAGGTGGAGACGGAAACTGGAGGATTTGACAACTTCACTTACGTGTGATTTCCAATTTAGTTTGTTGTCTATGGTGACGCCGAGGAGCTTCGTGGAATCTACAACCTGGAGAGTGTTCGGACCTAAAGTAATAGAAGGAGGTGGGACAATGTCGGAGGAGAGGTTGATGTGCATAACCATGGTCTTGGTATGGTTGATGGTGACATGGTTGTTGGTGGCCCATTTTTGGAGACTGTTCAATAAATCCTGAAGGGTGGTATAGTCGGGGGCAGAATTGTTGACGCTGATCCCAATGGTGGAGTCGTCGACATATTTCCAGCGAGCAGGGGTTTCTCTTAGGGCATCATTGATGAGCATAAGGAAGCAGAGTGGTCCCATCTTGATGCCTTGGGGGACTCCACAGGTGAGTGACTGAAAGGTGGAGACAGCCCCTCGGAAGCGTACAGCTTGGCGTCGGTCACTGAGGAAGTCTGTAAGCCATGGTATAAGACTTCTCCGAAGCCCGAGGTCAATAGCTTTGTTGATGATTATATTGTGGTCGACTAGGTCGAATGCTTTAGTGAAATCAATGAAGGCGACAGCTACAGACGTTTTCATTTCTCGAGATGGCGGTATATGTAATCGAGAAAGCTGACAAGACAGTGAGTGGTGGAGGAAGTTTTCATATTGCCAAATCGCTGAAGGTCTACAACTCCTGCAATATCAGCATAAGCCCAGTCTTTGAACACAAAACTTTCACAGATTAGGCTGGGTATTGGGGTGATTGCAATAGGTCGTAGCTGATTTAAGGATTGTGGGCTGGTTGACTTGGGCACTGGTGATACATAAGAGGTCTTCCAGTCAGCTGGGCATCTGGCTTGACTGAGAGAAGCATTGATGATGGAGCATAGGGGTTTAGCAAGCTCCGGGGAGAACTCCTTGAAGAGTTCCATTGGTAAGTCAATGGGGGTGGAAGAGCGTTTTAATTTTAGTTTGTCCAGGCTTTTTGCTACTTCAAATTCTTCTACTAAGTCAGTGGGAAGGGGGGGCTGGTAGGTAAGCAGGGAGAGTGGTTGTGTCAAGCCGGGGGAGCGTCTGGCATATAGTAGCGAAATGGTTATTTGATTGCTCAGCTGCCTCAACATTAGTGAGATGGCTAAGGAAGGGGAGGGGGTGTGTCTTATTGTTTAGTCCACAGAGTTCTTTAAGCTTACCATACCATTGACTGATGTTGGTCTGCTTCAGGTGTTGTAATTTGGTTGGGTAGTGGGACTTCTTTGCAGTGCGTATTTCGCGGATGACTCGGTTTATTGAAAGAGCTTGGCAGCCAGAAGGCTGAAAACATACAGTTACATATTTGGGGAATGGGTTTCGAATTACAGCTAATATACAAGTAACATAAGTGATACAAATAAGATATATAATAACTAGATGGGGAAAAGCTCAAACTACAGTGCATTTCAACATAGTGACAGTGCAAGAAGTAGTATTTACTGGGAGTGAATACACTGGTTTATTACAAGTTATTGATAATTTTTTCAATGGTTGGGACTGGGCTGTTCTTATAGCGATCAGTTCGTGCACGTATGGGCTGGATATGTGTGTGTGCGTGCGTGCGTGATAATAATTAACGGTTTATTGAAAGAGCTTGGCAGCCAGAAGGCTGAAAATATACAGTTACATATTTGGGGAATGGGTTTCGAATTACAGCTAATATACAAGTAACATAAGTGACACAAATAAGATATATAATAACTAGATGGGGAAAAGCTCAAACTACAGTGCATTTCAACATAGTGACAGTGCAAGAAGTAGTATTTACTGGGAGTGAATACACTGGTTTATTACAAGTTATTGATAATTTTTACAATGGTTGGGACTGGGCTGTTCTTATAGCGATCAGTTCGTGCACGTATGGGGTGTGTGTGCGTGCGTGCGTGTGTGTGTGTGTGTGTGTGTGTGTGTGTGTGTGTGTGTGTGTGTGTGTGTGTGTGTGTGTTCAACACCACACATTTGTATTAATGTTTTTTGTATCTCAATCAACAACACACACACACACACTCTCCAGCACCGTGTGAGATGCCTGTATTTATTATTATATATTCTTGTATGATCAGTATCTCATGATGTATGTTTTATCAATGATAATATAAAATATTAAATACTACTATACAAAAATATAATATATACGTAATTAGTAATTTGCATAAAAAATAAATGGCAAGCCAAATAATGAGATAAAAATAAGTATTGTGAGTATTGTATATGAAGGGTATTGGTATTAATAAGCTTTAGTTATAACAGTAACATATCTTTAATAATTAATAAATAACAAATAAAGAATACTGTATTGTGTTGGTTTACAGTAGGAATGACAAAGGCAGGGCTGGGCCTGTGGGAGACAAACCTTTTTTGGGGAGGAGAGTGATCAGTTTCTCCCCCAAGAGTCTATTCTCCTCCTCACTCCATCAGCTAGCTGTGAATAAGTTACTCTCTATGTACAGAACTAAACAAAGAATTTATTTGAAAGTACTCTGTAACATTCAATGCCATAATATCCTGACCAATGGGGTTTGTGAAAAAGCCATAATTTGGAGCAAAACATGACTGTACTTTAATATACAATTGTACTCATTTGTACAAAGTTAATTTCTAAAATTTTTATGACTAGTGCAAACTACATCTCACAATTCAAAGTTAGTAACCTTAAAAGGATAGTATTCAATCTACATCTCCCTTATGTAGTGGTACAATTACAGCATACAGTTGTAGGATATGAATCATTCACCTTGCTCAGTAGTAATACAGGCACTTTTCTTGCAGGTGAAAAACCTTACACCTGTCAAGTGTGTGGTAAAGCCTTCAGTGATGCATCTAATCTACATAAACATCGGAGATGTCATCGGGATGATGAAACTTGGCTTTTATCTGATCCAGCAACCATTGAAACATCTGAAGGAGACCATCGAATCATTTATATTCTTTCTGAGAAGGATGAGCCAGATGCAGCAACACTTACAGCTTTACAGGCTGTGGTAAGTTATAAGCTATCAGGAGTTTGCATTTATTGCATAAGTTTAAATATTCTATTTTAAATTTTTCTGTGTAGATTTTTATCCCTTTTTCGTACTCTAATTGAACATTAACCCTCTCATGCATTATGACACAAATTGCGTCGAATCATTGGGTACCACAATTTGCATCAATGATGCAAATCGCTTCAATAAACTTAAAAAATTTGCAAAAAAAAAAAAAAAAATTCAAAGATAATTGCTCAAATTTTTTTGCTTCATAGATAGAATGCGTGATTTGTGAATGAAACCTTCAGAAAGTACCAAATCAGTGGTGGAGGTTCACTGTCCATCAACTTCCTCCCCTCAACTGTGCTTGTAGTTTGCATTTGTTTCTATATGTCCTCTCCTACCCTCCCCATAATTAATTGTACCAAATTTCCAAACTCACGTTGGAAAGCTCATAAAATTTCTCTTCTATAACTATACAGTACAAAACCTTGGTAGGTTTGTGAGAAAATACCTGAGATGCTTGGAAGACAAATAATTTTTGTTTTTCTATATTCAGAGTGAAAAAATATAGTCTTAATATCATCACTTTTTGTTGTTGTTGTTAAAGCCAAAGCAATAATGAAGCCAGTGATGTATAAATCATAAAAAAAAAACTATTAGGGGATAAATTGGCCCCAGAACAAAAGTGACCAAACCTCACATGAATGGTCCCATATATTACTTTTGTTGTGGTCATGGAATCTTACAACTTGTTGCATTTTGAGGACATTTTGAAGCCATGCACACTTGATATTAGGAGATATTCTGAAGTCAATAGTAAATACTTTTTATTATACAAAAATGCCTGAGTACAATACTACATTAAAGGAAAGATATTGTAATTTTCTGGTGAAAAGGGGGTCCAGACCCCCAGGAACCCCCCCCCCCTCTGTATCTACCCTTGTTGAAGGGGCAATTTTGCATCCTAAACCCAGGCAACTGTAAAGCATGAATTATTGTGTTCTTGTAGATAATTACTGAACAACATTATCACCTTGATGACATCTTGTTAACTGTGTGAGAAATTTGTCTCTTCTTGGTACTGGAGGTCAAGCATTAGTTACATTAGCTTAATACCCAGTTGTTATCATAAAGACCAGGTATAAGAGTATACAATAATATACAGTGGAGTCTGCATTTACGCGGTTTTTGTTTACGCGTTTGGTCAATTACGCGGTGCCTTGCCAGAATGAAATGCTTTAATTACGCTGTAAATTTGGTCATTTACGCGGGTGAAGTATAATTTGTTTACTGTATTTACTGAAGATATTTGTTTTAGCTCATAAAATTCATACAAATTACATGCCAAAAATATAATTTACATTGCTGGAATTCTTATAAGATTGTGATTAATTTAAATATAAACATCATAAAGTTTGCATTAGACATACAAATTTTAGGTCTGGGGTATTTTGATTGACAGATAGTGTCTGGGTGAAGTATAATTTGCTTATTTACTGAAGATATTTGTTTTAGCTCATAAAATTCATACAAATTACCCGGCCAGAATATAATTTACATTGCTGGAATTCTTATAAGATTGTGATTATTTTAAATATAAGCATCATAAAATTTGCATTAGACATACAAATTTTAAATCTAATGTAAGAATTTTGATTAGAAAGAGCAAAAATTTTATCTTGTGTGCAAAATATATGACATTTATATTCAAAATATTCCTGGTTTTGCAAGGAATCCAGCAATGTCAATTATATTATCCTAACTTTAGTCTGAGGTATTATTTATTACAAAAAATGTAAGCCTACTGTTTTCACCCAAACATTTCTCAGAGAGGGAGGAGCCAGCGAGCGTGGGAAGGGGGGGGGGGGGGATTTGAGTCCATTATTTGAATGGACATTAACCGGCGACTGTATTTCTCTTAAATATTAATTGCGTGTGCATACCATCATGAAATTAAGATGTTATTTTTACTACAACGTACGTATTGTGTCGGAAAAAGTGGAGTTTGGGGGTCGGCCCAGCCTCTATTTCAATTAATCCCATATGTTCTGTTATTTCATTTACGCGTTTCTCGTTTTACGCGGGCCTTCACGGGTTCAATTGACCGCATAAATGCAGACTCCACTGTATTCAAAAGAGTGATTTGATAATGTGGTACCTAATTTTGAGCACTTATGATGAAATCGTGAATTCTTTGCTATGAAGTCTCAGGGAACTAAAGGAGATGTTTTGTTTACAAAACAGTCAAAATACAGTACTGTAAAAAAAATTGTTTACTGTTTGTATTTTGGGCAGAATTGCTGAATATACTGACAGTAAGTTAAATAGATTAGCTAATAATGCTCTACTTCTTTGCAGCATAGTTCTTCTGTCTGATTATTGTAATTGCTCAACATATACTGGAAAGCAAAAAAAAGATATAGACACTAATGCTTTCACTCAACAGTATTCATTGCATTTACTACATTTGTTATTGTTATAAAAGCATTATCTTCTGATCAGGTTTATACTAATAAGTGACATCTGTCCTCTTGTACAATATGGCAAGAATAACTAATTTCTATAAGCAAACCCAGGATATAGCAGACGAATTTTTTTTTTTTTGGGGGGGGGGGGGGCAGTCCGTTAAAGTTGAAAGAACGTTATATCCGGTTCTGGAATAATAATGGACTTGGTCCGTTGTATACCAACATACAGTAGTCCGAAGTGACCACTTGGGTCCCTTTTCACCACCAACACTCGGCATCACTCATAACTAACACTCACCATCAACACCAACACTCACCATCAACTACCAAACAGGGAAGTACTACCGCCTGGGAAGATATTGGAAGCTTAATGTGTTTTCTAATGGTAGACTTTGCTGCCATATGGCATTGCAAAAATTGTGACCAAGTCCCAGATTGCTGATCTGACTTTCTGCCTCATTTACACACAATTGCAGTCTCAATTGTTTCTCTTACTATTGACAACAGAACATACACATATTGTTTCTCACTCTTGATCTTTTTTTTTAATTTTTGTATTTATGGTACAGTGAGTTCTGCTATAACGCGTGTTTTGACAACGCGAATTGGCTCTAACGCGATTTATGAATAGAGGAACGATATTTGTATAACGCGAATGCTTGTTTGCTGTAACGCGATTTTTGCTTACTATTTCTCCAATTTTGTGGTATTAACTGTGAATATGGTAAAGAAGAATATCTCCAAGAAGCGTTCTGGTGATCGCATTCCCGGTGATGATCGTAAAAGAAAGGCTATAACCCTTGAAGAGAAGCTCGATGTTATCAACCTCAAAATCACCCTTCTCCCCCATCAAGTTATATTCACATTTTTTCAAGGTAAAGTGTTACATTTACTGTATGATTTCATTATTAGATATGAATGTAACATTTATTTAGACTGTGCTAACCTTTGTGTTAGGCTAACTACTAAATTTTTTTCGATTTCGAGTAGTAATCTGCACCTAACCCTATTTTCTCCATAAGCCCTGTTATTTCTATTACGCGAATTTCTATAGCACGATGTTTTACAAGAACACAACTATCGCGTTATAGGAGAACTGACTGTACCCTATTTTTGGACCTCGTGATGTTACCAGATCCCACTACTTTTTGATGTCCTCCACTTTTCCTGCTCCTGTAAGGTCGTCAGCATACGCCACTTGCTTGACCTCTGTTTTTCAAATTTTATTGTGTGTTGGAGCACGGATAGGCCTATTGCGTACATTGCTATTGCAACAGGGTCCCCCTGCATTGTTCCCTCAGTTAACTGTATGATGGTATCACCTCCTAGAGCCTTGGTGTTTACTATATAGAGGTCTGATGGATTCCTATAGGTGTTTTCAACATTGCAAAGCTTGGACACTTGATCTTGATGTTGTGCAGTGCGGCCTTGCAGTTAAGTATGTTGAATGCATTGGAAGCGTCAACCAGGAGAACGGCCTCACAATCACGCTGCTCAAATATCGTTCTTATGGCATGAATGGCAGCTTCCCCTCCAGCCTGGTGGCCAGCACGAACTTGCAGGTTCCTTGCCGCTGCCTGACATCACCCTTTACCACCTCCATTATGCATTTTCCGATGATCCACCTCAGCACTTCCCCCACCCCTAAAGGCCTACATCCTGGATTCTTATCCAGGGGAATGAGGCAGCAGGCCATCAGAACATGGAGGTGTTGGGAGCATGAGGTTGCTAGCTTTCTTGCAAGGTGTGGCAATGGCAGTGCAGAGATCACTTGCTACTGGGTCAAACCTGTTAGTGCTGAGGATGACTCTCCAACCGTTTGCATCCAGGCCTGAGGGGCTAAGTTGTTAAGTAATAGTAGAAAGGCTTTTAAGTCCCCATTACATGGCAAATAATATGGATTCAGTTGATAAAATCAATAACTTAGACATTAATTATGATTTTAAACTGGTCAGTTTTGATGTAACATCACTCTTTACAAAGATCCCAGTTGATAATTTGCTTGAGTCCTCACAGATTCTCTGGAGAATATTCTCTTGCCCGTCTCAATTTTTTTTTCAGTGAACTTATCAAACTGCATATTAAGGATTGTAAATTTGTATCAGTAGAGAGTATTATGCTAAAAAATTTGGTATGGCGATGGGGGATCCGCTTTCACCAGTAATGAGCAACTTATATTTGGAATATTATGAGAAAAAACTACTAAGTAATATTTTACCATCTTCAGCAGTTTGGTTTAGATATGTAGATGATGTAATACGTCTTTGGCTATGTAATGAAGACTTAAAAGCCTTTCTACCACTACTTAACAACTTAGCCCCCTCGATCAAATTCACAGTGGAATTAGAGAGTGGCTGCAAATTACCATTCCTAGACTGTCTGATCCACAGAGTAGGTAACATCTTTAAGTTCAGTATTTATAGGAAATCTACTAATGTGTGTTCATATATTCATTATTATTCTGCCCACCATAATAGAGTCAAACAGTCAGTATTCTTATCAATGTCTTCACGTGCTCTACGAATATGCAGTCCAGAATTCATTGATGAGGAATATAAATATATCTATAATATTGGTTTGAACTTAAAATACCATAGTTCTTTTAAAGACAAGTGCCTTAACATCGCTAAGAAATCTTTTTATAGAACTGATCCAAAGCCTCCCCATGACAATATGAATCTCTTAGTATTACCTTTAAAAAAAAATTATCTCAAAATCCTCTACAACTGAAAACCTGGAACACAAATGTAACATTTAGTAACTTGTGCACTGTAAAACAACTGTTAATTAGGAACTCCCCCAACAATGCAGGTGGCTGCATTTACAAGGTTCCTTGCATTGAATGTAATATGTTCTACTTTGGCCAGATTGGAAAATATCTTATAACTAGACTTAAACAACATAAATATATTTTTAGGACAGGCCAGGAATCCAATGCTCTGTTCATTCATATGAGAGATAATAAGTATTGCGTTGACTGGGATAATGCCTCCTCAATATTACCTTGTAATTCAATTGTCAGTAGGAACATTCTAGAATCTAGTTTCATTAAGCATACCAAATCTGTCAACATGAATTTGAGTAATGGCATGTACAAGTTGGACAATTTTGTTATTAAGAAGATTTGTAACCAGGTGAAAGGGTTGGGTTACTCTACCTTATGACCTAAATATGGTGGACACCTGCTGTCTCTAGGGACTTGATCTCACTCTCCTTTAGTGAATACATTAGCCTTGTCAATAATTACTCCTTAGTCCAGGGGCATATATTCTGGGTATGCTTGGACAAATTATAAAAAATGCATCATAAATACTAAGCTCACTCAACAATATAATGGATCATAGTAGGAAACTATTTTTTTTGTCCCCTGTTATGAAATATTGCAGCAGTTGTTTTGAGGTAGCACTGCACACCTTATAATTGGTTGCATCATGATATGGCACTGGGCGGACGGTGGAGATAAGGGGAAACTAACAGCTGAAGGTGAGCGCTCTTGCACCAACACACTGCCGGGTTCGTTTACGTGTTTGAAGTTGTATGATCATTTATCATCATCAGTACAAAAGCATGAAAGATCTCAGGCACATGTTCAGGCATTCTTGGCCTACAAAATGTTTGGCAAGCAGAGAATAGACACCTTAATTGACAGTCAATGAAAGGCTGAAATATGCAGACACAATAAGCAAGTAAAGAAGAATAGAGAAATTTTGAAGAGAATCATTGATGCAGTGTATTATCTAGCAAGACAAAGGCTTCCACTACAAGGCCATGATTAGTCCAGAGGTAATTACATAGAATTACTTAATTTGTTCAGAAAGTATGATTCACTCTTCGATGCTCATCTAAATACTTCAACAGTGTTTCAAGGAACTTCACCAACTGTGCAAAATGATATTGTAGTGGACGTCTCCCCTACAAACTGCGTATCGCATTCCAATGTGCCGCCTTCCCTAGCAACCAACCAGATGTTACCGTATCTTAGCAACGAAACTATTCACCGGCGACTTCTCGGGTTTTCCCAACATGACTCATAGAGGACTGGCGGCTGCTGCTGGGTGTATATAAGCTCTGTCTCTCCATTGAGATTCATTCTGACCATTCTTCTTGAACAAGCAACACCTCCTCCTCCGCCGCTGCCTGGCGGTCCTCGCTCCCGCCGGCAACCCACCAGCTGTCCTTCCCTGAGCTTCCTCACCAACCAACTCTCATTCTGGCCCATCTTCCTGAACATGCAACACCTCCTCCCAGCAAGCTCCTAGCTGTCCAGCATTCATTCACCCAGGAGGCCAGCAACAGGCAACATCTTCTCTAACAAAGCTCCTGCACATCTACCTCCTTCAACACGCTACTCACCGAACGTCTTCTACTGAGCAGCTCCCCACCACACGGCATCTCCAGCACCAGACTGTCTATCATATAACTTATATATTATACAAGAAAACCACATTAGAGTTTCCTTCCATCCTGAGTGCTAGACAACATTAATATCTCGATATCCCTACAATATCATCCAAGCAATATCTCAAGTTGTTATGGACCATATAAAGAATGAGATAAGCTCAGCATCCTTTGTTGCAGTCATACTCGATGAAACATCAAATCTAATGTCAAAATTTTAGCTCTCTGCGGTTTTGCATTTTGTTCCTAATGGAAAAGTGAATGAAAGATTTGTTGGATTTATTGATGTGAGTGCTGACCGAACCTCTGATGGTCTCTTCAAGCACGTTGTGAAGGCAGTAGAGGATTTTCAAATTCAAGACAAGTTAGTTTGGCAGACCTATGATGGGGCCAGTGTGATGAGTGGGCATGTACCGTATATCTCGGCTTATAAGACGGAATTTGAACATTAAAAAAATCTGCCCAAAGTTAGGGGGTCGTCTAAACCACCAAGTATAAAATTCTTACCTCTTAAATATTGTGGTTTAGTTTGTCAAGAGTGGTGATGGAAACATCGTAAGCCACTCACAAGGTCTTACCACTAAATATTTTATACTGAAACTTACGTTTGGCAAGCTGGATTCAAATTAAGATTACCGGTATATTAAAATAATAAAAATGTATTATAAACCTGTCTAACATACCGTAAAAGAGAATTATACCCTTGTAATAAACACAGCTATCATCACACACCCCTCCCCACGCCCCCCCATTTGCCAGTGAGGAGACAAGAAAGGGAAAGTGACCGCGAGATTGGGCTATTTTTAGCCGTGGAGGTGGTCAGTAATGCATATCAGTATATTTACTGATAATAATACTTAAAATTTATTTTTTTACAAGGAATATTCAGTAAATGACTGCATTAATTCTTGAAACTACTGACAGTTAAATACAGACGCTTGAGTGACGTCACTAGTGTTTACACTACACCAGCTGGTAACATTTGATGCCATTACTTGAAGTGAATTGGCCTAATTTAAAGTAACTAACCATAAATAAATACAAAAAGTAAAAAAAAGATCAAAAGTGAGAAATAATATACTGTATGTATGTTGTGTTGTCAAAGTTAGAGGAACAATTGAAACTGCAATTGTGTGTAAATGAGGCAGAAAGTCAGGTCAGCGCTGAACCTGGGACTTGGTCACAATTTCGTGATGCCATATGGCAGCAGGGTCTACCATTAGACAACACATTATGCTTCCAATATCTTCCCAGGCGGTAGTATCTAACCTGATTGGTAGCTGCCTACTACCTACACAATTTTTAGTAATATTACTTTGACACATGATAAATTAGACAATGGAAATAAACATCAAATTTAATTACCAAGACGCTTCCCATTGGCAGCTGTAAGAAGAGGGGGAGATGGGCTATTTTTATCCCGTCTTTGTGTCTGAAGTGGCCAGTAATACCATATATTTACGGTATCTCCTATAAATAATTAATTTAAAATTTATTTTTTACATAGAATATTCAGTAAATGACTTTTAAATAAGTAAACAAATAATTCGGTAAATCTATTTCAAGTAAATGGAAAATAAGCAAACAAATGTTATTTACCACCACCCCTTCCCTCTGGCTCAGAGTGAGATGGAGGGGAGATAAAGAAGGCTATTTATAGCCCATCTTTGTGTCTGAAGTGACCAGTACTCTAATGCACCATAAATAATTCATTTAACATTTATTTTTTGTACATATATTTTGTTGTATATATATATGTATATATATATATACATACATACATACATATATATATATATATATATATATATATATATATAATAATAATAATAATAATAATTAACGGTTTATTGAAAAAGTTCTGCAGCCCGAAGGCTGAAAATATACATTGGACATAAATGACTTATTACATACATTGGTGGTTTAACAAAAGCCTTCATTAGAGAAAGGTAAAGGAACATACAGTGAACATTCAGATTAATGTAGGTGTTGAACAGCAAACACGTAGTGTAGTAACTCTCTCCCAGATGGTGTTAGGAGGGACCTGATGTGGTGTAGCAATTCCCTCACAGATGGTGTTATGAGGGGCCTCACGTGTAGTAATTCCTTCACAGATGGTGTTATGAGGGGCCTCACGTGGTGTAGTAGTTCCCTCATAGATGGTGTTACGAGGGGCCTCACGTGGTGTACGAATTCCCTCACAGATGGTGTTATGAGGGACCTGACGTGGTGTAGTAATTCCCTCACAGATGGTGTAATGAGGGGCCTGACGTGGTGTAGTAATTCCCTCACAGATGGTGTTATGAGGGACCTCACGTGGTGTAGTAATTCCCTCACAGATGGTGTTATGAGGGGTATCACGTGGTGTAGTAATTCCCTCACAGATGGTGTTATGAGGGACCTCACGTGGTGTAGTAATTCCCTCACAGATGGTGTTATGAGGGACTTGACGTGGTGTAGTAGCTCCCTCACAGATGGTGTTATGAGGGGCATCACGTGGTGTAGTAATTCCCTCACAGATGGTGTTATGAGGGACTTGACGTGGTGTAGTAATTCCCTCACAGATGGTGTTATATGAGTGAGGTGTGGCCCCAGGCCTTCCTATCGTAGACGGATTAACACATCGCCGGTTGTTGGATCTCACGGGCCGTTATCACTGGGTACCTGGGACCTCACTGTGTGAAGGTTAACTTGAATACGACTTTTACTGTTGAGTTGTTCTCACTGACTCAAGCACTGTTCACCAATGTTCACCTCTGTTTAACACTGGTTCCATTCCTTTCCCAAATGAAATTGTAACTTCTGGCGAGAACCTGTTGATACTCCGGTGGGGAGAAGTAGTTCAGGGGAGGGGGTTGGTATGGGCCAACTTAACAGTTGACCTGGCTGCTCCGAGAGGAGCGCCAGGTACGTCTTGACCCTTCGGTGGTCAAGGATGTAATATATATATATATATATATATATATATATATATATATATATATATATATATATATATATATATATATATATATATATATATATATATATATATATATATATATATATATGCAAGTAAATCACTGTAGGTGCGCGTGATCTAGGTATATGCTGATAACCACAAGGAAAGAAGAAAACACGAAGTTCCCAAGCGCATTCGTGTAATTCACATCTTCAGGGGTGAGTACAGACTAGGTCTGTACTCACCCCTGAAGATGTGAATTACACGAAAGCGCTTGGGAACTTCATGCTTTCTTCTTTCCTTGTGGTTATCAGCATATATATATATATATATATATATATATATATATATATATATATATATATATATATATACACACACACCTAGACCCCGCCTTACGACGGGGTTAGGGACCCAAATTCAGGTCGTAAGTCCGACATAAAAAAAAAAAAAAAAAAAAAAAAAATTAATAAAAAATCTACAATGAAATACAGTACAGTAAAAGTAATGAATAATGATGAATGGATACAGTACAGTGAAAGTAATAAATAATAAGGAATGGATACAGTGTGACTGAGCACTTAACCTTTAATGTAGTCAGCTGAATGCACATGGGGCCCCCATAATTTTCTAATTATACATGGAGACTACATTAACTGGAAACGTTTCGGTATAAAAAATGCGTGTCATTTAAAAAAAAAAAAAAAAAAAAAATTTTTTTTTTTTTTTTTTTTTTTTTAATCTATATCTGAGGCGGTCGTAAGTCCCGACGGTCGTAAGTCCACGTAGTCGTAAGTCGGGGTTTAGGTGTGTATATATATATATATATATATATATATATATATATATATATATATATATACAGTTCGTCCCCGAATTACGTACATCCGAATTACATACAAACAGCCGATACGTACATCGTTTCTGAAGTCTTTAATTGCAAAAATATTGTCTTAAAAGGGCGAGCAATTTTTAAATTTGGCGGGCGAGCCAGCCGCACCGCGCCGCCACTATCACTGACCATGCAGACGACACGCTAGACGCACCAAAACAACAAGTGTGGTCATTGTGCATACAGTACTTCTCCTGTGAATTTCTGCCCTATTTTGTACACTTTACTCTGTGTGCAATGACTGGTGTAAAGCGTAAGAGTGGTGAAGCCAGTGGGAGTGCTACGAAACGTCAAGCAATCTCACTAGAGGTAAAAATGGACATAATAAAACTGCTTGAAAGTGGTGAAAAGTTGACCAATGTTGCCCGCAAATTTAACCTGAGTCGGTCAACTGTTAATACAATTGATAAGGGCAAAGAAAAGATCAAGGAACATGTGAAATCTGCAGTGCCAATGCAATCTACGATTATAACTAAAAGAAGAGGGAAGGTTCTGGAAGAAATGGAAAAATATCTTGCGCTGTGGATCAAGGACTGCACACAAAAACGTAAGCCTCTGTGTCTCAGTATGATTCAGGAGAAAGCCCTAAGTCTTTTCAACGACCTAAAGAAAGATCACCCTGATGATACTGTGACATTCAATGCTAGCAATGGGTGGTTTAACCGATTCAAGGTGCGAAATAAGCTGCATAATGTTCGAGTGACTGGTGAGGCGGCGAGTGCTGATTGGAAAACAGCACAGGATTTTCCAAAGAAACTCGCGGAAATTATCGAGTTACGTACATTTCGAGTTAAGTACAACCTTTTGGTCCCCATTATGTACGTAACTTGGGGACTTACTGTATATATATATATATATATATATATATATATATATAAATATATATATATATATATATATATATATATATACAATATATATATATATATTTCAAGTAAATGGAAAAATTTTACTCGACACAGACATTAGTTTCAGTTACCGGTAAATAGCAGACGCTTCAGTGACGTCACTAGTGTTTACACTACACCAGCGGGTAACATTTGATGACATTACTTGAAGTGAATTGGCCTTATTTTAAAAAACCAAGGATGGTTGGTAAAGGACTACTGAGTCAGTGGGTAAGTGTCACATTTGGGGTACTGGTCTTATACAGCGAATAGAGCTCAAAAGCTACTTTTTAAGTGGAAATTTGGGGGGGCCGTCTTATGCACCCCGACGCCTTATAAGCCGAGATATACGGTAAATGGATTGAAGAGGAAAGTGCTTGATGAGTATCCCCTCACTATTTTTACACACTGCAATGCACATATGTTGAATTTAGTTCTCCAGTAAGGTCTTTCTAGCATCAAGGAATGCATAATCTTCTTCCAAACCTTGAGTGGCGTGGCAGCATTTTTTTCTAAATCTTCTAAACGAGTAGATGCGCTACAGGAATTTGTTGCTAGGAAATTACCCTCTGTTGCACCCACTAGATGGAATTTTACATCTCATTTGAGCAACACAGTATAGTACAGAAATATAGGCCCAGTTTATTGAGTTTTTCCAGGACATTATCGAAAACTCTGAAGATTGGGACAATTACACTACTGTAAATGCACAAGGATTTCTTAGTTTTCTGCAAAATTTTCAAACAATTTTGCTTCTTGAAATTTTTTCTAAACTATTGGGTTATACTGATGTCCTGTACAATGTGCTACAAAGCAAAGTTTATGATGTTGTGTACTGTTGCAAGAAGATATGTGATGTGTCACAACAACTTAAGCATGACAGAGAACATGGATTTGAAGGTTTGTGGGCTTCCGCAGTGTCCAGAAAATGTGTCAATGATGACCAGAGGTGTAAAAGGCTTAAGTTAATGGAGGGTGATGGAAAAAGCTCCTACCTTGGACTGTAACAGAATATAATAGACAGCTTATGCATGCTGATTGAGTGTAGGTACTCTTCTCTTTCAAAGCTTGAGTTTTTCCAACTTCTTTGGGATGAGAAATATGAAGGGTACAGAATAAAATTCCCTGATCACTTACAAGTTCAAGGATTTCTATGGCCCCCTCTTTGATTACATTCACTTGAACCCCATATACAATACTGTATATATCTCATCGTTAAAAATAACATTATCAGCAATACATCTCCAATATGCAGTGATACCAAATTCATTCTGTAACACAATTAGAGAAGATTTCGTGAATAAAAGTATACGTGTATACACTTTTTTGCTCGACATAAATATATTTGCTACTTAGCTTTCGTCTTTATTCAAGACATCTTCAAGTCATGAGACCGCTAATCCCCCACCCTGACAATGGGTGATCTTACATTGCCTGAGACCACTAATCCCCCACCCCACCTCCATCTGACATTGATCAGGTCAGGTCAGTATGAGGTTCATTAATCCCCCATCATTATCATGTTTTTGTGACCGTAAAGTGAGCAGTGTAACTTTGAAAATGTCTGGCAACATTTTGTTCACAATCTTTAAGGCCATGACAAAGGCTACACCTCCAGTACCCACTCTTCAGATTCCCCAATGCCTGTGTGGGACTCAGATTGATGTCTCCACTCCACCTTAAAAGTCCCTTTATTCTTGAAGGGGACATGTGATGATGACTAGACTTGTTCGTATTGATGTGGTAGGTGTTGTTTAATTGTGCTGTAGTGCTATTAGTATTCTAGGATTTTTTGGGGGATACCTATGGGTGTTTGACTGGCCAGTAACCTAGCTTATTGAACCCCATGTTATAATGAACCTGATTTATGATATTTTGACCTGCAATTTGGTTTTCAGGAACCTAAACCATTGTAAATAGAAGTTTACCTGTACAGTATTGTATTGCAGGAGTCACTAAGTAGACAGCCTGTTCTGTATTAAAGGAGTAACCTAGTAGGTAACCTGCTGAGTCTGTACTGTACTGTATTACAGTAGTCAACTAGGAGGCATACTCTACAGTATTGCACAAATCACCTAGTAGGCAGCCTGTACTGTATTGCAGGAGTCACCTTGCTATCAGTTCCACCCAAATTATTTTTTCAGGGTTAATTCCTAAATTTCCACAGGTTCAAAAGTATTATGGTCAGCTATGTGAGGCAGCTTTTGGGGCTTATTACCATGATATAGAGGGAACATACTACTCTGTACTGTATGTCATTTGGCAACTGCCCAACAGGCTTTAACTGGTTTAGGTCTCATTAGCTCCTAACTCAATTCCCATATTCATAAAATTTTATTTTGTTTTCAGTCCTGTGTTTTTCTTACATAATTACCAGAAACAATATACAATCACTGAACTGATTACCAGAAATCATCATCTTTCGACCCTATTTTAGTCATTTTCCTAATTTTTGGGCAAATAATACTGTTTGTTTTGTTTTTCTTCGATGCAGGATACTGAAATTACGGAGAATTCCCACTTGGAGAATATCACAGATGGAGCAACACAAATGATTCAGTTAAATTCTGATAACCAGACACTGCAGGGCTTCACTCTGGCTTCATACAACCAACCATCCTCTGCCACAACTGTAATGCTGCAGGAAGGTACTAACCAAGAAACAGATAGGCAGATTCAGGTATGTGTCCATTTACTCTTTACAGGGGTCCCCGGGTTATGAACGGGTTCCGTTCCAGAGGACATTCTATAGTCAGATTTGTACGTAAGTCAAACACATGGTACAGGTTGACAACCCTTTATCCGAAATTCCGAAAACCGAAAAGCTCTAAAAACCGAAAGTTTTTTTTTTTTTTTTTTTTTTAATAGGGATTATTAGCCCACCCAGGCACAGATCGCTGACCCACATCGGAGGCCTGGGGGGCGAAAATGTAATAGTAATAATAATTATAATAATTATAATTATTCATAGTAAATAAAAATTTTAATAAAAATACACCAAAATAAAATAATAATGATTACAATAATAATAATAATAATAATAATAATAATAAAATATAATAATAAAATTAATAATAAAATTAATAATAATAATAATAACAATAATACTGCAAAAATAAAATAATAATACAGTAAAGAAATACAAGAATGAAAAAAAGATCAAAAGTGAGAAACACGACCTAGACCTATGAATTATTATTATTATAATTTTTATTATATTTTCGACCCCCAGGCCCCAATGTGGGTCAGTGATCTATGCCCGGGTGGGCTAATACACACACAAAAAAAAAAAAAAAAAAAAAAATTCTGAAAACCGAAAAATTCCGAAAACCGAAATGCCTCTGGCCCCAAGGATTTCGGATAAAGGATTGTCAACCTGTATATGCATACCGTACTTACAGAACAATGTTCAAAATTCCACTACAGTATATCATAGCCTAAGTCCTTATATACATCTAAAATCACTTAATTTAAGACAAAAGAAGAAATAGAATGACAAAATACAGTACCCGGTAAATGAAGGTAAAAAATAAGTCATCAGGAAAATAAAATACTGTAAATTTCAAGTTTAACCCTAAGGCCACGGGTGACATTCCAGAACGTCCGCCTATTTCTGTCACTTTTTCTTTTTTTTAATTATTTTTGGAAAAGTTGATTTTTCTAAATTTATCCCCGCCAGGGGGGAGGGGGGGGGGACTGCCAGCAGCACCCTAACCCAGGGCTTAAGGGTTAATCTCGTTCGTATCGGCGGCCAATCATAAGTCAGACGTTCGTAAGTCAGGGATTTTCATATGCAACTTTACATATGATCTAAATTATCGCTTTAGGGTTTCCATAAGCAAATTTGCATAGGAACTAAAAAGTTACAGCAAAATAATTTTGTTTCCATATGAGTGCTAGATACACAAGATGCACATTTAGCAGTGTCAGTGTGATCTGGCACCTATGTAGACTGCCTCGAAGGTTACAGTCGCCCTCTGTGGTTCAGCGACACAGGATGTAACTTTGACCAACATTTCCCATCATTCTCACGTGGCTTGTGCTTATTTCTCATTCATCACATTTATTGATAACAGTGTTGTGATAGTTTTGAACCATACCTCGTGTTGCTGGCAAGGAGGAGGGGTGGTAAAATGTAAAAAGTACAAGGAGATTGCAACACGTAGTGATTTTGTGGTGGCTTCTGAGGCCTCTCCCAGTAGGGTGTGTCATAGGAGGGAAGATCAGCTAAAACTAATGGCCCATCACAATTGGTGCAGAGCACTTCCGGGGATGAGAGATTTTTGGCTAACCAGGCAGCTTTCTCAAACTCGAAAAATTTCTTATCCCTGGAATATTTTCCGGTTACTGGGAAAAGTTTCCGAGTGTCTAAACTAAACATCTTGCACACACAGACACTAGCCCATTTCCCCAGAATGTTTCTGGGTGCTGGGGATGTTTTCCTCGAGTCTAAACTACCGGAGTCCATAAATGCAGTTTAATTAAGTTAGAAACTCCATTTCATTTCTAGAATAATCCAGAATATTTTATCTAAAAGTTTAGGAAAATAAATATACGGGCGGTATTTGAAAATTAAAAATCTATGATATGGGCGTGAATGAAACTGAGTGTTACAGCAAAGACTGGTATTTTCCACTCCCGTGGAGCTGTGGGGGATTAGTGGGTCTTGTGTATCTGACCTGAGGGCAATGTCAGGTGGAGGTAGGGTGTGGGATTAGTGGTCTCATATTACCGACCTACTGATGGAATGTCAGGTCACCCTTTCTTGGCCGGGTGATTAGTGGGTCTCATGACCTGAAGATGTCTTGAATAAACACAAAACCTAAAGTATTTTTGGAGAGATTGTTATAAGTATAAATGTGCAAAGTTGTATCCCTTCAACATTACATTACATAACATTTTAAAATTGGAGTGAGAAAGCAGAAAGATGTGGGTAATTAAAGAGATGGTGTGGAAATGAGTGTTAGCAAACACTCCCCAACAGCTGATATTTAACACACACACACACACACGCACGCACGCCTTATATCTGCTGTCTTAATTCCCTTGTTAGGGGTATGTGAGTGGTGTTGGAGGCTGTGATGGTGGGTTGTGGCCAGTGGTGGGCACAGCTAAACAAAAAGTTAGCTTTGCTAACCACTAATCTCCTAACTAAAAAGTTAACTTCGCTAACGCTAAACAGCTAAAAAAAATTAGCGGAAGCTAATGCTAACCGCTAACTTTTATTATATGAATTTAGCTTCGGTTTGTTATTTTTTTGGCTCTAAAACCCTTAAAAACAGACCTAAAGAGCTGAAATTTTTATATGTTGTCTTACTTTTATCCTCTTCGCCACTGATCGGCTTGTTAGCCGCTTGGGCGATCGGTCACGTCTCTTTTCCTTTATATTCTTCACCAAAAGGTCGGTTCGCTAGCCGCCCGGGCGATCGGTCACGTCCTGTCACGCACTGTTGGCAAATACTGGGCATGCACCGGCTCCTGAATGTACCTGAACCCGCTCCAGTGTTGGTCAAGTCTTCTCTTGAAAGAGCTCACACTCGGTGCCATCACAACACTCATTGGTAGATTGTTCCAAGAGTTTACAACCCTCACTCCGAAAAAGTTTGCCCTCACGGTTTTCTGGACTTGCGGCTTCTTCAATCTTGAGCTGTGACCTCTTGTGGGGCGAGCGTCCGCCAGCTCCAAGTAAGGACACTCAACTGAGTAGTGCCCCCTGAGATGCTTATAAACCTCAACTAGGTCCCCCCTTGCCCGTCTGTAGTATAAGCTAGGCAAGTTCAGGCGCTCCAATCTCTCAGGGTAGCTGAGGTGCCGAAGTGCAGGCACCAGTTTGGTGGCCCTCCTTTGAACATTTTCAACCAACTGACAGTCCCTAGCATATCTCGGGGACCAGATGGGGTGACAGTACTCCAGGTGGGGAAGCACTTCACTCCTGAAGATCGTCACGAGGGACGGACCGTCTAGATATCTGAACGACCTTCTTATAAGACCCAATAATTTATTTGCCTGATTTACCTTCTTCTCACAATGGCCCGAGAACTTCAGCTCATTGTCAACATACACACCTAGGTCCTTCTCACACACAGTCTCAACTAGTACATTTTCTTCATCCCGTTGGGACATATGGTACGCCTCCTTACCGTGTAGCATGCTAAGATCAGATGATGATCAAGGTGTACACAAATAATTAAATGAACAAATGAAATTAAACATTAGTTTACATTCAAGTTTCAACATACACTTTATAATCTTTATTTACTGTTTGAAAAGACAGAAAGTAATAAACGAATCCAAAAACTATAGTACTGTATAGCATAGGTAGCAAATAGCATCATGCCAAGATCAGATGATGATCAACTTATCAAGGTGTACACTGTACACAATTTCACAAATACAGTCAACCCTCACTTTACGCGGTTAATGTAACCCACAGGGTACCGCGGAAAGTAAGAAACGCGTAAAGTGAATAACATAACATATGGGATTAAATGAAATAGAGACCAGCTGACCCCCAAACTCCACTTTTTCCAACACAATACCTATGTTCTAGTAAAAATAACATCTTAATTTTATGATGGTACATGCACACAACTAATACTTAAGAGAAATAGAGAAATATAGTCGCCAAGTTAATGTCCATTCAAATAATGGACTCGACTCCCTCCCCCTCTTCTCACACTACACTTGCTGGCTCTTCCCTCTGACAAATTTTTTGGGGAAAACCAGGTATAATAATAAATAATACCTCAAACTAAAGTTTGGTTAATATAATTGACATTGCTGGATTCCTTGTAAGACCAGGAATATTTTTAATATAAATGTCATATATTTTTCACAAAGGATAACATATTTACTCAGAGTAAACATTATATCTAAAATTTTTATGTCTAATGCAAAATCTATGATGTTTATATTCAAAATGATCATCAAATTGTAAGAATTCCAGCAATGTAAATTATATTCTGGCCGGATAATTTGTATGAATTTTATGAGCTAAATAATAAAATTATACTTCACCCCTGTAAAGGGGTACACCCACCGCGGAATGTGAGCATCCTGGGTTCTGGCAGGGCACCGTGTAAACGTGGAAACGTGGAATGTGGGACCGCGTAAAGTGAGGGTTGACGTAATTAATTTGCGTTCTCATACAACCTATCGGCCTTATTCATTATTCATGTAAATATGCAATACCAACCACATACACATTATACCAGTGCATTTTTATATAACTTTTTGTTGGTCTTAGTCATGTCTTGTCACGTTTACACGTACTAATACGCAGTCAGCCAAGAGTGCCTGACTGGCTGTTGGAGACACGCGTCGCGGCGTCACACGCTTACAACAGACAGAAACAAACGAGTATAAATTTTGTTAGCGGACTTAAAGTTAGCGGAACTAAATTTAGCGGAAGCAAATTGGTCTGCTAATGGTTTCCAAAGTTAGCGAAAACGCTAATCCGCTAACGAGAAAGTTAGCTTCGCTAATTAGCGGAACCATGCCCACCACTGGTTGTGGCTGAGGAGTGTGGTAGATGAACCTTTTTGGAGGGTGAGGGGGAGGATGGGTCAAGCAGTCACTTTCTCACCCCTTTCCTCCCTCAAGCATGACAAATTGTGATAGGGAGATGAATTTTATACCCTAATGATCCTTAATAAATTCTCTATGAAACATTTCCAAAAAAAATATCCTTAAACAAAATATTTCTATATGATACAGTGATGGGAATTCCATTCTTTTATATATAAAAAAAAAAAAAATAAGAAATGTTGATACCGGAGTCGGTAAAATCAGTTCTTATTTCATTAGACACACCATTTTTTTTTCATCAAAATAACCCTGAATACTTTATCTAAAAGTTTCGTTAAGTAAATATATTTAATAAACAAAAGCTCTACATGATATAGGCGTGAACAGACCTGTTTCTTTTACCTTCACCACTGATCGGCTCGTTAATCGCTTGGGTGATTGTCACATCTCTGTTACACACTTCACTCAATTGAATGTACTGTAATACATAACTAAACATGTTTTAACACTTGCGGTGAAGGTTGGGTGGGAGATTATTGGGTCACGCTACTAACCTAACCTAATTTGATGCAATGTCAAGTCACCGAGTGTTTGGAATGGGATAAGTGGGTCTTATGACCTGAAGATGTCTTGAATGACATTATTTTTTACCTATGAGGTATATACATAGTACTATACCGTATTGTATGTGGAGGGTACATGTATTAATAAGCACAGATTATTACAGTAACGTATCAGTACTAATTAATGAAAAACAAATAAACAATATTGTATCTAGAAGAGTAGACAAACAGTGAGACGACCCGTGGCGCGGTCACTTTTACCCCCACCCCACCACGGAGGATAGATTAACGCTTATAAAATGTCATTGACTTGACTTATGAGAATATAACTCGTATTGCTAGAGTTCTTGTAAGATAGTGATTAATTTGATTATAAACATCACTTATTTTGCACCACACGCACACGCACGCACACACACGAGAGTTACTGAACCACGAGGCCTACGTGACTTCACACAGTATGACAAGAGACCAGCCTGGGCCATCAGCTGATAATACTTGTATGTTCAGTTCATGTTCCTTCTCCTTTCAGTAATGAAAGATTTTGTTAAACGACCCACCCACCCCATGTCTTTGTAAGTAATAAGTCATTATTGTCTAATGTGTATTTTCAGCCTTCGGGCTGCAGAACTTTTTCAATAAACCGTTAATTATTATTATTATTATCGCATACACACACACACACACACACACAGTGTTTGGGAGGGAGGGTGTCGCGGTCACTTTTACCCCCAATAGACCCTTCCCCCTCTGGCTGGGGGGAGGTGGGTTGTTGACAGCATGTCTTAGTACAGGGATGACCAAAACTTAAAATTTATCCAATAGAGCCTATCTCGAATCTAAGCATCCAAATACTTATGGCTAGTTAAAGTAAAATTGTACCCATTAATTAATATAAATTATAAGAACATAAGAATCTAGGAAACTGCAGCGGGTCTATTGGCCCATACTGGGCAGTCCCATTTGCACCCAACCCCTATAGCTCATATATCCAACCAGCTTATGTTTGAAGCTGCTCTTCATGGCACATTTCTTTACTTACGAAATGTCCATGACTTAGACCATAATAAAACATCCATAAAACTTACCTGAATGTGTCATTTGGTGTTTGAAGAGGCTATCCTTTTTACCACCTACGACTGCAGCTGTGAGTTTGATAGAGAGCGTCATCTGCTGGGAAACTGCTGACGTCATTGCAAATGGCGGCCCTGTTTCTAGAGAAATAAACTTACCTCTCCTATTATAGCAAGACTTTAAACTTTTATTACAAATTATATACGTGTACCGTATCACTCTACGAACGTGGCAGAGTGTATGTCTTGTGTTTGCCCAGAACCATCAACTCGTCCATTACAAAATTATTCAGAAAAATCTATGAGGAAAGCAGTTGCCTATGGCTATATGCCGACATATTTTTATTGCGTAATTTGTAATATATTGTATATTTAGCTTGCATGATTGCACTATCCCTGTTCGTAGAGTGCTACGGTATACAGTGTCACCCCGCTTTATGCAGTCAATTGAACCCACGGAGACCCTTGTAAAGCGGGAAACGTGTAAAGTAAACAACAGATCATATGGGATTAATTGAAATAGAGACTGGGCCAGCCCCCAAACTCCACTTTTCAGACACAATACCTACGTTGTAGTAAAAATAACTTCTTAATTTTATGATGGTATGCACACACAATTAATAATTAAGAGAAGTATCAATAACATTAGGTTTTTTAACACTTACATTAGTAGAAAAGATGGCTGGGCACATGGGGATGGGGGGTTGGTTCCGAGGCAGAGGGCAGATTATTGGCCCTCACCTGTATCACTTGTATAAATTGTATTACTATCCACCACAGAGGCTTGCAGGGCATCTTTGTCAAACCCCTCAAAGTCCATATAAGTCCATATCATCACTATCACTGACTTGGGCCGGCTGTGGTGGGTGGCGGGTGAAGAACTCGGTAATGTTTTGATGACTGGGCGACCTTGTGTGCACTCTGCCTGCGCCGCTTCCCGCGTATATGAGTAGATGCACCGCGTAAAGTGGGAATTCCGGTTCTGGCGGGGTACCGCGTAAATGTAGAAACGCGTAAAGCGGGGTATTACTGTATATAATTTGTAATAAAAGTTTAAAGTCCTGCTATAATAGTAGATCTAAAGCACCGACTCTATACAGAGATAGTGAAGAAAATAAATTAAGTGAGATAGTGTGGATCGTAACGATGTTACTAAGTAAATATACAAACTAAAATCTAATAAGTCACCAGGTCCCGATGAGATATTTGCCAGATTATTATAGGAATGTAAGGAAGAGCTTAGTATGCCCTTAGCAAAGTTGTTTAACATGTCCTTAAAAACGGGTGTAATACCAGAATCCTGGAGGATAGCGAATGTAATACCGATTTTCAAGAAGGGAGATAGATCACTATTCTCTAACTATCGTCCAATCAGTCTAACATCAATTGTAGGCAAATTACTGTTAGCAATCATTTCAAACTTTTCGAAATCACCTGGAGAAGCACAAGTTGATCAATGATTCCCAACATGGCTTCACAAGTGGGCATTCATGTCTAACTAATCTATTAACATTCTTTTCATCTGTTTTCAAATCAGTGGACGAGGAGCACAATTATGATGTGGTGCATCTCGACTTTAGCAAAGCCTTCAACAGTCCCCCACTAAAGATTAATAAGAAAAGTGGAGGCTCATGGCATTAAGGAGATATTCTAAAATGGATTAGGGCGTGGTTACAGGACAGGAAACAGCGAGTGAGCATTAACGGCACTAATTCCGATTGGAGCAATGTCACTAGTGGAGTTCCACAAGGCTCAGTACTTGGACCATTATTATTTATTATGTACATAAACGACGTAGATATCGGCGTAGACAGCAACATAAGTAAATTTGCTGTTGACACTAAAATAGGGCGTGTATAATTAAATCTGACGAGGATTCCGCAAAACTACAGGAAGATCTAAAGATCTAAACAAATTTTTCGAATGGTCTGAAAAATGGCAGATGAAATTCAATGTGGACAAATGTAAAGTACTCAGTGTAGGACATGTAAACGGGGAAACCAGATACCAGTTGAACAACGATGTTATTGAGAAATCCGACTGCGAGAAAGATTTAAGAGTAATGATAAGTAGGAACCTTATGCCAAGTAAACAATGTGTATTTGCTCGAAACAAGGCTAACAAAGTACTTGGGTTCATAAAAAGGAGTGTTGGTTACAAGACTAGCGAGGTCATCCTAAAACTATATCTTGCGCTTGTGAGACCTCACTTGGATTACGCAGTTCAATTCTGGTCACCGTATTACAGAATGGATATAGAATTATTGGAAAGAATTCAGAGGAGAATGACAAGACTAATCCTGGGCATTAGGAACCTTGAGTACAGAGACAGGTTAAAGCATCTTAATTTGCACTCCCTTGAGAGATGTAGAGTGAGGGGCAATATGATAGCGGTGTAAAAATGGAAGTCAGGGCTAAACAAAGGGGACATTTCAAAGGTACTCAAACTTTCCAACTAGGAGCAAGCTCATAACAATGGTTTTAAATTAGATAAATTTAGATTTAGGCACAAAATAGGTAAACATTGGTTTGGAAATAGAGTAGTGGAAAGGTGGAACAAGTTACCAAATATCATCGTTAACTCGAATACTCTGGATAGCTTCAAACATAGGTTGGATGGATATATGAGCAATTGGGGTTGGGTGTAAATGAGACTGCCCAGTATGGGCCAATAGGCCCACTACAGTTTCCTCCATTTTTATGTAGCAAAAGCTGTAGAAAAGCACAGTAAGCCCTCAATAATTTGGCACATATGGGGCTCTGGCCTTGCTTAGTTATCCCAAATTCTGACTTATCGAGGAATTTCTCCCCTCCTACAAAAACACACTCATAAAAATTTTTCAACCCATATGTGTGTACAGTGATCCCTCAGTTAACGAGCGCCTCGGTTAATGAGATTTCGGTTAATGAATTACTTTCCATAAGATTCTTAACTTCGGTTAACGAGCAATCCCTCGATTAACGAATTTCTTACTAGCCGACCTCAACATGTTTTCGCTTGCATTTGGCGGTCCACCAGCTGTAGTATAAGTCCGCCAATACAGTAATCGGTTCTAGGGCTTAAATTCCTTACTATTTTAGTAAATATCAAGAAGTTTGTACTATTCAATAATTTTAAAAGTTTTATATTAAATTTTTTAGTCATTTTAACAATTATTGAACATAATTGAAATATAGGAAGCTAGTTTTTGGCACTCCAAACATCCTGTCAACACACCATACAGGCATCAGTCTCTGTCTTTTCAGTGGAGGTAACATCTTGCTTGAGACTCTCTTCAACATAAATGCTTTTTTTCTGTTTCCAAGCAAATTATTGGTCATTTTGAAATTAATTTTACACATTGACTATATAATGCAGTGCAGTGTTGATTTAAAGAAAATAATCTTTAATTCCACCAAGTGAACTAAAATTTTATGGGTGAAATGGCACCATGGGGTGACTTCTCTTCCACCCCAATGCCTTCTCTTCTCTCTTCTCCTCCACCCCCATTCTAATTTCCATCATCATCATCCAGGAGCCTTCTACATACACACATCAAAGTAAGTGTACTTTACTACCTTTTTTGTTGACTTTAGGCAATTTTCGGTGAGCTGGAACCAATTACCCAAAAACTCATTGAAACAATGGTTTCGGTTACAAATTTTTTGGTTAACGAGTAACCTTCTAGAACGAATTGTGCTCGTTAACTCAGGGACCACTGTACATATAATTACAGTCGCCCTTAACATACGCGGGGGTTACGTAACAGAGATAGCCGTGTATAACAAGACGGATCTTGCAAGAAGAATATTTATATATATATAGGAAGAATATTTAGTAAGAGAGTAAAAGAGAGAGGAAGACTTTGGTAGCGTGGCCGTGATAGTTATTTACACTTATCGTACACTTATCGTATCTTCTACGTCAATACACATCTATTACGTTCTTAAAGGCGACTTCTCAAACACTGCTTCGTTACAACTCTTTATTAATTACGAACATGACATGGACACATTAATAACACCTTCTATTGAAGTTACTAGGACATTATATTTACGTTACTAGACGCTCTGACTCTCGGACACGAACATGAAATGAATACACTTCCCACATAAGTAACTCATCCCGTGGAAAGCTCTGACAAACACTCACGTGACCTAGGGAAGGCCTAGCAGGGAGACTGCTTAGCTGGAACACTGGTGTCAGGAGGGCGACTGCTTAGCTGGGACACTGGTGTCGGGAGGGCGACTGCTTAGCGGGGACACCGGAGGGAAGTCCTGCACGACTCTCCTCCCGTGAGCGGGACTCGGCTGTGGTGGACCTCTTCCTCCGATCCCTGTGTGTCTCTATGGGAGACTGCTTAGCTGGGCGCCGGAGGGAAGTCTCGGTCCTGACCGGAGGCGACCGGAGGCGACTTGCCTCCGGCCCCTGACTTCTCTCGAGCAGGCCTGGTGGTGTAGTAGCTGGCCACCTTGTTACAAGACAACTCTCTCTCTGCGAATCCTCACGAGGGAGGACTAGCACGTCCTATATGTTGGGAGGCGAGCCGTCAGGTTGAGCTGATCAGGGGGGGGGGGGGGGGCGGCAGCAAAGGGTCTCCTTACATTTGCCCTCGCTAATGTAGGGTCAGGTCTGGACGTTTTCAGAGACCATATGTTATATCTTCTGGAAAAGTCATCAAATGAGGCCGTGTGACATGAGAGGCCCTGGTTGATTTGTGGCCCCTTGAGTTGGGCTCGAGGGTTACATTTGACCTGGCTAATGTGAGGTCAGGTCTGGACTTTCTCTGGGATGTAGGTTATTGTATATTGGGAGAGAGACGGCTGGTGTCTTCTTACATGTTTGTTGTGGTGACATGTCACATGGGAGGGGAGCCTGGCTGATTTATAATCCCTGGTCCACCGTGAGAGTTACCCTACACTTGACCCCCCTAATGTCGGGTCAAGACTGGCCCCCCTCTGCGGTGTAGGACATTGTGTATATTGGGAGAGAGCCGGCTGGTGCCCTCTTACATGTGTGACATGGGAGGGGGAGCTAGTTGATTTGTAGCACCCTTGAGCACCTGCGGGGGATACCCTTACACTTGACCTCCCTAATGTCGGGTCAAGCCTGGAGTTTCTGAGATGTAAGTTGTGGTCTGACAACCCATCACTACACCTCCCGCCAAGACCAAAGCTTTCATGCTCAGAGAACTGATGACACATTTAAAGTAGACAGTAACATCATGTGCAGTATCTAATATAGTCCCTGAGGCGTAATGCATCCTTACATTTTATAAATTATAACATTAGAGATGTATGTTTTTCTACTGGCATAGTTTGATCTGACAAAGCTTACTATACCTCCCGCCAAGATTAAAGCTTCTATGACAGGAGAAAAAAATAAAATACATACACAGTAAGTGAACATAGAGTGATCTAAAGATTCTTCATATCTAGCATAGTGTCCGAGGCAAACTTGCAAATCACATTCTACAAACAAAATCAGGTGTTACATTGACTAGCACGTCCTATATATTGGGAGGCGAGCCGTCAGGTTGAGCTCATCGGGGGGGCGGCGGCGAAGGGTCTCCTTACATTTGCCCTCGCTAATGTAGGGTCAGGTCTGGACGTTTTCAGAGACCATATGTTATATCTTCTGGAAAAGTCATCAAATGAGGCCGTGTGACATGAGAGGCCCTGGTTGATTTGTGGCCCATTGAGTTGGGCTCGAGGGTTACATTTGACCTGGCTAATGTGAGGTCAGGTCTGGACTTTCTCTGGGATGTAGGTTATTGTATATTGGGAGAGAGACGGCTGGTGTCTTCTTACATGTTTGTTGTGGTGACATGTCACATGGGAGGGGAGCCTGGCTGATTTATAATCCCTGGTCCACCGTGAGAGTTACCCTACACTTGACCCCCCTAATGTCGGGTCAAGACTGGCCCCCCTCTGCGGTGTAGGACATTGTGTATATTGGGAGAGAGTCGGCTGGTGCCCTCTTACATGTGTGACATGGGAGGGGGAGCTAGTTGATTTGTAGCACCCTTGAGCACCTGCAGGGGATACCCTTACACTTGACCTCCCTAATGTCGGGTCAAGCCTGGAGTTTCTGAGATGTAAGCTGTGGTCTGACAACCCATCACTACACGTGGATGTTAAAAATCCGCGTATATGTGCTGCCCCCCCCCCCCCCCCCTCCAAAAAAAACCCTGGTCCCCCATGTCCTTCTTTACCGTATATACCTGTGTGTAGTTCGAGTTTTTAAGACCAAATTATTTTGCAAAAAATTGGTGGTCGACCTCTAAAAGGGTAATAGTTTCGTTAGGTTGAAAAATATTTACCAGTAACTACCAGTAAACAATGGAAACGACGCACCAACGCACCACCAGCTGTGAGTGTCGGTACAGTCGCCAGGGCAGATCTCTTGCGTCATCATAGCTAGCCCAAAGTAGCCAAATGCATGGTATGGTATACACAGGACGATGTAAAACAAAGTTTTCATTTGTTAAAGTTTATTTATAGATACTGCAAAATAAATTTTTGTTCATTACATTTGAAACATCAATCTTTGATAATTAAATTTGATACAAAAGAAAACTACGATACCGTATTTTCATTAAAATATTACATCACAAGTATATTTTACCTTAACTGTGACTGAATGAATATATTCTCAGAAATAAATATGGAAATGTTATATTTTTGCTGAAATGACGTACATATTACTGTACAGTGGAAAGTGGGATAAAATTATGAAAACAATGACTTTCGCTTTCTTTCATTGTTCAAAAGATTTTACCGTAATCGCTTTTCGAATGGTTTTCAGTTAAAAAACTGTTGTACTGTACTCGTACTGTATTACAATAAAATTCTATCTTATCATTAGCCTTATAATCCCACAACTGAAAACCATTCGAAAAGCGATTACGGCAACATCTTTTGAACGAAAGAAAGAGAAAGAGTCATTGCTTGCGTCACAATTTTACCCCACTTTCAACTGTAATACGTACATCATTTCAGCAAAAATATTACATTTCTATGTTCTCAGAAATAAATGGTAGCTTTGTTGAAACGTAATGTACAGTATTTAATATTAAAATGCAAAAATAGCTATAAAAACAATTAATACACCCGTAATGTACTGGCTGGCATCTCCACTCGTCCCTGCTCCCTCGTCCAAGGTCACCTCACCACTCCTCCCAACTCACTCCCTCCCCTCCCTCCGCACCGTCACTACTGCCGACAACAAACACAAATGCTTTGTGAATAACTGCACCTCCACTTCCTATGTACAGTACTTGTACTGAACTGTACTGTGCTGTGCATTTTTACAAACAATAAACATGGCAAGAAAAGCTATTAAAAAAAAGAGATAAGAATTCACTTTACTGTACCGTACCTTCCTCGGCGACAGGGGGGGATCATCGGGCTCATGGTCACTCAATTCCATAACAGGTGGTGAAGTGGGGGCGACAGTGGATTCAGCTGCTTCCTCACTGTCGCCAGTGATTGATGGTGTTAAATCTCTCCTTCGGTGATCAAAGAACATGGTGATGGGGAGTTGTCGTCTCTTTCTTTCATTTCTTCCATGATGTTTTTGTATGGAGAGAAAACGTCATCCATCCCTCGCATGAATTTCAGGGCATGCACCATGGAGGGGTCCATACTATAGGCCAGGTTTTTCAGTGCCTCAATATTCCTGGTCATCTCCCCCAACTTCTCCAACGTTATTTCTTGGTGCTCTTCCTCTTCCTTGCCTGAGTCTACTAACTCCTGTAGATCCTCTTCGGTCAGCTCAGTGTCGTGCTCTTCAATTAGCTCCCTAATCTCGTCCTCTGCCATGTCCCGGAAGCCTTCAGCAGCCACTTTCCTTGACAGTGCCAGGGTCTTTCTGAATATTTTCATTAAAATCCGTCAAAATCATTTTTCTTGTCATCGTCTTAAGCACCAAACAGCTCCTCCCAGTCTTCTCCTTGAACAGGGCTAGAGGGTACGTGTTTTTCGAATCGTTTTTAATTACAAAAATGTTACAGCACATGTATATTTTACCTAAACTGTGCCTGAATGAATATATTCTCAGAAATAAATAGTAGTTTTGCTGAAACGTGATGTATTTCAATGTAAAATAGGATAAAATACATGACGAAAACAAAAGTCTTTACCTAACCTTCCAATGTTCAAGAGATGTTACTCGTTTTTTTAATAGTTTTCGGTTAAAATACTGTTATATTACAATGATATTATATTCATACTGTGCTTGATATACTACATTCACGGAAATGTAATATTTTTCTGAAATGACGTACGTATTACAGTGGAAAGTGACGAAAACTATGACTTTCGCTTTCTTTCGTTCAAAAGATGTTCCCGTAATCGCTTTTCGAATGGTTTTCAGTTAAAATAACTGTTGCATCACAAGTGAATTAGGATAGAATATTATTGTAATACAACAGTTTTTTAACTGAAAACCATTTGAAAAGCGATTACGGTAACATCTTTTGAACGAAAGAAAGCGAGTCATTGCTTTCGTCACTTTCCACTGTAATACGTACGTCATTTCAGCAAAATATTACATTTCCATATTCTCAGAAATAAATAGTAATTTTGTTGAAACGTAATGCATTTCAATGTAAATTAGGATAAACTACATGAAAACAAAAGACTTTACCTAACCTTCCGAAGTTCAAGATATGTTACTCGTTTTTTTAGTAGTTTTCGGTTAAAATACTCTTATATTAGTGATATTCTATTCTACTGTGCTTGATATAATACATTCACGGAAATGTAATATTTTTGCAACTACAATGCTGATATCAACACAAGCGTGGTTACAGCGAGACTGACTGAGTGAGGGAGAGCTATGCGTGTGTGTGAGAGGTTGCTGGAGCGGGTGGTGTCCCATGATCGGTGCCGCACGCGAGTTGAATGGCGCGCGATTTGAATGTACTTCAATTTCTTCAATGTACAGAATATTCCTCCGGCGGGGCAATCCGTGTATTTGCAAATCCGTGTATTATAAACCCGCGTATGTTAAGGGCCGACTGTACTAAATGCAAAAAAAAGTAACATTTATCAGCACTGCAGGCAAAGAATGAAGCATCATAGTAGGTGACACAGAGTTTTGGTTGGTGACAACAGAGGCATGGTAGGTGATGCAGGTGGCCAGATATGCCAAGAGTTTCCCAGATGATTTGATATATGTCGGCATTTCCTGAGTTATACTATAATACATTTCAAGACCATATCCATGCTGATTTATATGAAACTCCAAGTTTTCAAATGTCGAGTTATCGAAGGTTTACTGTACAGTCAACCCTCACTTTACGCGGTTAATGTAACCCGCAGGGTCCCGCGGAAAGTGAGGAATGCGTAAAGTGAATAACATAACATATGGGATTAATTGAAATAGAGTCCGGGCCGACCCCCAAACTCCACTTTCTGACGACACACAACTCTGTTGTAGTAAAAATTTTAGTTTAACTTTATGATGGTATGAAAAAACAAGTAATATAGAAGAGGTTAGGTTAGGTTAGGTAAAATATAGGTTAACATAGCAAAAATAAAGGTTAGGTTAGGAAAACTAAAAGTTAGGTGGAACACTTAAGTTAGTAGAAGAGATGGATCGGCGTACGGGGATGGAGGCTGGTTCTGAGGCAGAGGGCAGGCTACTGGCCCTCAGGTGAATCACCATTACTAGGTGCATCACCATCACTGTCACTTACAGTTGTCAGGGCTTCCCTGACAAATCCCTCAAAGTCATCTTCACTGTCACTATCACTGGCTTGGGCTGGCTGTGGTGGGTTGTGGGCGAAGAAATCTGTTATGCTTTGCTGACGGCTGGTGTTGATGTTGTCGTGATACACCTTGATGTAGGGCTCCATAGTCTGCAACAGCTGGGTAGTGAAGATTTCATACCTGTTTGCGTCAGGGTCGTCGGAAAGGAGGAGCTTGGCTTTCTCAATACACTCGATGGCACCCCTAACATTACTATGGGATAAGTGTTGTTCTTCTTGGGATGACGCACCACCTGCCTCTTCACTGACGTCGTCATCATCATGTACCATCTCCTCGGTAGTCACATCAGGTTCCATTATCACCTCCATGATGTCGTCGTTGGTGGTCTCGGAGAAGCCTGGAACTGTAACAGTCTGCGCAGCTTCTCTGGCAAGGTCCATTGCTACTGCAACAGTCTGAACCTCACCAGTCACAGATCGACTCCTCCTCTCACCTGGTATTCCATGCAACACATGTCTCCATGCGTGACGAATTGTAGCAATAGACAGCTGATCCCATGACTCCACCAAGAAGTCCACAGCTTTCTTGATGTTAAATACTCTCCAGAATTGTTTGAACAGTATTTTTTGCTGTGCCAACTGTTGATCCTCATCTTCTTCGCTCTTGCTATCGGTGGTGGTGTTGTCACTCAGTTTACGCAACTCTTCCCTGGTGTTGGTGTAGTCGTTCTGGAGTTTAAATTTTTTCGTAGAGAATGCAGCTTTTACATTACAGATTAACTCTTGGTCCATGGGCTGTAATATAGACGTAGTGTTGGGAGGAAGGAAGACCACTTTTACGTTGGGGTGACGATCTAACAGTAGGGGCGAGTGTCCTGGTGCGTTGTCCAGCAGCAACAAAATCTTGAATGGCACATTCTGTCGCTCACAGAATTTCTTTACATCAGGAACAAAACAGTCATCAAACCAGTAGAGGGACAGTGTAGAGAACATCCACGCCTTACGTGCGGTCAGCCAGTGAACATTTAGCTTGGTCATGTCCATGGTTTTGTAGGCGTGCGGCTTGCGTGCTGTGTGGATCACTGATAACTTGAGCTTACAGGTACCGGAGGCATTGGTGGTAAACAGGACGGTGATGCCTTCCTTCTGCATCTACCGGCCCCGAATCTTGCTGGCATTCTTTACAACGAAGGACTTGGAAGGTAGCTTTTTCCAGAAAAGACCAGATTCGTCCATGTTAAACACCTGGTCGTCACTGTACTGTCCTTCCTCCATAATCTCACGTAAAAACGGAGGAAATTCCCTAGCCGCAGCACGATCAGCAGTCGCTTCTTCCCCACCAATGTTTATATTGGTGATCTTGTTCCGGATCTTAAACCTCTGTAACCACCCAGAGGAAGCATTAAAGGGTTTGGGCTCTGTAATTCCCATCTTTCGTGCCACTGCAATGTACAATTCACGTGCGTGCTCCTTAACAGAGCGCTTGTCGACCGCCATGTTCCGTCGCGCCTGACGCACCAAGTACCTCACAAGTAATTTTTCTGTCTTGAGAAGCACCTGGTTGTGAAAATACTTGATCATAGAAGCACCTGTAGACTTTGTGATCTTCATGTGCTCCTTTATCTTGGCTGCATCCTTCTTTATTGTTCGAATCGTAGATTCATTCACACCATGCTGGCGCGCCAAATCAACCTGCCTTGTTCCTTTCTCCAACTCTTGGATAATGGTATACTTCACCTCGTAGCTTAAGGAACGTCGTGTCTTCTTTGGCTTAGTGCCGCTGGGTCCAGGTAAGGAAAGGTTTCTCTCTGGGGGTGGTGGTCCGGCGGAAGCCATTTTAGAGAACAATGGATGCACGTTTACACGGTCTGGCGTGGAGGGATGAAACTAGCGCGGCTAGGTCAAGGATCGTCTTTCCTCCCTCCCTCCCTCCCTCCCCCGGGTGGACACGTCATAATACTTTAAGCCAATTACAGCTAGCAGCAGAGGGGGGGTAGAGATGCATGGCCAATCACAGTTCGATACGTCATATGACGTCAGTGATAACGCAACAAAGACACACACTGCGCAACCTTACCGCGCGGCTTGCCCAGGAGGAGGGAGGGAGGAGGAGGGAGAGGCGAGAGCACAGGCAGGCAGGCGGGTGGGGCGAATCTAAAAATAGCGTCGCGCCGGACACTCTTCGCGTAATGGGGTTCACGCACTGCGTAATGTGAGGACGTTAGGTTCTGGCAGGGCACCGCGTTAACGTCGAAACGTGGAATGTGGGACCGCGTAAAGCGAGGGTTGACTGTATTTATAATAATAGTTTGGTGTAAATTAATACCAATCACTTGGTAAAAATCAGTATCTGGCACCTTTTTCAGCTCTCATGTAGTAGAACCAGACTGTCACCAGAGTCTGAGGCTACAGTTACACACAAAAGAAGCAAGGTAGAGATTCGACCATCTGTTGCTCTAGCGCCACCCTATCGGACTGTATCTCGGAACGAGTTTTCTAACCCTCAAATCCGTAAAACTCGGCCATTTATGGGCCAATTCTAAGAAAGCAAAAACTAAGTAGTAGAATAACATACTGTGCATGGCTGAACATATAGATTTTATTTATATTTGGCTTGTTTTATTATTTACTGATTTGTCTTTGTAAATATTTTGGGGAAGAAAATGGTAAGTTAGGAAAAAAATTCATGCACCCAATATGAAAGCAATAATCAGAAATATCTTTACTGTATGTCACGTTCAAGAAGAGTAAATTACCTATATTACAAATGAATTTCAACGTAATTCAGTGAGAAGTGATGGAGAAGTGGTATTTTGAAAATTGATAAGAATATTAGGGAAAATCAGATATCAGGGATTAGGCAAAACCGATTCAGGGGTATAGCAACAATGTATCTGGTGTCCTTAATTGCTGACAGGAAATTGATTTTGATTGATGAACAAATTAACGAATTTCACGCATCAGCCGGATGCTCCCCTTAACTTAAATGAGTATAGGTAGCGAGGTGTGGCACACTGATACTACACATATGAAGGCAGGACTCAGAGTGAGAGTCTGAGACAGTGAGACATTCTTCATGTCACTCATGCACAATCATTCAACTGCATGTATGAACACACAAACCGTCCAGATTGATGCTGGATTTCAGATATACAGTGAACCCTCACTTCATGCGGTTAATTCAACCCACAGGGTACCGCGGAAAGTGAGAAACTCGTAAAGCGAACAACATAACATATGGCATTAATTGAAATAGAGACCGGGCTGACCCCCAAACTCCACTTTTTCAGACACAATACCTACGTTGTAGTAAAAATAACTTCTTAATTTTATGATGGTATGCACACACAATTAATAATTAAGAGAAATATCAATAATATTAGGTTTTTTAACACTTACATTAGTAGAAAAGATGGCTGGACACACGGGGATGGGGGGTTGGTTCCGAGGCAGAGGGCAGATTATTGGCCCTCACCTGTATCAATCAATTGTATCACTATCCACCACAGAGGCTTGCAGGGCCTCTTTGTCAAACCCCTCAAAGTCCATATAAGTCCATATCCTCACTATCATTATCACTATCACTGACTTGGGCCGGCTGTGGTGGGTGGCGGGTGAAGAACTCGGTAATGTTTTGATGACTGGGCGACCTTGTGCGCACCCTGCTCACGCCGCTTACACAACATGGCAGATGGCAGGAGGTTTGGATCCAAAAATGGCGTGGCTCGCCAGCCGCTCTCCACGTAAAGGGGTACACGCACCGCGGAATGTGAGCTTCTCGGTTTCGGCAGGGTACCGCGTAAACGTGGAAACGCGGAATGTGGGACCTCGTAAAGCTAGGGTTGACTGTATTGAAGTCTGGCTTATCGAGGTTTTACTGTAATGCTACAATATCTGATATATTCCTTGAAAGCATTCACACTGCATGGGAGGAGGTAACTGCTCTCAGTATCAGGAATCATATTTTTCTTTTTCATATGAAATTTCTTTACACCTGTACTCAGATTTCTTCCTTTGGCTAAGTTTTCATATTTTATTACAGATTTTTACAAACGAAGAGGGACAATCAGTTATTCCAGTCATCAATTCCTCTGGAGAAACAATTGCTGAAGTTCAAGGACACTTCCTGGCAGATGTAAGTTGCTTATATCTTTGTTTTTTGTTTTTTCATTATCAGATCTGTATAAGACTGGAATTTTTTGTTACATGAGCTTTTTTAATATATGTTAAATGTTTAAGGGCACTGTGTATATTTAAGTAAAGTACAGTACTGGACTAATGTCGGCAATGAATGCAAAAGTTTTAGGAAAATTTCGTATTTGAGTACGAATACAAAGTAAATGAAGCAGTACCCAGTGGAGAGGATGAAAATGTAAACAATTGTCAAAATAAGTGACAAGTAAGACAATTTTATGGAGGGGTGTGGTTTTGTGAATTACATCTTTATGTTGTGTTTAACACTTAAACAAGTAAGTAAAACAAACTTTCATGAATCTTTAAACCTTTTCACAAAGTGGCTTGGGATAAAAATACTAGTAAGGATAGTTCACCAAGCACTTGTTTTACCACAGTACACAGCTCGGTGACAGCACTGTTGTAAACACGCATCATCTGGTGACCTCCGTGTGTGCCCGCGTCTGCTCCTGGGGCCAGTGTATCAACAATTATGGTTATTTGTGCAATATACGGGTGCACCAGCAATGATCAAATCCAAAACAGAGAGCACATTAAGTATTACAGATTTCCCAGAGATAAGAAAATTTGTGATAAAAGGATATATGCCTGAAAGAACTCTGATAAAAAAATAAACACCACATTAGGCTAGCCAAGACCTTGTTGGAAGAGTTCATGTTTCTTTTGTATCTCCTTAATTCTGGAATATCTATTGATATCCATGTACAGTATCTATAGGAAGGTGAGACATTCATCTTGCTATATGTGATCAAAAATAACTCAACTTATTTAATAATCTTCAAAAAATTAAAATTAAGTACATAGGTATGTGAGTTTCAGGTGTCAACACCGCACTTGTTTCGAGACCCGAATGAAGATTTCTTGTAGTTTCTTAATTCTGCAAAGTCAGTCAATATCAGGTCATCCAGAAAATCGTGAGGCATTGTTCTTGTCAGGTGCCCACCCAGGCACAGGTCACTGACCCACATCAGGGCCTGGGGGACAAAAATATAACACAGTTGAGTTTGCATTTACGGGGTCAATTGAACCCATGGAGGCCCGCGTAAAACGAGAAACGCGTAAATGAAATTACAGAACATATGGGATTAATTGAAAAAGAGACTGGGCCGACCCCCAAACTCCACTTTTTCCGACACAATACCTACGTTGTAGTAAAAATAACTTCTTAATTTTATGATGGTATGCACACACAATTAATATTTAAAAGAAATACAGACTCCCGGTTAATATCCATTCAAATAATGGACTCAACACAACACCCCCCCCCCCCCCTCTTCCCACGCTCGCTGGCTCCTCCCTCTTTGAGAAATGTTTGGGTGAAAACACTAGATTTTAAGGTATAGTAATAAATAATACCTCAGACTAAAGTTATGATAATATAATTGACATTGCTGGATTCCTTGCAGGACAGGGAATATTTTGAATGTAAACGTCATATATTTTGCACAAAAGATAAAATGTTTGCTAATTTTCATCATCTCCTTAAATTACATCTAAAATTTGTATGTCTAGTGCAAATTTTAAGATGTTTATATTTAAAATGATCACCATCCTGTAAGGATTCCAGCAATGTAAATTATATATTTTATAAGCTAAAAACATACATATCTAAAGTAAATAAACAAATTATACTTCACCCACGTAAATGATGAAATTTACCACGTAATTAAAACATTTCATTTTGGCAAGGTGCCGCGTAATTGACCAAACGCGTAAACAAAAACCGTGTAAATCCAGACTCAACTGTAATAATAATAATACAAAAAACAATAATAATAACAATATTAACAATAATAAATACAAAAATGAAAAAAAAAATCGGTGAGAAACGATATACAGTCACCTCGCGTTTTACGCGCATTTAATTTAAGCGTTTTAGGAATAACGCAAGTGTTTAATTAATACCAAAACCTAATTTACACGTACCTATTTTTGAAATAACACGCTCATATTATTTTTAATTTGCCGCACAATTGCCTTGCAGCGGAGTCGCATGTGATGCCTGGTGAGGTGCTTGTACGTATTACTGTAAAGTTACATTCATATCAACATCAATGATTTTTATGTTATTATTAATAATACAGGTCCACAATCCCTTATCCGCAATTCCGAAATCCAAAAAGCTATGAAAACCTAAAAATTTTCTTGGAGCATCATTCGTGTGCACGACTTGCCCAGAGTGATGCCAGACATTACCCAACGCGGCCAAAGCTTGACCCACGCAAGTGTGAGGCGTCAGTTGTGTGTCAGCAGAATATAACCTGCATTGCTGGAATCCTAGCAAGACAGCGAATAATTTGAATGTAGACATCATATATTTTGCACGAGAGATAAAAATTTTAGTCCTTTAGTGTAGTACATTTAAATATAGTCTCTCCTCGACTTACGATGGGGTTCCGTCCCGATGGCCAGGTGGTAAGTCGATTTGGTCGTAAGTCGAAAAGGCGGAAATAATACATAGAAATTCTAAAATGAAATACAGTACAGTAAAAGTAATCAATAATGAAAAATAAATAAAGTGTTACTGTGCACTTACCTTTAATGTAGTCAGCTGAATGCACACGGGGCCTCAATAATTTTTAATTAAGCATGGAGACTACTGTACATTAATTGGATGGAGCAGAAGAGGAGACAGGACTGGGTGGGTCATCAAGTTCACTGTCTTCAGACAGGCTAACATACTTGCTTGTTGAAGGTATTGGATCATCTTTAGGGAGTGAAGAGGCAGCAGTTTGCCATTTCTTTTCATTGTAAATCTCCCTGCAGCAAGCAAGTGCATCTTGGATCAGTCTGTCAACTTTTACAAAACGCTCAACATTTTGATCCATTTCTTCAAACATTTGCATCCCCTTATTAATAGTAGCAAATGCCTCTGCCATTTATTTCACTGAAAACTTTTTGGGGAGTGCAGGTTCTTCTTTTACATTTTGTCTCTCTTCTTCCTCTGCAAATTTCTGTGCCTTCAGTTCAATAGGATCCTCGTTACTTAGCACTTCTGTTACACTTTCCACCAACTGCTCAACATCTTCATTATCAATTTCTAACTCCAGATGTTTACCCATCCGCACTATCTTGTTACTAATCTCAGAAATTGCTACATCTTCATTAAATCCTTTGAAACTGTTCACATATCTTTTCAGGACCTTCTTCCATATTCCATTATGCACTGACCTGTAACCCCATCCCATGCTGCAGCTATGTTCTTTGTACATTGCAAAATGCTGTAGTCCTTCCAAAACTCTCTGAGCGTTTTCTCACCTTCAGTAGCAGCAAGGTGAAGGTGGTATGTAAATAATACGCTTTAAAAGCAGCAATTGCACCTTGATCCATGGGTTAAATGATAGAGATAGTGTTAGGTGGAAGGTAGACTACCTTAACATCAGGGTGCAGGTCGTCCAGGTGTGGTGGGTGTCCCAGAACATTATCTAAAATTAATAAAATCCTGAAGGCAACCCCTTGTTACAGACAATACTCCTTGGCTCGTGGAATGAAACAACTCGGGAACCAATCCTCGAACAGTGCTAGGGTCATCTATGCTTTCTTATTACTGCGATAAAACACTGGCAGTGTGTGCTTGTTGACATTTTTAAAAGCCCTTGGGTTCTCTAAATGGTATATCATGAAGGGTTTTACCTTGAACCAGCTACATTCCCTCCCCCTTCCCCAACAGAAGTGTGATTCGGTCCTAGAATGCCTTGAATCCCGGCATGGTTTTCGCCTCTTTGTGGATGTATGTCCGTTCTGGCATGTGCTTCTAGAATAAGCCACATTAAATATTTGCTCAGGCACATAATTTCCCACATCAGCACTTAATGCCTCTCCACTCACCTTTACACTGTGCAAATTGTAACGTTTCTTAAACCTTTGGAACCACCCATGACTTGCTGTGAAGTTTTGGTCGCACTCATCTCCTGCCTGCTCTTTCAGGCTTTCGAAAAGGCTTCTTGCCTTAGCCTGTATGGCTAGAAGGCTTAAGGGTACACGCTTTTGCAGCTAATCTTCCATCCACGTCACAAGTAATTTCTTCATCTCATGAAGAGTACCTTGTCTTTTTTTCGTTATTATTGTTCCCTTTATAGGTGTTGATCCTTTCACTACCTCACGAATTCGTTCCTTGTCCTTCAAAATTGTTGATATCGTCAAGTGAGAGAAGCCAAGGTCGCGGGAAATGGTTGCTACCGTTTTATCCATTTTCACATTACATTATTATTTTCATTTTCATCTCAAAAGTAATTGACTATCTCTTTTTCTTCTCAGCACTACGAGAACTCTCACTTTTACGCATGCCAGCCATTTTAAAGGGAATTACAAACGAAAATTTTGTCAGTACACAGCGCGATCACTAAAAACAACGACGGCCAAACACCAACTTAGCGGGCTACAACGTTGATGCTGTACACCACGAGGCGGCCCAGCCCAAGCTATCATACGGCATCACATTACGACCAAACGTCGGGACTCGAAAACACGTAATGTGAAAAATATTTTATACGACCATGGCCGTCGTATGTCCGGGTTGTCGTAAGTCGAGGAGAGACTGTATAGTATAGTCTGCATTTAAGCCATCAATTGAACCTGTGGAGGATCGCTTAAAATGAGAAACGCGTAAATGAAGTACAGTAACAGAACATATTAGATTAATTGAAATAGAGACTGGGCCGACCCCCAAACTCCACTTTTTCCTACACAATACGTACGTTGTAGTAAAAATAGTATCTTAATTTTATGATGGTATGCACACACATAATATAGAAGAGAAATATCAATAAGAGAATATTATACTGTACCAAGTAAAAGAAAATCAAGGTTTAACACTTTCGTTACTAGAAGAGATGGGTCGGCATACAAGGATGGGGCCTGGTTCCGAGGCAGAGGGCAGATTAGTGGCCCTCAGGTGAATCACCATCACTATCCACCATTGTTGTCAGGGCCTCCCTGACAAACCCCTCAAAGTCACCATCACTGTCACTATCACTGGCTTGGGCTGGCTGTGGTGGGTTGCCAGCGAAGAAGTCAGTGATGCTACGCTGACGGCTAGTGTTGATGTGATCGTGATACATCTGGATATACTGCTCCATACTTTGGTCTAGAGGGTTATTGAAGACTTCATACCGGTGATTGACATGGTCTTTTGAAAGGGTGAGCTTTAGTTTCTCGGCAAACTCGATGGCATCCTTTACATCGCCATGAGTTAACTTTTGTTCTCTTGCTGCCGCACCACCTGCCTCCTCACTGACGTCATCGTCTTCCAACATCCCGTCGGCAGTCACCTCAGGATCCCTGATTACCTCCATGATGTCGTCGTTGGTGGTCTCGGAGAAGTCTGCAGCTGTAACACTCTGTGCAGTTTCTCTTGCAAGGTCCACTGCAACAGACTGAACCTCACCAGCCACAGGTTGCCTCTCCCTCACACCTGGGATACCTTGCAACACATGCCGCCACGCGTGACGAATCGTTGCCACAGACAGCTTCCCCCATGCCTCCACCAAGAAATCAACAGCTTTCTTTACGTTAAACATTTTCCAAAACTGTTTAACTCGCACTTCATGCTCCGCCAACTCTTGTTCTGCATCCTCGTTGTCGTCGCTCTCTCTATCTGTGCCACTCAGAAGGTTACACAACTCATCCTTGTTGTTGGTCTAGTTGTTCAGAAGCTTAAACTTCTTTGCGGAGAATGCAGCCTTAACGTTGCTTATCAACTCCTGGTCCATGGGCTGGATTAACGACGTAGTGTTGGGAGGAAGGAAGACCACTTTTACACTGGGGTGACGATCCAACAGTAGGGGCGAGTTTCCTGGTGCGTTGTCAAGCGGCAACAAAATGTTGAATGGCACATTATTTTGCTCGCATAATTTCTTGACGTCGGGAACGAAACAGTCATCAAACCAGGAGAGGGACAGACCAGTGAACATCCACGCCCTACGTGAGGTTAGCCAGTGGACATTTAGTTTGGTCATGTCCATGTTCTTGTAGGCGTGTGGCTTGCGGGCTGTGTGGATCACCGACAACTTGAGCTTACAGGTACCGGAGGCATTAGTGGTAAACAGGAAGGTGATGCGCTCCTTCTGCAATTTCCGGCTCCGACACTTGCTGGCAGACTTGACAACGAAGGTCTTGGAAGGTAATTTTTTCCAAAACAGACCGGATTCATTCATGTTGAACACCTGGTCGTCGGTGTACTGTCCTTCCTCCATAGCGTCACGTAAGAATGGAGGAAAATCACTAGCCGCAGCACGGTCAGCACTGGCACCTTCACCAACAATGTTTTTGCTGGTAATCTTGTTCCTTTTCTTAAACCCTTGCAGCCACCCAGTGGAAGCAGTGAAGGGTTTGGGCTCTGCAATTCCCATCTTGCGCGCCACTGATGAGTACAGTTCACGAGCGTTGTCCTGCACTGCCCGCTTGTCGACCGCCACGTTCCGTCTTGCCTGACGAATTAAGTAGCTCACCAGTAAGTTCTCAGTCTTGAGCAGCACCTTATTCTGACAATACTTCACCATTGAAGCACTTGCAGACTTTGTGATGCTCATGTGTTCTTTAATCTTGGCGGCATCCTTCTTGATCGTCCGGATAGTAGATTCGTTCACGCCATGCTGGCGCACCAAATCAACTTTTCTCGTTCCTTTCTCCAAATCTTGCACGATCTTGTACTTAACTTTGTAACTTAGGGCACGTCGTATCTTCTTGGGCTTGGGGCGGCTTGGTCCAGGCAAATCAAGGTTTTTCTGGGGTGGTGGGGGTCCAGCGGATGCCATTGTTGAACAGATTAGCGGGCACAGAGAGAACAGTATACGCGGTGACTATGAACAATGAGACTGACGCGGCTAGGTCAGTAGCTTCCCTCCAGTGGCTGGGCACGTCATATAACATTAGACCAATCACAGCTAGCGGCGGAGGGAGGTAAGGATAAGTGTCCCAATCACAGTCTGATACGTCATATGACGTCAGCGATAACACAACAGCAACATACTGCGCATCCATATCCGCGCCGCATCCCACGTATGGTCGAGAATGGACCGCGTGAACAAAAAATGGCGCAGCGCGTCTGGAACTCCAGCTGCTCTCCGCGTAAATGACCAAATTTATCGCTTAATTAAAGCCTTTTCATTCTGGCAAGGCACTGCGTAAATGACCAAACGCGTAAATCCAGACTATACTGTACTATATGAAAATTTTATTTTATTCTCTATTCTATTTTTGGCGTAAATACGAAGAAAATAATGGTATAAACTGAATTGGGTCCTAAATTAACCAGGGTCTTAAATATGAATGGTCGTTAGTAGAATCATCGTTATCGGAGGCTTTCCTGTACATGATCACCGATGTTACTATCTCTGGTCAGTCATGTACAAGAACGTTTTCTAAATCTACTTTTCCTGTGTCTTTGAAAGTGAGTTTAGCTACCATAATCTGTTGGCTGGTGGTGTCTGGCATCTTGTGTAAATGTTTCCTGCCACTCAACATTGAAGAACGTGCCCCCCCCCCCCCCCCATGGGTAATTTACAATGTTATCATCATCATGGCTAACTTACAATGTCACCATCACCATGGGTTACTTACAATGTTACCATCATCATGGCTAACTTACAATGTCACCATCACCATGGGTAACTTACAATGTTACCATCATCATGGGTAACTTACTATGTCACCATCACCATGGGTAACTTACAATGTCACCATCACCATGGGTAACTTAGTGTCACCATCAGCAAGGGTAACTTACAATGTCACCATCACCACGGGTAACTTACAATGTCACCATCACCACGGGTAACTTACAATGTCACCATCACCATGGGTAACTTACAATGTCACCATCACCATGGGTAACTTACAATGTCACCATCACCATGGGTAACTTACAATGTTACCATCATCATGGCTAACTTACAATGTCACCATCACCATGGCTAACTTGCAATGTCACCATCACCCTGGGTAACTTACAATGTTGCTGTCACCATGGGTAAATTACAATGTCACCATCATCATGGGTATCGTAGAATGACACCATCACCATTGGTAACTAACAATGGCACCATAACCATGGATAATTTACGATGTCACCATCATTATGGGTAACTTACAGTGTTGCTGTCACCATGGGTAACATACAGTGTTGCTGTCACCATGAGTAACTTATAATGTCACCAACTCACCATAGGTAACTTACAATGTCACCATAAGCATGGGTAACTTACACTGTCACCATAAACATGGGTATCTTGCAATGACACCATAACCATTGGTAACTTACAATGTCACCATCATCATGGGTAACTTACAATGTCACCATCACCATGGGTAGCTTAAAGTGTTTCTGTCACCATGGGTAACTTACCCGGTACAGTGTTGCTTTCACCATGGGTAACCTATAGTGTTGCTGTCACCATGAGTAACTTACAATGTCACCATCACCATTGGTAACTTACAATGTCAGCTTCACCATTGGTAACTAACAATGGCACCATAACCATTGGTAACTTACAATGTCACCATCACCATGGGTAACTTACAATGTCACCATCATCATGGGTAACTTCCAATGTCACCATCATCATGGGTACTTAGCGTCACCATCAGCAAGGGTAACTTAATAATGGAAGCCCCTCAAAATCGAGGATGGCCGGCCCTAAAGCCACTTAGGCGTGAATTTTTTAAAATGTAGAAGCTGTCGCCAACACAACAACCACACCTTAAGCTAACGAGCTGCATGACCCAGTGTCAAGGAATAGTCTGAGAAGACTGGACAACTCGCCAACTGCACTGGCTAACCATTACCCCGGAATACGATCCGCAAGTCGATTAACATCCAGGTTCCCAATAACTGTTGGGTAGACAGAGGCACATGGCCTAAAGAAACTTGAACATAGTTTCACCCTGCCCGAGGATCGAACTCGGTTCTGCTCTCTTGCTCGGCGAGGATGCTGACCATTACACCACAGTGTTGCTGTGACCATGGGTAACTTACAATGTCACCAACACCATGGGTAACTTACAATGTCACTGCCATCATGGGTAACTTACAATGTCACCATCAGCATGGGTAACTTACAATGTCACCATCAGCATGGGTAACTTACAATATCACTCATCATGGGTAACTTACAGTGTCACCATCAGCATGGGTAACTTACAATGTCACCATCATCATTGGTAACTTACAATGTTGTTATCATCATGAAAAACTATGTAATAACAGCATTTATTTTAAATTTATTATTTTCTTTATTTCTTCTTAGTTATTAATTCTTTACTTATTTCTTTACTCTCTTTCTTTCATTCTCTGTATACTCATGAGGGAGAGGAGAGGTGAGGTGAGGAGTGAAGGAGGGTTGTTAGAGGAGAGAGGGAGGTAAGGGAGGCTAAGGAATGTGAGGAGAAGGAGAGGGGCACAAGTAGTCCTTCCCTATGGTCAACCTTTCCCCACACTGAGGATGAGGGGATACTGAGAGGTAAGAGGGAGTGAGGAGGATAACGGAGGGAACAGGGATAACATATGATAACTGAGACACTAGGGAAAACAGGTGATAGGTGTGTTGTCACCAAGACTCTTATAACAATTCAGCCTTTTTTTAATAAGGGGAGGTATGAATTGGGACTCTTATTAACGGTTACTGTATTTATTGAATATTTTCTTTTATGGTTTGACAATTACACTTCAAAACAATAAACCTATCTTCCTAGCTACCTAATCAGGGGTCACATGAATCACAATACATTTTGTGAAACAAATAAAACGTGAAGGGTACTCACTGAGGTACTGTATATCCTGCCATGTTGGGGAACCGACCACACCATGTACCGTACTTCTGTCTTTCACTACTTCCAACCAGACTCTGTGTTTGAAAACTGAGTGCCTGCCTTGCTGGGGCATGAACTCAGCCTCCAGCCAATCAGCACAGTAAAGCCTATGAAGTCACATTCACAGGCCACTGCGATTGGCTGACGCCTCAGGCACTCGGCCACTCATGGTTAGCAGAAAACTCTAGTAGGGTAGTGTGTTTTTGGCTGGTAATCTTTGTCTAAATTGAATTTTCCTGTATTTCCTCTAAACATGACACAATCTACTCCAAAAAGCATGACAAACAGGGAGGTACTCCCACCTGGGAAGATGTTCTATTGGTAGACCCTGCTGCCATATGGCACCACGAAAATTGTGACCACGTCCCAGGTTGCTGATCTGACTTTTTGCCTCATTTACACACAATTGCAGGGTCTCAGTTGTTTCACTTATTAATGACAACACAACATACATATATTGTTTCGCACTCTTGATCTTTTTTTTTTTTTGTATTTATGGTTCTTTATTATTATTATTATTATTACAATTATTATTAGAGTTATTATTATTATCGTCATTGTTATTTTATTATTGTATTTTTTATTATAAATTTTATTTATTGTCAATTATTATTATTATTATTATTATTACAGTGCCCATCTGGAAAGCATGCGTAGTTCATGCTTGCCTTTATAACTCATGCATTAAGGGCGTAAAAGCGCGAAGGGTCATAGGTTTTGTCAACAAGTTACATAAAGTGACAATGGTGACTGTGTGGGGGGAAAGTTCCCGGTACATTTCATCTGTTTATGGCAAAGCGTGGCAGGTCCCTAATAATGTTAAGTGCCAGGCCTGTCACTAGGAGGAGGGATATCTGGTCAGGGAGGGAAGAGATGTTGGTAACGGCTGGGGACCTGTAGGAGGAGGTCATAGGGCAAGTGAGGATGTACAGTGGTCCCTCGGTTAACGAGCACAATCCATTCCAGCAGGTTGCTCGTTAACTAAAAATCTCGTTAAACGAAACCATTGTTTCAATGGGTTTTTGGGTAATTGGTTCCAGCTCACCGAAAATTGTCTAAATTCAACAAAAAAGGTAGAAAATTATACTTACTTTGAGGTGTGTATGAAGAAGGCTCCTGGATGATGATGCTGATGTGAATTTGAAGTGGGAGGTGGAGGAGGAGAAGGGAGAAAAGAATGAAGTGGAGGTGGAGGAGAAGCATTTTATTGCTTCTTGGAAGGTGAGTCACCTTCCATGAAAATGTCTGGAACCTCTGGACTGACAGATTCTCCACCATGAACATTCTCTCTCCTTATTGAAGTGGAAGGCTGAGGGCTTGCATCATCCTCTCTCCTTCTTGAAGTGGAAGGCTGAGGGATAGCATCTTGTTCCCTCTGCCTTTTACTGAAGAAAGTGTCAATTGTGGTCTGTGGGGCATCTCTCCTCCTCACCATTAACTTATGTTTATAGAAGGAGACCATTGTGTCCTCAACATAACACAAAGTTAGTTCAGAATTTTCCACATCTGGGTGCTTTGAAGCCAGTTCCCTGAACTTCTCCCAGTGGTAAATCACATCTTTCAACTCTTTAGTTGACATATGGTCATCACTTTCCATTTCTTCCTCACCATTGTCAGCCTCTAACATCTCATCCAGTTGCTTCAAGTCATCAGGAGTAAGTTCCTCCTCATGAGACATCACAAGTTCTTCGACATCATCCTCTTCCACTTCCAGGCCCAATGACTGACCAATGGACACAATCTCCTGGTCCAACTCTGTGTCATCCTGAAATCCCTCAAAATCATGGACTACTGATGGCCACAGTGCTTTCCATGAAGAATTGAGGGATCTAGTGGAGACTTCTTGCCATGATGACACAATCAATTTTACAGCCTCCAGGATGTTGAATTGTGTCTTCCAGAACTGTTTCAGTGTTAGTTCAGGATCATTGGAAGTTGCCTGATGACACCTCCTAAACCTTTTCTTCATGTACAACTTCTTGAAGTTGCTGATCACATTCTGGTCCATTGGCTGTATGATTGATGTAGTGTTGGGAGGCAAAAACAACACTTTCACAAAGTCAAATTAATACTCCAAAGTTCTGGCAAGTTCAGGGTCATGACCAGGAGCATTATCCATGAGGAGAAGAGCCTTTAAAGGGAGTTTACTGGTGGTTAGGTAGCTCTTGACAGAAGGGCAAAACACCTCAACAGCCCATTCATTAAAGAGCTGTCTTGTCACCCATGCCTTATGGTTGGACTTCCAATAAACTCCAAGCTTTGCTCTTCCCTCTTTCTGTTGCTTGAACACCCTGGGGTTTTCAGAGTGGTGGACAAGCATAGGCTTCAGTCGGAAATCCCCTGAAGCATTGGCACCAAGCAATAGAGTGAGGCAGTCTTTCATGGATTTATGCCCAGGTAAAGAGGCTTCATCTCTGGTGATGAATGTTCTTTTGGGCATTTTTTCCAGAACAGCCCAGTTTCGTCCACATTGAACACTTGCTGTGGAAGATAATTTTCTTCTTCCATCAGTTCTTTAAATTCCACTAAAAACTTTGCTGCCCCTTCCTTATCAGCACTTGCATTTTCACCATGCCTAACAACACTGAAAATGTCTCTTCTTTTTTTAAATTTTTCGAACCAGCCTTTGCTGGCCCGAAAATCTTCAAATTCTGTGCCTGAAGAACCAGGTTGATCTGTCTTTAAATGTTCGTAAATCTCACTGGCTCTTTCACAAATGAATTCAGTAGAAACTGAATCACCTTTCATCTGTTTTTCCCTAATCTAGATGAGAATTATCCTCTCAGTTTCTGCAATTAGGGCTCTACCTTTAAACACTGGTAGATTTGTCTCTCACTTTCACTTCTTTAAATTTGTCTTTCTGTGCAAGATTTGTCGACACAGTTGATGTCGACATGCCACATTCTTTGCATAGCGCATTTGTTCTAATGCCTTCTTCATGTTTCTTAATAATTTCCTGCTTGGTTTGGATTGAAATCGCTTTTCATGACCTCTTAGGCCCCATGCTGGATTCAAACAATGTCAACACCCTGATGTTTTAAGTTAAAACTAGCTGTAAATAAAGAATATTTTCTTTAAAATAACACTGCACTGCACTATATATTGTCAATATGTAAAATAAATTTCAAAATGACCAATAATTTGCTTGGAAACAGAAAAAAGCGTTTAGCTGAAGAGAGAGTGAAGCAAGATGTTACCTCCACTGAAAACAGAGAGAGACTAATGCTTGTTTGGTGTGTTAACAGGCTGGATGGCTCACCACAAACTAGTGACCCTACCTTCAATTATGTTCAGTAATTGTTAAAATGACTAAAAAATTTAATATTAAACTTTTAAAATTATTGAATAGTATAAACTTCTTGATATTTAATAAAATAGTAAGGAATTTAAGCCCTAGAACCGATTACTGTATTGGCGGACTAATACTACAGCTGGTTGACCGCCAAGTGCAAGCGAAAACATGTTGAGGTCGGCTCGTAAGAAACTCGTTAATCGAGGGATTGCTCGTTAACCGAAGTTAAGAATCTTATGGGAGGTAACTCGTTAACCGAAATCTCGTTAACCGAGGTACCACTGTAGTGAGGGAGGGTGTGAGAGTCGGGTTGGCCACAAAGTTTACAAACAGTGCTGCCAGGCTCAGGTTTGCCAATGTACTCCTAGGCGCAGTCTCATGTACATAATCTGTTGAGATCAAGTCAGGGATTGATACTCTTTGTAGCGGCGGTTGTCGTCACCAGTTACAGCGTCATAGTGACGTAGTGTGACTCTACCCCGTTGTTTCAGGTGTGTCCAATTTTCATCGAATGCTTCTCGTTGTGCGGCGTGTATGCTAGATTTGAGATGATTCAGGTAGAGGGCGAGGGTGGCTTCAATATCTTCTTCTTGTGTCTCTTCTTTGGCAAGCCGATCAACAGTGTCACAGGCAGTTATTCCTATGTGTGACGGGATCCAAATAAACTTGACACGGATGTCATCAGTTTGTTCTTGCCAGGCGACGGCGGATAGGGTGTGTTGGGCAGCAGGGGAGGAGGGGGAGGGTAATTTTATTAAATTTTCATCCCCATGCCCCGATGTGGGTCAGTGACCTGTTCCCGGGTGGGCTAATCCCCATAAAAAAAAAAAAACTACAATGCTGCTATTACCAAGTAAATTACAATGTCCCTTTCAACATGGGTAACTTACAATGACACCATCATCATGGGTGACTTACTGTACAATGTCACCATCACTTATGGGTACTGTTTTTTGTTTTTTTTTACACAGGGATTAGCCCACCCTGGCACAAGTCACTGACCCACATCGGGGCCTGCGGGGCAAAAATGGAATATCCTGTAATAATAATAACTCATAGTAAATAAAATTTATCATAAAAAGTAAAATAAAATAATAATGATAACAATAATAATAATAACAACAACAACACTGTGCAGTAATTATATTAATAAAGAAATGTAAAGAAATACAAAAATGAAAAAAAAATCAATAGTGAGGAACGCTATATGTACCGGTATTTTGTGTTGTCAAGTAAGAGAAACAATCAAGACCCTGCAATTGTGTGTAAATGGGGCAGAAAGACAGATCAGCAACCTGGGACTTGGTCACAGTATTCATGATGCCATATGGCAGCAGGGTCTATCATTAGACATTACATTATGCTTCCAATATCTTCCCAGGTGGTAGTATCTCCCTGTTTGATAGCTGCCTACTACCTACTTACAATGTCAGCATGAGCAACTCACAATGTCACCATCATAATGGGTAAATTACAATGTCATAATTAGCATGGGAAACTCACATTATCCCCAACTGTATAGATAACTAACAATAGCATCATCACAATCAACATTGGTAACTTACAATGTTATCATCATCATGGGTAACTAACATGGGTAATGAACATGGGTAACTGACTTATGGTGTCACCACCAGTATGGGTAACTTACAATGTCATCATCATCATGGGTAGCTTATAATGCCACCTTCTTCATGGTTAATATATGTCACCATGATTATGGGTAATTTATAATGTTACCATCATCATGGGTAACTTATAATATCATCATCAGTATCTTATGTAAACATCATCATGGGTAACTTTGTCAATGTCATCATGAGTACTGGTAACTTATATCACCATCAGCATGAGAAACTTGCAGTGCCACCATCACCATCTTTCAGAGTGAGGATAATTTTACAGGTTATATCCATTTCTTTCCTTTGTCTACAGAACAGATCTTCACCTGCTGTGTCCTTTTTTATGCCAAGATTTGGTGAAGCTAAAGTTAATGGTACCTTTGCCCATCTCTCTGTCAGTTTGTAGGTTTAATCTCTTGAAATGTGTCTCAAACAAGAATTAGTTAATCTATCAGAAGTGAAATTCGTAATTAAGTGTTTTAATGCCTATTGGATATGTTTTGTGAACAAAGAACAGGTCTAAACTTAGACTACTTCCAATTAAGAGTATATTGTAGTTTAACACATATTATAAAATTATTTTTGTTATAGAAACTTGTTTTGTTCACAGTCGGAGAATCCTCCAAGTGTAAGTTCCCTTGGAAACAGCAGTACCCTTGAAATTACTCTCAAAGATGGACAGCCACTTAGCCTTGTCATTCCTGAGGGAGAAGATCCAACTATGTATGTTCAGAGAGCACTGGAGTCAGCAGTGATGTCTCAACACCAGCCAGCCACACAACAGCAGCACCAACAGCAACAAGCAGTTCATTCACAGCCAGAATGATTTTTTTTAATTTTTAAAAGGAAAAATATATTTCAAATTTTTATTAATAGCGAATATAATTTTCTATACAAAATATTCATTTATGTATATTTGCTTCAGATGCCAAGCTTATAAATGGCAGATTGTCTTTCACTTTACAACAAATGCATTTTGTGCTGAACTTTATGAGTAATTCTCTTAAGAGATATATTTGACCAATGAAATGTAATGTTTGTATCTTAGTGACATGTATTAGTAATGTAATTTACTAAAGAATAAATGTTTAAGATATTTATGAATTATAGTAAAATGAGAAATTGCAATTATATTTCCTAATGAAGTTACTAAATATTTTCATACAGCCAAGAGGATCAAGCAGATACAGTGGTTTTCTGAAATGATTATGATTCTTTATACTATTAATGTTTCAAACCTTCTTTGGACTTTAATTTAGAACATAATTTCTATCAGATTCAGTTTATGCTGCTGGTCTTTTATGTTTGTGACCCCTTGTCAGGAGTGCAAGAGAGGAAATTCTACCTCTTTTGTAGACCACAAAGGAAAGAGATATTTTGACTCAAAAATAGGGGACGTTGGACCTTTGGTGGTTACCAAACTAGAGCAGGTTGAGAAAAGGATCCTTACTAAGGATGAAGGAGTTAAATAAATACTGTAAAGGAATAAGTCAAGAGACATTACACTCAGGTTGCAGCAGGAATGCAAATGGTGAGTGAGAGGAACATTGAAAATGAGGTTTCACTACATTATCCCAGTCATATACAATATGCTGTTTTCTCCATGTATATAGGAAACTACCCCCTAATCATCCATTTCCTGGGATTCTTAACTTGGATAAGCAGGCCTTGAAGCTGCTGTCAGCAGTTGTCCCCCCAGGGAGTTACATTTTGGTGGAGGAAGTAACTTGATCTTTGTGGGTAGGTGACTCAATTTGGTCATGGAAGGTTAAGTTGTACACTCGGTAAAAAAACTACCATACAGGTGGGATCCGATAATTTTCTAACTGAACATTCCCGTTGTCTCGTGAGGGTTGGTAGGCCTGAATGCGAGACATTTCGAACTTAATTTGGTAGGCCGAAATTAGCTATTTCATTGACAATATTGAATTACTTTGTTACAATATGACTGGAGAATATCTAGATAAGTTAAACTGTATCTTATATTAAAGGTTCCACACACCGTGGACTACAGCAACCATGGAAGTGGAGGAGTTGCCATATAGGAATGCATTATATGTTTGGTGGAATTAGTGGATATAGTCAAGGTATAAGATTATTTTGCAACCAAATTTTGAATCTGTATTTGTACTGCTACTTCACTTTGGGATAGTGCCACATTATGTCATTCTTTATTCGTATTGGAAAATATACCATGCTGTTCCGAAACATGTGAATAGTTCCACAGTTTTGCATGCTGTCACAATGGAACCCAGCTCAACGACGTTTTACCATACGGTCGATAATTACAGAAAGTCTAGTACTGGGTTTCGTTTCAGAGTGCCAATCACTTGTTTTGAGTACTTGTGGCCGAAACCATACACACGCAGGGCTACCAATGTGAGGAATGCCTCGGGGGGCCTTTTTGAAACACTTCGTTTGTAGTGTCAGTTTGTTTCATGCAGGAATTGTAACAGTAGTTTTTTACTAAGGCTACAGGCTACTGGGGACCCAAGATTGGATCGTATGGCCTTTCAGTCTATTTTTTTTAAATACCGTAAAGCCTCCGATAACAACGGTTTGACCAACAACTTTTCATAATTAAGACCCTAGTTAATTTAGGACCCAATTCAATTTACATCTTTATTTCATTCGTATTTACGACCAAAATATAATTAAAATAAAGTACAGTAAAGCATCGAATAACGACGTTAATGTTTCCTCCAATATTGCAGTGTAAAGTGAATCGTCTTATCGCGAATTTATTAATTACAATAGGACGATAGTTCTACACGAGAAAATTAAGAAAATAAGGCCTTGGTTGTAGTTGTAGTAAATTTAATGTAAAAAAATTAATATATATGTTTTAAGTAACCTTATTTAATGTTAATAAATGGAACAATTGAAGTAGCTGACCACTAATGGCAAAGAAAAAAAAAAAAGAGATGGATTGGGAACGCCAACATATACGTGCGCATTTAAGGATACCGCGTCATTTATCTTAAGAATATATACAAAAGATTCATTATTGTTTATTACTGAATATGTATTTGATTGAATTAATCTTTATATATGCGAAATGAACAATACACTTCATTAATACGTAGAATATTAAAACACACAAGAGGATAAGAGACGACATTGTTGTCAGTGTTTACACCCAATGTATACGTGTGCACTCAAGGAACCAAAGTCATTTATCTTAAGAATATGTACAAAATATTCATTATTGTTTATTGCTGAATATGTATTTGATTGAATTAATGTTTATGTAATCGCTCATAGGAGCGATTTTGGTTTGAGCAGGACAATAAGACCCTTGTTGTTGACGCGATGAGTATAATTCAGTCAAAATCTGTTGAATACGGTTCACATATAACAACTGCTGGTACATCAGGATACAGTTTGAATAATATGATCAATATACAGTATATACAGTACAGTATAGTCTCTATTTACGCGGCCAGGGTGCGCACAAGGTCGCCCAGTCAACAAAACATTACCGAGTTTTCACCCACCACCCACCACAGCCAGCCCAATTCAGTGATAGTGAGGATATGGATTTTGAGGGGTTTGACAAAGAGGCCCTGCAAGCCTCTGTGGTGGATAGTGATACAAGTGATATACAGTAGGTGAGGGCCAATAATCTGCCCTCTGCCTCAGAACCAACCCCAACCCCCGTGTGCCCAGCCATCTCTTCTACTAACGTAAGTGTTAAAAATCCTAATATTATTGATATTTCTCTTAAATATTTATTGTGTGTGCATACCATCATAAAATTAAGATGTTATTTTTACTACAACGTATGTAATGTATTGTGTCTGGGTGAAGTATAATTTGTTTATTGACTGAAGATATTTGTTTTTATCTCATAAAAGTCATAGAAATTACCCGGCCAGATTATAATTTATATTGCTGGAATTCTTATAAGATAGTGATTAATTTGAATATAAACAAGCTAAAATTTGCATCAGACATACAAATTTTAGATCTAATTTAAGAATTTTATTAAAGAGAGCAAAAATTTTATCTTTTGTGCAAAATATATGACGTTTATATTCAAATTATTGGCAGTCTTGCAAGGAATCCAGCAATGTCAATTATATTATCCTAAGCATAGTCTGAGGTATTATTTATTACTAAACCTAAACACCTAGTGTTTTCACCCAAACATTTCTCAAGAGCGTGGAAAGAGGGGGGGGGGGGGGGGTGTGTTGAGTCCATTATTTGAATGGACATTAACCGGCGACTGTATTTCTCTTAAATATTAATTGTGTGTGAATACCATCATAAAATTAAGATGTTATTTTTACTACAGCGTACTATTGTGTCGAAAAAAGTGTAGTTTGGGGGTCGGCCCAGTCTCTATTTCAATTAATCCCATATGTTTTGTTATTTCGTTTATGAGTTTTTCTTTTTACGCGGACCTCCACGGGTTCAATTGACCTCGTAAATGAAGACTATACTGTAATTACACTTATTAAAGTTATTTAAAGTTCTCAGAGGATTCAACAGTTCACAATCACACTCACGTTTTGGGGTCTAGGGTTAGACCAACGAGAACAAATATAATGTCCTACAGGAAAATGCTGGCTGACGAGAATCAAGATGCTGCCTCCACAGTAGAAGGCGATATACTGTCCCTCAGGCAGTCACACAGCTGCTACCAGCTCCATCTCGCTTAGTAAGCTATTCTGAGTTGTAAACAGTTTCTTCACTTAACATGTGGCCGGCGCGCACAATTGGCGGGGCGATAACACTCCCCCTGTCGGGCTTCGCACGAAATTACAGCTTACCATTAGATTCACTCTCCGACCCCTTCCAACAGGCAGAGTCTCGTCTCTTGGCGTATTAACACCGAGTCCTTTGTCTTCACTTCAACACTTTGCACCAGGCCATCTGCGCTTGGTAGTGCCTCCAGTACTCTCTCTTGCATCCACTGACTCCTGGGGAAGGGTTGTCCAGAGATGATCACGATATCCCCAGCGTGGAGATTACGGCGACTTTTGAAGAATCTTTGTCACTGACGTAGTGTTGGGAGATATTTCTTTCCCCACGTCTTCCAAAATTGATCCGCGATGAATTGGGCATGCTTCCATCTTCTGGCAGGTCGGTTTGGCGTTGGTGGGTAGGCCTCAGTTGCTTCTCCGACAAGTCACACATGTCCGTATTGTGCGGTCGAGTAATTTGTGGCACTTAGATATCCAGTATGTGCCACTTATTATGGCAATAGTGTGTTCTCGTCTTGAGTGTCCAGCTCTAGTCGAGTGTACCTCTCTCACAATGAGCCCCGTGATCCTGTTGTCCCTCGCCAACAGTATGGGATTCTTCTGATCTGGGTGGAGAGTGGCTACGTTTCAGTCGGCTGCCTACTCTGATCAAACCGTGCGTGTCTAGATGAGGTTCCAGTCGACTCATGTCGCTACCTCCCACGGGTTGTCCCTGTTGTAACATTCTGAGTTCTCGAGGGAATCCTTTCCTTTACGTAAATCTTAAGACGACTAATTTCTCATCTTTTAATTTCCTGACTTTGAGTCGATGTTTTCGGTGATGTTTGTTCTTTCGCTTCCCCAGCTGCCATTCTATAAACCTTCTAATTCACACTACGCTATTCAGAAGTCGATGCCACGAGGAGTACCTGGCCCATAGCTTATCGAGGATACCCTCCCCCTGGTCAGCGTTCGTCGTCAGCACCGTGGTTTCCTTCTTCACCTCTGGATCTCCGTCTGTGAGGTCTGGAATCCTCATTGGACTCTTTGGCCAACTGTCGTTTTCCAACAAGAAGAAAAACAAGTCTCCTCGTTGAGCTCTGCTCCATGTAGTCCACAACTAGCATCGTCGGCTGGGTTCAGTGCCGACTTCACGTGGTGCCATTGTTCTGCATTTGAGTCCTCATGTATCGTTGCCACTCGACTGGCCACGAAGGAATGGAAGCGTCTTTTGGTGTTTCGTATGTACCGAAGGACTGCCGTACTGTCTGTCCAGAACACTGATCTGTCTATTTGTAAATCAAGTTCTCGTCGTAGTTGTTTGTCTGCCTTGGCAGCCAGTACTGCCGCATAGAGCTTGAGTCGAGATTTGGTCTGCTGTTTCAGAGGGGCTAGCTTGCCTTGCCACACACAAAGGAGATATGGTGGGTTCCATCTTCACACGTGATCCTCAGATGCGATACAGCTCCATACGCTTGTTGGGAGGCGTCGCAGAAGTGGTGTAGTTGCACGGCAGCCACTGGATTTGCATCCTCGGGTGGGTAGCACCGTGGAACGTGTACCTGTGATAGGTGAGGAAGTTCATCTAGCCATCTTTGCCAAGCCACCCTGTTCTGTTCAGCCATTCGTTCATCCCACCTAACACCCCGTCTACACTCATTTTGGAATATAATTTTGGCTCTTGTGACGCTCGGAGTGATGAGTTCCAGTGGGTCATATATGGAGCTGACCATACTCAAAGGCCTCGTTTCATCTCCGGTTTCTTAGGGATCTGGACCCGGACCGCTAGTTCATCCTTTTCCAGGTCCCACAAGATTCCCAGCGCTCGTTCAGTGGGGAGCCTGTCGTCTTTCAAATTACTTGCTTTACTCCCATGGCTTTCTCTGTCTGTGGAATTGCCTTGAGGACTTCCTTGTGATTACAGACCCACTTCGTAAGTGCGAATCTGCCCTTCTTCATCAGGTGTCTCAGTCAATGGGTAATTATCGTTGCTTTCCCCGGTGAATCTAATGAGAGAAGCAGATCGTCAACGTAGAAGTTACGATTCGCTTTCTTGATGTTGTCATGGAGAGAGTCCCTGTAATCTTGGAATGTTCGTTGTAGCGCATGCCCGGCACATGAAGGGCTACACATACCTCCAAAGACATGCACTGTCATTCGGTAAGTGGTGGGGGCTCCTGGCAGCTGGTCGTCCGTCCACCATAAGAATCATAAGACGTCTCGATGTTCGGGTACTACTTGCACTTAGTGGAACATTGCCTCGATATCAGCCATGAGTGCCTCCTTTCCTTGTCTGAATCTGATGAGGACTCCCATGAAATTGTTGTTAAGTTCTGGCCCTTGCATCACCTGGCTGTTCAATGACATAGACTCATATTCGGCTGCACAATCAAAACTATTTTCACCTTTTCTGGCTTGTTGGGATTCAACACCGGGTGGTGTGGGAGATACCAGGTCTTCCCGGGTGCAACACCGAGTTCTTGACATGGGACTCAGCATGTCCCTCATCGACTAGACGTCACATCTCTTCTTGATACCTCTGAGAGAGCCTTGGGTTCTTTAGGAGGCATTTTTTTCAGTCCCGCCAATCGCTGTTCAGCAAGCTTCTTATTGTCTGTGAGTTCCGGTTCTTCTTGGTGAAACGGAATGGGAAGTTTGAAGTGTCCGTCCACTTGAGTAATTGATGTTGACCACTGCATCAGGACTCTCTTGTCTTCTACAGGGACGGGATCATCGTTACTATAGGCAGAGTCGCATTCCCAGAAGTTCCTGACTTGTTTTTTTTTTTTCAGATTTGTCTCCAAATTTAATGTCGCCATTCTGACAAAGTGGTTGATCACGGCATAATCACGGCTCATCACTCCAAGCGGTCCATTTATAGTCCAGCCCAGAAGGGTGTGTGTTGTAAACGGCTCTCCGTCCTTCCCAGTCCTTACTTCTAATGGCACTAATACTTGTGGTACATCCAGACCTAGGAGGAGATCCACTCTTTTCGGTACTTGGCGTAGTACAGTACCTCGGAGGTGTTCCCACATGGTGACGTCTTGGGTGTCTTCGACCGAAAACTTTCAGAGAAGACTGTAGATTCTCAACAACAATGACCTCGGAGATAGTGATGGATCCGCTCTTTCTTACTCCTACACTAACCACCTTTACACTGAACTCTTCGGTGTTTACACTACTTCTTTCTTTCATGATCGTGCCAATGGAGAGGGAAAAACTGGCCTTCCCTCTGCCAGCAGTCGGTTAGCTAGACTACATGTGTAGTATGATCGGTTGCTGCCTGAATCCAAGAGAGCTGCGGTGACCACTGCTCTTTCGCCTCTTGATTCTTCTCCTCCATTCTGACTTTCAATATTGGAAGTGCGACTCTGCTGGACTCTTGTAATCACAACTCGCAATCATTTGGTTCTTCAAGCCGATCATCAATTCCGTTGTTGGTTATGGTTTCCCCTAACCATCTATGCCGATTTCCTCTGTTCGTGGTCACCAGCATGCTTTGTGTACTCCCAGTCCTTTTCCCCATGGTGCTTGCACTGGCTTCGGTCTTCCATGATTTAGCTCCACTAGTTGCCGATTCCGGTGGTGGCATAATGGCCTTAAGTTGACTCATTCTAGGTTGCTTGTGGTCAGGTGTTATGTCTATTTGGTAAGTGCCCCCAGTGATTGGTCTCTTCACCCTTTGGAAGCTGGTCTGGTGTTCTCTTTCAACTTCGCCCCGTTGCGCCTTGCCACTGCTCGTCAGAACTCCCGTGAAGTGCAGATGCCTCGAGTGTACTCCAGAGCAGCCATCTATACCACATACCATCTTCTGGCTGCACTCCGTTATCTGGTGATTATGACCCAGGCAGGCGAAGCAGCGACGTTCTTCCCTTACGAGGGAAGTTCGCTTCCCTGTGGACATGCTGAGGAATGTCCAGCACATCTGAAGAAGGTGATCTCCGGGGCATAACGAGCAGTGTTCATCATCCGTTTCTCTGGCTGTCTTTATTCCTGATGTCACCAGACCCACAAGTTTCTTCGTTGATGAGGATTGGCGTGAGGGTGAGTCTGTATATATTCTGCTTGGTTCCTCCGGTCCTTGTCCCTTTGCGGCCTCCTCCTCCTTGTCAACCATATCCATAGTGAATTCCAACATCCACTCGATTCCAGGAGGCTTCCCTTGCTTCCTTTTGTATTAATGCACCTTATCCATATAGTCGTCCCTTATCTTTCTCTTGAATCTCTCAGCTAACGTATGTATTGATTCATACTTGTTAATCTGATGTAGTTCTCCCAGAACCTTCAAGTTCCTCATGCAATTCCCCAGTTTGTCTGAGAACTGTTGGGGGCCTTTCGTGCCATTTAGTCTCACAGTTGGACGTAAGTGTGCTTGTTGCCGTGACGTTTCTCTACAACTATTGGGGGCCTTTTGCGTCATTTAGTCTCACAGTTGGACCTTATTAGCTGACAGACATAAGTGTGCTTGTTGCCGTGACGTTTCTCTACAACTGTTGGGGAGCCTTTCCCGTCATTTAGTCTCAGAGTTGGACCTTATTAGCTGACAGACGTAAATGTGCTTGTTGCTGTGATGTTTCTCTTATATGTCCAAAGCTTCCTTGTACCATGCTTTGGGATCTTGTATTTGCAGGCATCCTCGCAAAGCGTCTTTATCGGAGCTGGCGTAGGTGACGAAAAATTTCTCTAATTTCAAAGCATCAAGTATCTGCGGCATCCAACGTGTCACTGGAAGGGTCCCATGAACTCCGAGTATTCTCCACAAGTTCCTCCGCTGTACTTCGGCGTCGACCTTTGGGAGAACCTCATATTTTCTAGCAGTTCTCTCACCCAGCCCTCGGTGGGTCGTCCTTTTTGTCCTTCATCAATGTTAGTGGTTTTGGTGAGTGAGCTTGATGTTCAGAAGTGCTTCCGCGCTCCCCCTGGTGAAATGTTCCCGACTCCGTGGTTAAGCGCCGGGAGTCCTTTTGGACTATATAGCGTTTCTTCATCAGTTTCGGTTTGAGGAAGGTCGTGTCTCTGGTGGTGATAACCCCTTTTCGCGATCTTCTGTTGTTGTTGAGATTGTCGGACCGTAGTCCGACACGGGCCTTTGCCTGTAGGCGGCCCGTTTGGTGGTTCCGGCTGGAGCTCTTGGAGCAGCCAGGCTGGATTTGGGATTGGGGATGGAGGTTATCCTACCTGCAGGTTTGCAAGTGTAAAGGACCCTCGGTCAGTGAACACTTAACACCAACCCCCACTCTTGGACGTGGTCAGTTTCGGAGTGGCGCGCCCCCCGAACTGGGGTCTGTACTTGCTGGGGAGGATACTTCCGAAGCTATCTGGGTGGTGGGTATCGTGTGATGACCAGGAGAAGGTGGTGAATGTGGTTTGTTTGGGCCTTTGAGATTGCTATCAACTCTCTTTGTAGGGTGGAGCAGTCATTAGAAAGTCTCCATAGAAGGGTCTGACCTTGGGTGTAGAAGGCCACTCCGGATCTATGATGTTTTGGGTCCACCGAGCCATCTGTGAAGTATGGTGCTGCATCAGCTAATGTCTCGGTGGTTATGGCTTCTTAAGTTATTCTTTTGAGGTCCTCCTTCTGGAAGTTGGATTTGTTATCACTTAGTTCTGTGCTGTCCTTACTTTGTAGTCGATTCATACCTTAGGTGACCTTCTGCATCATCTCTGTCATGTGAGCGAACATCTGCTGCATCTGTTGGTATTGCTCACATAATTTCCCTCAATCCCTCTGTCTGGTGGTTCCTTCTCTTCTCGGGAGACAGGTTTATCTCACGCTGCCTTGGCGGGGTGGGTGTGATGCGACAGTGTCTCATTTTTTACTTATCCCCTTCCATGTCCATAACTGCCAGAACAACGAGCGTGATCTCTCTTGCTCGATAAATGCATGCAGTAACGCTTAGTATCAGGTACTATTCATGGTGACGTCCCACGATCACTGATATCACACAATCGGAGATGTCACACATAAACAGTTCCATACACACGAGTGACGTCACACAAACAGTGCCATACATTCGAGTGACACATTCACGCATACCATACGCACGAGTGATGTCACGCAGTGCCATACACACGAATGACATCACAAACAGTGCCATACGCACGAGTGACTTCACACAAACAGTGCCATACGTGTTCGTGTTCTGGGTAATAAGTTCAATATACAGGAGCGAACACAAACACCTGTATAATTTTGTAGGTTCAATTTACTGGATAAGAGATATGTACACAAGGGGAGTAGTGCTCTTCAACCTGTCTGCTGGTCAACTGCTCTATAGACGACGTATGGCAAGTGACACATTAGCAGCTTCCATACGTCGCCAGGCACATTAATTAAGCCTGTGGGACATTGATAAATACATTGCCACACGCTACTAGCTAGGCTAAATAAATAATACATAAATGGAGCTGCTACATTTCCACTGGAGCTCGGGATAAGGAGTCTGCAATCAGGTTGTCCACCCCCTTTATGTGCCGGACTTGTAGATTATAGGGCTGGGTGAGGAGAGCCCAGCGGAGGATTCGCTGGTTGGAGGTCTTGTTGGTTTGGATGAACGTGAGTGGGTTATGGTCGGTGAAGACTAGGGTTGTTTGTGGGCAAGACTGGAGGTAACATTCAAACTTCTTTATTGCCAACACCAGAGCCAGGGCCTCCATCTCTATGGTCGAGTAGTTGGTCTGATGTTTTTTCAACTTGGCGGAGTAATATGCCACAGGGTGAAGGACATCAGTGGTTGGGTCGGGTTGTAGGAGCACAGCCCCCACTCCGACACCACTAGCGTCGATTTGCAGATGGAAGGGCAAGGTGTAGTCAGGGGGGTGGACTACAGGCTTAGAGGCAAGGAAGGCTTTGAGGCGGTGGAAAGACTGGTCGCACTTCTGGTTCCAGATGTAAGGGACCGCAGAACTGGTAAAGTCTGTGAGGGGTCCGGCCACGCTGGAGAAGTTACTGCAGAACCGACGGTAGTAGCCGCACATCCCCAGGAAGCGCACGAGTTCCTTCCTCGTCCTTGGAGTGGGGAAGGACAAGATGGCTTCAACGTTTGCGTCCTTGGGTCTCACCATACGATGCCCAACGATATGTCCCAGGTAAGTCACCGAGGCCCGGCCAAAAGCAGATTTAGCCAGGTTTATGGTGAATCCAGTCTCTTGCAGTCGTGCAAACAGTATCTCCAAACGCACCAGATGTTCGTCCCAGCTGTCCGACACCACCACCAGGTCATCCAGGTAGGCGAACGTCCCACCTAGGTCCTGAATAAGGTAGTTTATGGCCCTCTGGAATATGGCCGGAGCATTAGAAAAGCCAAACGCCATAACTAAATATTGAAAAAGACCAAATGGAGTTATAAATGCCGAGATTATTTTTGCCCTATCCGTGAGTCCTACTTGATAATATCCTTTCAACAGGTCTATGGTACTGATAAATTGGGCACAGCCTATGCTGTCTATTATATCTTCAATCAAAGGTAAAGGGTAGGAGTCAGAGACAGTGACCTGGTTCACTTTACGATAATCTGTACAGAAACGAAAGGTGCCATCGGGTTTTGGAATGAGAAGGCAAGGTGAAGCCCAGGGGGAGGTACTAGGCTCAGCCAAGTTATGTTTTAACAAAAAAGCTACCTCCTTTTTCATAATCGATTTTTTTTTGTGGACTTAGACGATATGCTGATTGCCTAATGGGTTGTACATCATCTGAGATTAGTTTAATATCATGTTTAAGTATATTGCAAAACCCGGGGAGGTCTGATGTGACTTTAGGAAATGTTGATAATAACTTAGTGAGAGCTTTTGCTTGAGATGGATTCAGAACAGAAAAATACTCATCCAAGTTGTTGAGTATGTGACTGTTAGCAGGGTTCTCTTTAGGTAGAGGGAAGTCTAAATTCTCCAATAGGTCCACGTCATCTGTCTCCGGCTCCGGCCCTGACAAAACCGTATGCAATACAGGTAGGCTTATAGCCTCTGGGATGTCTTCCTCTGACTGCCTGGAATGGTAAAGTTTCATGAGATTAATGTGAACAAGTTGTGAATCTTTTCTGCGATCAGGAGTATGGACTATATAGTTGAGAGGAGATAGTTTATTAGCAACTATATGGGGACCAGTAAACTTGCTTTTAAGGGGAGAGCCTGGAATGGGTAGAAAGAGTAACACTTTGTCACCTGGAGAAAATGATCTTTTAACTAATTTAGGTTGGGACTTCACCATTTTCTCTTGGACTTTTTTTAAGTTTGACTGAGCAATGGTTCGGACTTCAGTTAATTTGTCCCGTAAAGTGTCAATGTATTGCGAAACTGTTGCCGGCTCAATAGATGGAGTGTCAAACCACTGCTCCTTTACTATCTTAAGGGGTCCCCTAATTTGTCTCCCATATAGTAACTCGAACGGGGAGAATCCCAATGACTCCTGGGGACATTCCCTGATGGCAAAGAGTAACAAGTCTATGCTTTCATCCCATTCCTTTTGGTGTTCTATACAGTATTTTTTGAGCATTGATTTGAAAGTTTGATGGAACCGTTCCAAGCAACCTTGGGATTGTGGGTGGTAAGCCGAAGACGTACAATGGTCCACACTGAGGTCTTTCATCACCTGTTTGAAAAGATTGCTCGTAAAATTGGTGCCCTGATCGGATTGGATCTCTTTAGGAATGCCCACTGAAGTGAAAAGATGCAAAAGATGTTTGATTACGTTTTTTGAAGTGATGCTTTTAAGGGGAAAAGCCTCAGGATAACGTGTACTGGTATCCATAACTGTGAGCAGGAATTGATTTCCCTTCTTAGTCTTTGGTAATGGGCCCACACAATCCACAACAATCTTTTCAAATGGTGTAGAAAATACTGGGATGGGCTTAATGGGAGCTGCTGGTATACTTTCATTTGGTTTTCCTACCATTTGACAAATATGACAAGATTTTAGGTACTTTGACACATCCTTCCTAAGTCCAGGCCAGTAATAGTGTTGGAGGAGCTTTTTATAGGTTTTCAGGATTCCCAAATGTCCTGAAATACCATCATGGGCAAGGGCAATTAATGCTGGTCTGACCGAGGCGGGAATTACCACTTGATGTATTTCAGACCACGTGTCTAGATGGGCAAGCTCAGGGGGCCTATAGGCCCTCATCAAAACCCCTTCATGATAATAAAAACACGGAAGGGTGTTAAAATCTTCACCCTCAACTGCTGCATGATGAAGTTTATTCAAAGATGGATCAGATTGTTGGGCTTTAATGAGCTCATCCTTACTAATCGTCTTATTGTACAGATCTTCTGTGGGTAGGAAGATATTGGAGGTGGTTTTAGATGAAGAGGGCCCATTTCGCACACTCTGCGACCGGGTGACAGCACAAGATGGGAAAAGATGAGGAATAGTTTCTTTAAGGTCAGTGGTGGAGTTGACAGGTAAGGGAGAGTCGACTGTCTTTATGTTAGGAACCACTAGATCTCCTACCAAGTCATTACCCAATAATAAATGAATGCCGCACACAAGCATTGGGTCTTTCCTAATGGCTATTTGCGCTTCCCCAGTAATCAAGGGACATTGGAGGTGCACTTTAGCTAAAGGATAGGAAGAATGGGACGAGAGATCTGAAATTAGAACACTCATTTGTAAATGCGGTAGATATATCAGGAATGACGTTAAACAGGAGGATAGATTGTGCTGCGCCCGTATCACGTAGTATACGAATAGGGAAAGAACGAGACCCCTCTATGATTGAAATTTTTCCCTCATAGGTGAATGAAGAGAAGACATCCTGATGGGGCCTTTCCACATTGGCATTTGCTATTGGTTTGGATTTGGGATCCAGGGAACTACTTTTAGCAATTCGACACTTTGGGTGTTTACAATTCTGGATCGTATGGCCTGGGTTTTTACAGTAAGAACAAATAAGCTTGGTTGCATCGGGGGGAGTAGGTGTGGGACCTTTCGACCTACCACTCACGCCCCCAAGGTTATCATCAGAGGAAGACCTAACATGTCGGGAAGTACTATGTTCTCTACTGCCCAGTGACTCCACCAACAAAGCATACGCATCAGCCAGCTCAGCAGCACGCCCTAAATTAACCTCTCCACGCTCCTCCACATGCTTCAAGATGTGAAATGGTATCTTGCTTTTCCACTCCTCCAGGACTACCAAATTTAACAAATCCTGAAATGTCGAGGTCTCTGTAGCCTCTAACCACTTCTTAAAAAACCTAAGCTTTTCTTGAGCAAACTCAACAAATGTGTGTGAAAATGGTTTGGTTAGTTTACGAAACTTCTGCCGGTATCCATCTGGCGTGATAGCATAAGAGGTGAGGATATTCCTTTTTACGTTATCATAGTCATCAGTCTGGTCTAAACAGTTATAAACTCTACGAGCCTTACCATATAATTTAGGAACTAACACTGACACCCACTGGTCCTTTGGCCACTCATTCTTCGCGGCTATTTTCTCAAAAGTCCTAAATGACCCGTCCATATCGGATTCATCAAACCCGGGAACAAGGGAAGAAGCAGTAGCAGGGTTAAAAGCAGCTAGTTTCTCTTTTAATGCCACTTCCTTTGATTTAAACTCCGATGTTAAGGTGACTTCTGTCTCTCACCTGTAGTTCTTTCAGTTTAACCGCCTGCACCAACTTGGCCTGTTCCATCCTTTCCTCATGCTCCAACTTGGCCTGTTCCGACATTCCCTCATGCTCCAACTTGGCCTGTTCCGACATTCCCTCATGCTCCAACTTGGCCTGTTCCAACTTTTCCTCCTGCTCCAACTTGGCCTGTTCCAACTCGAGTTCTTTCATTTTGATTTGGAACTCGAACCTAGCTCGTTCTAGTTCTAAGGCGCCTATTCTTTGTGTTTCTTCTTGAGGGCTAGCCAGACCTGAGGCAACTTCTGAGTGAGGAGGGGTGGTGGATAGTGGTTGAAGTTTCTTGGACATGGGCGTTAATCTGTCAACAGTGGATTCTTTTAAAACTTCTTGTTGAACCAACACTTCAATCACATGATTTTTTAACATTTCCTTAGTCAGTTGCTGTGAAAATGGGATATTGTAATAGTTGGCTATTTCTTTCCATTCTTTCTTCAGGATATTAACACGTAATTTAGCTACGGAAGGATTTTCAATAAAATCCTGGAGATCAAAACCTGAGGTGGCCATTGTTAAGAAAAATAGGATAAATTAACTAATGGTCAAAAGATAAGATAAGTGGATAACCCTAGAAAATATCACGGCAGTGGATAACCAGAAAGTCCCGGAAACTAACCAAGTTATACCTAGGGAAATTACACTTATGATTATTGTTCTTCTGAGAAGATCCTTAGATAAGGACAAGAGACTTGAAAGAGGTAGGGCGTATTACGGCATTAATATAAAGATCCGGATTAACAACCCTGATATACTTGAAAGAGGAAGGGCGTATTACGGCATTTATATAAAGATCCGGATTAACAGCCCTGAATGAGATAATGAGAAGAACAATAATTGAGGCTTTATAATTATGGGGTCCTGGTAGAGCGGGGCGTCCCAAGATATCACTTCACCCTAAACTAGTGACTATGGAACAGCCTACTCTGGAGTGAGGGTACGGCATTAAACAGATCCGGATTCTTCCCTACACTCAATAAGACTTACCACACGACTGCCACGTGTAATAATAGGTAAGCCTTATGACACTTGGAACCTAATATCCTACGTCTGTCACTCTTACTGTACGATAATACCAATATATGCACACACATATGAAGGAAACTTTAAACCACCGTAAAGCAATTGTAAACATAAGTGACTGGGAGGGGTAATTAACAACGAGTAACAAGGAAGGAAGGAATATGGTACTTAAGGTCGGATCCTGTCACGGTCGCCATTTGTTACGAGTTGGGGATTTAGAATATAGTTATAAGTCTACCCAGATCCCAACAGGTAACAACAAAAAAAAACAAAGACAATCGGACTATAAAAGGGTAGACAAAGGATGCGAGTTTTTGTTGTATATAATAAAGTACCATAAATTCCTTAACAAAATATTCAGCTTATAAACTACCCTTAACCAAACTTAACCTAAACATGAACAGTATATACATAGTAATAAAACATAGAACAATAGTGAAGCAATGTGGAGGGGGGAGAGGCAATACAAGATTACAAATACTTAAGTGAGGAGCTGAGATGGCTGACGGGCAAGGCTGAGTATGGTAGAAGACGGTAAATAGTCACTGTGCCTTAGGTTTCCAGGATAGGTGATCCTGTGGTCGCTTCCCAGAGTGAAGTGTTCTCTCCTCGAATTGGAGCTGACAAAGTAGACTGAGGCGGAAGTGACGCAACAACCAGGATATGGAGAAGGGAAACCCGGGAGTGGTAACTAAGACGAGCCATACTCGTGTTTCGTCCCTAGATGGCGTTGCTCGTGGTGCTGGGTAGGTAGATGAAGACAATCGGTGGAGGGGTTCGTAACAATAGCATAATATAAATACAGCATACAGAATATACATACACCTCCCTCCCCTCTATACGCTCATAGCAAAGTCTTGAGCAGACCTTTTCTTTTGGATCCGTTCTGAGCGTCGAGGGACTTGATCACTGGGACGGGTATGGGACTCAACACTGGTGGCGGGGTCAGCAGAAGGCGTTGTTACGGGGCAGAGAAAACGGCGGTTCCTCCTCCACACACGACCACTGGGTAACTGCACCTGGTAGTCCCGTGACCTACCGAGACCCATGACTACGCCTACTTTGTCCCAATGTAGGGAGGTCGGGTCCTGAACACGGACTTGGGTGCCGACACTCAACCTGGGGAGAGAACGGGAGTGGTCGTTGTAGCGGGCGACGACGTCTTGAACACGGTCGGCGGCTCGGCGATCACAATCCTCTGTCTTGGCCTGCCACTCCTTGGAGAAGGATTGAGGGTGAGCAGGGACACAAGAACGAAGGGGGCGTCCATACAAAACCTGGGCAGGGGAGCGTCCGGTGTAGTTAGATGTGTTGCGGAGTTCAAGAAGACCCCGGTCGAAGGCCTCGCAGTCAATGTTCCCAGAAGGGGCCACCTTAAGGATGAGGTGCTTCAAGGATTTGACAGCAGCCTCAGCGTGGCCGATGGACTGCGGGTAATGGGGCGATGACAACACATGCCGGACTCCCCATCGGTCAAGGAACACAGCAAAGTCCCGGCTTGTGAACTGAGGCCCTCCGTCGGTTCGCAGGCGTACAGGAACGCCCACGTCACGGAAGTAGTGGCGGAACTTGCTGATGGTGGCGGCAGACGTCGTGTCATTACCGCACTTGATGACAACCGGCCAACCAGAGAGACGGTCGACGATAACAAGGAACGACTTTCCTGACACTGAGAAAAAGTCAGCTGACACGGACTCAAAGGGGCGGGTGGGGTTGTCGTCACCTATGAAGGGTTCCTGCTGCTGGCTGGGTTGTAATACTTGGCGGGGCTCACATGCACGGACAACATTGGAGATGTCGGAGTTGATGCCGGGCCAGAACACAGTCTGTCGTGCACGTCGTTTGGTGGCCTCAGCTCCACGGTGACTGTCGTGAAGGCGAGCCAAGACGTGGGGACGTGATGCAGCAGGGACAACTACACGTGCTCCATACAGAACAAGGTCTCCGTCGCAGTAGAGTTCATCGCGGAGTTTCCAATACGGGAGCAGGGTGTTGTGAAGATCGTAGCAGTTGCTAGGAAATCCATTCCTCACACACTCGACGAGTCGGACGTAGGAAGGGTCATCTCGGGCCACTGTTCGAAGGTCCTCCATTGCCTTGTCGTCATCTGGTGACAGGTCCGAACGAAGGGATTGGACGGCATGTAGAGTGACCACAGTCCTGACGGAAAGAGCGAGGTCGGCGTCGAGCACATGGTCTTCTGGAGTAGGGCGGCTGACAGGAGAGCGGGATAAGGCATCAGGGATGCAGAGCTCCTTACCAGCACGCCACACTGCTGTGAAGATGTACGCCGAGAGCTTCTCTTTCAGACGCTGGAGGCGAGGGATCTCAACGGCGTCCAGCGTGTAGTGGTTGAGGATCGGGACAAGCGGGCGATGGTCGGTCACAAGGTGAAAGTGTTGCAAGCCGAAAAAGGTAAAACCTGCACTTAGACATCGCCCAAACCACAGCCAACAGCTCCAACTCAATAGTGGCGTAGCGCGTCTCGGTGTCAGAGAGGAAATGCGAGCCACACTGGACGAGCCGGAACTGCCCTCCACCATGATCCTGCAGTAGGGCGTATCCCACGCCATACAAGCGTGAGGCATCTGTCTGCAGAACTGTCGGCAAGGCTGGGTCAAATGTGGCGAGGACAGGTGGACGAGACACGGCCTGTTTCACTTGTTGGAAGGCCTTGTCGTGGTCGGGGCTCCACAGGAATGTCCTCTTGGGGCTCATCAAGGGGCGGAGTGGTTGAGCAGCTGCGGAGATGTCCGACGAAAACTCTGCTAATTGGTTGACGAGACCGATGAAGGACCTGAAGTCAGTGAGGTTAGCAGGGGTGGGAAAATCCGTGATGGCGCGGACCTTTTCCGGGTCAGCTGTGATACCATTCCCTGAGAGGGTGTACCCACAAAAGTCAACTGAAGAGCTGGCCAGAACAAACTTGTCGACATTTAGGGTAATGCCGTGCTTCCGGCACCTGTTGCGTACCTAGTAGATACGGCAGAGGTGATCCATATAATCCGCGTCGTACACGAGTATGTCGTCGACCACTTTCACACAGTTCGCCAAACCTTGTAGAGCCATATCACCTTGAAGACAGAAAGCGTCTCCTGTAGCGGCGAATCCCATTGGGGCCACAGCAATAACTGTAACGTCCATGCGGGGTGATGAAAGTTGTGAGTGGTCGGTCTTCTTCGGCAAGCTCTATCTGCCAGTATCCACACAGGGCGTCCATCGTCGCGAAGAAGCGCGCCTTCGGGTTCACACTGCGTATAGCTGCAAAGGGCGTGGGAGGAGGGTGCGCAGGACGAGACACCTGGCTGTTGAGCTTGGAGAGGTCAGTGGTGATCCGAACACCACCTTTGGGTTTTACGACGACTACCATAGGGTGACACCATGGAGACGGGTCATCACCGGCTGGTGCAATAACTTCTTGGGCGACCATGGAGTCCAGCTCGTTTTTGACCGCCTCGCGGAAGGCCAGGGGGACCAGTCGAGGGGTGTAAATAGCGAAGGGCTTCGCGTCGTCCCTCAAGTGGATCCTCATGGGGGGACCTACCATCTTCTTGAGAGGCTTGGATTCCAGAGCAGACTTGGTCACCAGAACGTCGCTGAATTCCTTCAGGAAGTACTTCCGAGCATCCAAAGGAGAGGTGTCACTGGCAAGAGGCAGGGGTAGGGCGGCAGCAGGGTCGTTGCTGCTCCTTTCTTGCACCCTGTTGGCGCGTTTTACCTCGAGAATAGGTTTGGGGAAGTCCTGGGAGATGATGGCCAACTCTTGGCAATGTCTGTAGGACAGCAAAGGAGTCGAGACACCGTTATGCACGTCAATCCAGGCTTGACACGACCTGTTGCCAAAGGTGACTTGTGCTTGGAGTGAACCTAGGGCCGGGGTCATCTGTGAACCATCTCCTGTAAAGCGGAGATCCTTGGGGGGCGGTCCTAGATCACTTGGAGGGAGCCCCAAGCATTGCAAATACTGGGGACCGATGACTGTAGTATCAGCGCCGGTGTCGGGCAACATCTGAAGACGGGATGACACACTGCCGTAGGTCACGATGACGCTGATGTACTGTGGGACTTTGGTCCTGGGACGCGAGGGGGAGCACACATTCCTAATATGGCTCGAGCGTTGTCCAGGGTCGTCATGCTTCTGATTGGAAGACTGTGGGCGGCCCTTACTGGTAGAAGGGCGCTGATGCTTCCGCCGACGCTGTCCCTTGGGTTTGCTGGTAGGGCAACACTTGTCATAGTGGCCCAGGCGACCGCACGCATTGCACTGGACGCGTTTAGCTGGGCACCGCACTGTGAGTGACCAGTGGCCCTTACGGTCACAACTGTTGCATGTAGACTCAGCAGCTGGACACACCTGTGTTCCGTGCTGCTTACCACAGTCATTACAAAATGAACCGGGCGTGGACGTGGTGGGCGAAGGCGTAGGAGCAGACTTCTTGTCCTTCTTGTACCGGTACACAGCGCGTACAACTGTAGGGGGAGCTCGGATGGCAGAGGTGGCACACCTGGCAGCCTCATAGGAGCGACATATCGTCAACGCATCCTGAAGAGAAAAGGAAGAGTCGAGGGAGGTGAGGCGTTGGACGAGCTCCTCGTCCTTAACACCCATCAGGATCACCTGCTTCAACTGGGTCTCCTCGCACTGCTGGTGGTGGCCTAGACATAAATCTACCTCTTCCGAGGCTCTCTTAAGACGTACATAAAAGGCGTCAAAAGTCTCACCCTCCATCTGTCTGCAGCTAAACAATTCCCTCCTGCGCAGAGCTTCATTCTGCTGTCCTTTGATGTGCCGTTGTAGAATGTCCAGTACCTCCTCTACAGACAGCTAAGAGGTTGGAGGTACCTGCAACGTATGTTCTAAGACACGCTGAATTTCCAAGGACAGGCACATACGCAGCTGGATGAGTTGTTTAGGCTGTGACAAACTCTGGAGATCCACCATTGTAGAATAATCAGTCCACCGTCGCCGCCATTCACGAAAAGTCTGGAAATTCACATCAGGCTTCAAGATGGGCGGTGTTTGAGCAGCTGCTTTAGGTGGGGCTGGTGGGTGTGAAGAGAGCATTGATGAGGTATCTGTACCATTCAGTACCGAGGCAGTGTTAGAGCCAGGGGCTTGGTTAACAGTGAGGCGAGATATCAAGGCTTCAAACCGTGCACTGTCTTCCAATCTCCGTTGGTGGTCTCTCTCTGCCTCTGCTTGTCTTCTGCGTTCGTCTGCCGCACGTCTGTTAGCTTCATCCTCGTGCCTTTCATCTCTCATAAACTTCATTAAAGCAATTATCTCTGGAGACAACGCTGAATATCGAGGTGAAGGGCTGTGCGATGTTGTTGGAGCTGGAGCGTCATGGTCAGCGTGGTCATCCATCTCTGTGGGGCTATCATCCGACTGACTCATCCGAGCGCTGGCTCCATGGCTACGTAAGGCACGAGACATAACTACTTCATCTGTGTACTGTGTCTAAATCAGTGTTGACCCGTCAGCCCGTTGTATCAACAAGATCTCAGACAAAAAATTAATTAAATTCACAGATAAGTAGATTATATATATAAAATATATATAAGGGAATCACCGCGGTCAGTGTGTGTGTACGTGTGTGTGTGTGTGTGTGTCCCAGGCAGTGAGAGCAGTCTCCTCGAGCTGTGGAGGGGTGGAGACGACGCTGGTGGAGACGACGACTAGCGGCAGTTACCCTCCAGGCTTCGCGAGGGGAGGTGTACTCAAGTCTACTCCTTACAAATGCCCAGAACATGCCGTGTACCTTGGGAATCCTTTTGAACAAGGTCACACATGAATGGCACGAAACACACAATGCACTAAACACTTCACAGAAAATCACTGTTGCTGACACTGCTCAAAGTTGCTAAATTCTTCGAGGAGGGGTGGCGGGCGGCGGTTGGTTGACACAGGGAAGGAGTCCGTAAGCCGGCTTTCCACAAACTTTGCACTGTCACTCGTAATTATCCAGTAAAACCGGTTCACTGCGCCATGTTCGTGTTCTGGGTAATAAGTTCAATATACAGGCGCAAACACAAACACCTGTATAATTTTGTAGGTTCAATTTACTGGATAAGAGATATGTACACAAGGGGAGTAGTGCTCTTCAACCTGTCTGCTGGTCAACTGCTCTATAGACGACGTATGGCAAGTGATGCATTAGCAGCTTCCATACGTCGCCAGGCACATTAATTAAGCATGTGGGACATTGATAAATACATTGCCACATGCTACTAGCTAGGCTAAATAAATAATACATAAATGGAGCACATACGTAATATACATAGCATAATATAAATACAGCATACAGAATATACATACAATACGCACGAGTGACGTCACACAAACAGTGCTATTTGCACGAGTGACTTCACACAAACAGTGCCATATGCACGAGTGACGTCACACAAACAGTGCTATATGCACGAGTGACGTCACACAAGCGCGTGCCGTACGCACGAGTGATATCACACAAACACGTGTCATACGCACGAGCGATTTCACTCAAATACGTGACGTGCCATACGCACGAGCGATTTCCCTCGAATACGTGACGTGCCATACGCATGAGCGATTTCCCTCAAATCCGTGACGTGCCATACGCACGAGTGATGTCACACTTAACATGACCACTGAGACCCCACAATCAATGTAGGGACTCATTACACAACTGATATCACAAACACTACTGCGGCGCCCTAACTTACACAACGTTACCTAGCTGTCACAACCCTTTATTTCCTAACAGAAAGCGCACTACACTCGCTCTTATTTCTTATTTACACACAAACACACACTAGCCTTCTTAAACTTGGCGATCTAGTCTGGGTGTACGCCTTGAACACTATCTCTTCCGCGTGTACGCACGAATGTTATTGACACAGAGTCCACTCTTTTCTGACATGCGGTCCTCGCGGCAGGCTGCGTGCCTGTACGAACAATTTTGGCACCGAGACCAGTCCTTTTTGACGCTTGAATCGGCTGCTTGTCCAATTAACCAGTCCGTTCACACATATTTATATTTGGGTTTTAAGTAACGAAACCCAAACGGTAGTTCCTTTGTTTTATTATAAAAGGTTGTATATATAATTCCTGAGTGTATATCAACCGTAAGTCTCACTGTCTAGGAGTGAATGAGAAAGGGACGGCGTTTGTGTATGATAAACGTTAGGTCACGTCCTTACAATATGAGTTGAGGTGAGCTACTGAAGCTTAGGGGGATCGCAGTGCGTGCTTACAGAAATGCTGAGCTATGGGTCTCGCCCTCTTGGGTAAGTTGCCCGCTCACGTCTTACTCATTGACAGTGGAAAGTTACAGGGTGGTGAATCTGAATATAATATCAGATGTATTGACCCATTTATATAATACGTTCTGTTGATGAGACAGGGGCCTATTACATCGCTCGGTCACCTACCAGCCGAGCTCCGTGAGGCCTAAATAACTCACAGAGTACAGTACATCCTAGACAACCCTCACCATGTTATAAACAGATATGTAGACACTAAGCTGGGGAAATTACTGTAGGGGTATTCTCTACTACAGGGGACCTAGACTTTTGTGTCGTACGGGTTAGTATGTTATGAACAATGTTGAATTTGGATGATACTGCCCGGTAATAACAGAACAGGAACATTATTGCCAGAATTAACAGAATAGAGGGAATCGTAAGACTTGGTAGTGCAAATTCCCGTGACAGGTAAAATGGCAAGTTATTATTCAAATCAGCAAAATGTGTCTCGTTCAAGAAAGCTAACACTTTTAATTTCTCTGATACTATTTGAATATCCTTGATAGTGAAATTCATTATAGGAAGTGGAATTAAAGCAGACTTGAGTTTTCGATTTAACGCAAAATGCTGATGAGTAGGCAAGGTCCGTAATGTACTACAAGTGATTTCACAGTAATCAGGAGCCTTGTAATGCCCTTTCACAACTAGCTGCTTAACACCATTTTGGCATTTTAAAATTACAGTAGTGAGATTTGGAAAGAACAAATACTGCACATTGTGAAGGTGAGCGTGGAACACAGTCTTTAGACTAACTGGCCTATAACTGCATTGCACTAACGCTGTGCGTACGTTTGGTTGTATGACTGCCAATTCACATATTCCCTCTGCAGCAGGAATAAATGCAAACAATGTAGGCTGGACATACGTGTAGGTGTAGATAAGACGACTTACACCGTGACAGTACCTCAGAATCCTCTATTGATAACAATGAATATTCTTCATCTACTAAGAAAAGTTCTTTAGGCCTATCTAGGGTATACAGTGTGTCGTTCACAAACCAGTGGAAGGGTTCTAAATGCCATGCATTAAACTCATGTTGCCCTCGCATAGGAATGTGGATCAGAATTGCATTGTGCGTGAGGGTTGACTCCAACAGTGGGTAATGATATTGAACCTCATTGTCATTGAAAATCGGAGTTAAATGATACTGCAACTTGGCTATTTTTAAAGCTTCAAGAAGCGTCTGCACAGGCACAAGCTTCGCGTCCACACGTCCTATCCCGGCATCTACAATGCTGTCTATTAGTTCATTTTTAGAGGTTACAATTTTATGAACTGAAATTTCAGCAGCATGCAAATATTCTGTGAAGTAAAGGAGCCATTCTAACGACGGGATTGCTTTCTGTAACCTAGTAAAAATCCTCGAAAATTGGTTAGACTCCATTATGATTGCATTAACCTTTGATTCTAGAGCAGTAATCGCGTGAAAGGTTTGAGAAATAACACGATTCTGTTGAGATACAGCTTGAACGACAACGTTCGTGAAGCTATTGTCGAATTCATCGAAGCTGTGCTGAGACCATGAAGAATGTCCAATGCTGATTGTAGTTGGCCGTCGACGTTTTCCATCTGACGCGAAAGTACGAGTTAACTTCTACTCGCAGAATGTAGTTTCATACAATAGTCATTTGGGACATTTTGCTTCTGAACAGTCTGTAAGGATGTATCAATCACATTATCATCAACTTGAGGTAAGACATTTATCTGGGTCTTCTTCAGACGATCCGCGTGCACGACATGTGCGATCTGTGCATTAGGCTTCCATATTTTGAATTTGTTGCCTGCTTCTTTTGAGATTATGCGGAATGGACCAGAAAATTTCGCCGAAAGTTTGGAGTTCCTTTCAGGTACCTGTAACATAACAGCGTCCCCAACGTTCAGTGCGATAGGTTTAGCATGTTTATGTTGTTTGATGATCATTTCGGCGCGTGACGCCGCTAGCTGTGATCGTACTTGGTTATGAATTTCTGTAAGACATGAATTTGTTTTGCCGCAAAATCATCCGTATTATATACCGGGTATGGCGCCTCTGTAAGGATGTCGTAAGGCAGACGTTTATCTGTACCATAGACAATATAGTAGGGTGTTTTGCCCGTAGAGCTATTAACTGACCCATTTATCGACGCTGCAACCTGCGGTAACCAATCCTCCCATGCGTATTGAAAACCACTAACGATTGGACGCAGTATTTCTAGGATTTTACGATTGGTTCTTTCAACAAGGCTATTAGCCTGTGGATGATAAGCTGTCACAAAAGTTTCTTTAATTCCATATTGTGCACATAAATGCTCTATTAGCTCATTCTTGAACTCTGTTCCATTATCAGAGAGTAGAACTTTAGGCGTAGTATATGGACATATGAGATTCATCACTAATGCATAGGCTACTGCTTCGGCCGTTTTGCTTTTTAGTGGGACCAAGACCACGAACCTGGAAAAATGATCCACACACACTAAGACGTATCCTGATCCCTGATGACTCGTTGGGAGTTGTAACACATCAACAGCGACTGTGTCAAACGGACGGTCTGGTGTAGGATATTGTAGAATCGGGGCAGGTGATCCTGTTGATCTTTTATGTTGAGCACATGCCAAACAATTAGCTATGTGTAATTCTATGTCTTTCTTCATAGTGTTCCAGAAATACTTCTTTCGTTAATCCGCTAAGCATTTATCACGACCTTGGTGACCTGCTTGTGGGACATCGTGGAACAATGTCATTACTGCTTTGCGCAACGTGTCAGGTACGACTATTTGAGACACATTACCCTCAGGAGATTTTCTCGTCCTATTGAGTATGTTATGTCGTAATTCAAACTGACTTAAGGGAAGAAATAACTTGGGGAGTTTAACATCCTCGCCCGATTCGAGAGCAAAAATAACAGCTGACCAATATGGGTCGCGTCGTTGCTCATCTTCCAGCTGCGAAAGAGTGAATGCTGATACAGGCATTACTGGTGCTATATTTCTTGACAGAGCGTCGGCGACAACATTCGCCCTCCCAGGTAAATACCTAAATTCGGGGTCAATCTCTTGAATTGTCAGATACCAGCGTGCTAATCTGCCTGATAAGTTTCTGCCATGGAACAGTTCGGTGACTGCCGCATGATCAGTAAAAACAGTTATCTTGTAGCCAAAGATAATGTCTTTGAACTTCTTAAGTGCCCACAAAACGGCTAACGTTTCTAAATGCGTCACCGAATAACGTGTTTCAGCATCGATTAGTTTGTGACTTGCAAATGCTATCACTCTAAACTTCCCACGCGTGTCCTCTTGCATGAGTACTGCTCCGACTCCAATTCCGGGAGCGTCAGTACAGAGAGTGAAAGGTTGAGTGTAGTCTAGGAATGCTAGACCCAGGGCATTGGTTAACGCTGTCTTCAATGCTGTAAAAGTTTCCTCGTGTTCAGCATCCTATATAAACACTGCATCTTTTTTGAGCAACCTCGTTCGGGGCGATGCTAATGTTCCATAGTCCTTGATAAAGGAACGATAATAACCAGATAATCCGAGAAGGCTACGCACATGATCATTTGAGGTAGGACGCGGGAACTGAGATACAGCTTTGACTTTATCATTAACTGTGTGTATGCCCTTACCGTCGACTACATGACCAAGGAAATGGATTCTGGATTTTAAAAACTCGCACTTTGAGAGTTTTATTTTGAGTCCTGCTGTGGAAAGTTTGGCCAAAACTTCACGCAGTTTTATCAGATGGGAATCGACGTCCTTACTGACTACTATTAGATCATCCAAATAAGCGCAGACTGTGTTACCAATTAGTCCGGCAAACAGGGTGTTGATCATTCTTTGAAATGTTAGTGGGGCATTTCTGAGACCAAATGGCATTCGTAGAAACTCAAAGTGGCCTAGAGGCGTGCTAAATGCCGTGATTTCTCGTGATTTTTCATTGAGTGGTATTTGCCAATACCCACTAAGCAAATCTAAGTTGCTAAATACCGCATTATCCTTGCCTAAGGATTGCAATATGTCACTCAAGATAGGCATTGGGTACCTATCAGGGATTGTTTGATTATTTACGCGCCTGAAATCTATGACAGGGCGCCATCCACCATCCTTATTCGGGACGAGGAATAATGGGCTATTAAAGGGGGATTTTGAGTGTCTAATGACATTCTTATCTAACATACCCTGTACCATATCTTGCACTACAGCGCGCTGGCTATGAGGTAGTCTATAAGCTGGTATGTAAATAGGGTTGGTTCCTTCCTTTAACGCTATATGATGGGATGTTAAATCTGTCTGACCTAGCGTTTCCCCTGGCAAGGCTACTATATGTCTATTGTCGGCTAGCAGTTCTAACAGGCGTGTCTTGCCCTGAGGATGATCGATCACCTTAACATGTGGCGCTATTTGATCTATCCTGGCCAGTCGAGTCTGTTGGCAATTTGCAACAATACCCTCGAATTAGGAATTTATTTAGTTGCACTTTGACATTGTTGTGATATCTAGAAAATCACACACATAACATCCTTTATTTAAGATTCGTGATATTGTGAAATTGCTGCCGCAATCCCGTAGACTTGTGTGTGTGTGTGTCTCACAGCAGACACAGCTGATTCCAAGGTCCGGTGACTGGGTCAATGTTTCACAAAAATCCTGAGTACAGCAAACCGCCGCTAATTGTCACACAACGTCATCCACAACACCATACCTCAGAATGCAGAGACCATCTCTCAGACCGGATGTGTCATCACCACTAGGGTGGGTGCTGGTAACTGGGGGTTGTTCACGCCATACGAAAGAATTTTATTGACAGGATGTTGATTGATGAGTAGTCTCAACAACTGCAGTCACGTCCTGTCACACCCTGGGCAGTGAACGAATCATTTGCAGAAACTAATGTTCACTTCAGCTCACAGGATTGTTGCGTTGGTGAATTCCTCATTCTGGTAATGGAGAGTACTTTTCAAAATTGCAGGTACTATCTTCCAACTCTTGCTGCTGTAATCACGCTGGGAAGGTGTGTGGTTGAGGTCGAGAGATATCTCTGACGCATGATCCGCCTTCCTCTTAATAGGATTGGTAGACAACACTTTCGTCCTAGCGGTGAGCATAGGTTCAGAATGACTCATTGCTGTGTAGGAAACACCATTAAACGTAACACTATTATTACGTGGATGAACATCTATCATGTTCTTTCGAAGAGTTGGTAGACCAAGTAACCCGTCAGCTGGCAAATTGAACTGCTGAACTATATAAAAGTCTGCGTAGAAAGGAGAACCACGTCTTGAGAATCTGAGTGGTAACGTCACCATTCCTTTGATGCTCAGGTGAGTACCTGAAACTCCTTCGAGCTCAGCGTTACTAGGCCTCCATTTGAATTTGCGGTGAGGGAATTTACGTTGTAACTCGTGATATGATGTCAAGGCCAATACATTAGCGCAAGCACCTGTGTCTATATCAAGAGCCAATCTGGTATTATCCACTCTCACCGGCACTGACAACACTTCCACTTTTCTAAGCGCCGCTATTAATGAGGCCGCTATAGAAGTGCTGTGAGGAGGGGTGGGAATTACCTTATCTATCCCTCTCCTTGCTGAAGTGTGCGCTGGTCTTCCCCCGATGACTTGTCCTGGGGACGTTTCTGCTTGCGCCTATACGACACCTCCATTTCACTTAGGTCCACTCCCCTAGCCTTTATTAATATATCTCACTCATGTGAACTATGAGATGTCGATTTGTGAAGAGCGCACCATTTGCGCGCTGTCTGGGTAGGAGGAGGTGCTGCTTTTGCTCCCTCACTGTTTGACCTTGAGAATGGCTTTGCACCGGGTGTGGCCTTAAAATTAGCACTATTACCTCGGAGCTGAAAACAATCTTCCATTACGTGGCCACGTTTATTACAATGTGCGCATCGTAACGATGTTTTCTGTTTATATGTTAGGCGGGGAGGAGCGATCGAAGCTAAGTGTGTCGCATAAGGAGTCTGAGAGTGAGGCATCTGTGGCATCTGAGACGGCTGGGGTTGTGGTGACGTCACTGAGGGTTGCGCCAGTAAGGGGCCCGTAGCCTGGGGACAGAGCTTGTTTGCGTATTCCACCATATCCAAGGGTGGTTCATACTGTACTTCCTGTGCCCGGCTATATAAGGGAACACGGACGGAAAGAAGAAAACTTATTAGTTCTATCAATGTTTCCACATTGTCCGGTGGCATATCACCCCGTGAGTTGTACCAGCCTGATGACCGGAAGGTCGCTTGCATGTCCTGGCGAACCTGGCCCGCTATGTCAACAGCGTCAATGGGTGTTTCGTTTCGTATACCTTGAATACAGCGGTCCAACCATCTGAAGATCCATTGCAGTTGGCCCAGCTGTGACCTACCCCCAAAAATCCCAATTAGCGTTCGCTTGAACTTTTCATAGTCAGGGCTTTGTAAACCAAACGCATTTAAACGACTGCCTGCATAGGAACCCTGCGTTATATGGGAACGTACATATGCTTTCTTTTCTTCGTCAGTCGTTATGTGACTATTGCGCATGCTATCTTCACATGCACGAATAAAATGTGTGACCCTATAATCGTCTTGTCCCGTGAAATTTCGAACATAATCACCGCGCTGCATGATATTAATAACATTATCAGCTTTAGGTGTGGTAGTAGTACTGGTGTGAGGTTTAGAGAACGCCATTGTAACAGAAGGCTGGGTTAATAAGGTTGTTACCGATTTAGCAACAGACACACTATCACCTGTAACAGGGGTAACTGCTTTAGTATGCTTAGGTGAGGTACTATAGTGATTACCAGACCGTAGGGTACGACGGTTTAAGTCGTCAAATGATTCGTCTATAACTTTCTCACTACTTCCTACCGACTCATTTAACTGTGTTCCATACTCAAAATCTATGTCAGTCTGGGCTTGATCATTGATGAGTTGGTTACCAGCAAACAGTTGCGCTAGGCGTTCGATTTCATCTACATTAGACATGGGAAACTTAGAAATTATCTATTAGCCCCCTTGGGTCAATGAATACTTAACAGTAAGTAGATCACTTGCCTCTCATTTACAAGACAAATGAATATGAATTGTAGTTAATTTTTAAACTATCAATAAGAAGACAGACACTTACAAACTACTGTAAATTATAGGATTTCAATACATTAATCTTACATTCGACACTTTATCATTGAAATAATCCTATCCAACGAACCTATCGGTGTGAAGATATCTCTCGAACGTGTTCATGTGTGTAGAACTATGTAATTTAAATACCTATTTATACAGAGTAGTACGTCTGTATAGAAAATGTGATCCTTCAAAAGTTCTGAGTGGAGTGGTGGGTGGGGTGTGGGCGTTGTCTCTTCCTAGGATGCGTGTGCTGCTGCTGGTTTCCTTGGCAATGAGATGACGCTTCTGCTTTGGTGAGAGACGAGTCCACTTGATTTAGGTGAGTTCCTCCTCCGGCGATCAGAAAACTATGATTGGTTATCACACTGGTGGTTGCTGGTTCGCTGGCGAAAACTGCCGTGTGCCAATTCTTCACAGTCCACGTATATATGGAGATCTGTATGATGACACCGGCACTTGAGACCTGAACCTCGGCGAGGTAGGTTCTCCCGGCTCCCCGCTCCTTCCCCCCGAGGTACCTCGTGACCATGATCATGATCACCCTAGCCCAGGCGAAGGTTGTGAGACTGATTCCGGTCGAGCACCCTTCGCGCAAGAAACTCAATCTTCTTGTTATAAAAGATTTTTTTGACCACATCGGACTAAAGGGGGTGACAGGGGTCGTCCGGAGTAGCGGCGGTACCCTTGTCATCACCTTCGAGGAATGGGGGCAGGCCCACAAATTACCCTACCGAACGATTATCAATGGAGTCGACGTCATGTTTGACGCCTTACTTCAGGATAACTTAGTTTTGGGAGTCATTTCCCACTCTGAAATTGAGTATCTCGAAAGAGACGAACTTGCCGAGCTGATTGGAGATCAGCTCTCAGTCCTTAGGAAGCTGACCAGCACAACTGCCCTGGTTGGTTTTCCTGGGAAACTTCCTAGCTCCGTTATACTGGGTTGGGAGAAAATCCCAGTAAAACCTCAACAGCAAAAACCCACTCGCTGCTACAATTGCCAGAAATATGGCCATCTGGCGAGGAAGTGTCGTGCTCACGTGGTGTGCTCAAGCTGCGGGGCACCCGGCCACACCGACGCTGACTGCCAGGCGGCCGTTAAGAAGTGCGCGGCTTGTGGTGGCCCTCACTCCTCCTCCGACCGGCTTTGTCCAAGTGGAGGGAGGAGTGCAGGGCGGCCAGGCTGCGGGCTAAGGAAAAATTGACTTACAAGGAGGCTCTTCTTGCAGTCAAGACTCTAGAAAAAAACAACCAAGACCAAAACAAACAAGAAAAGAACAAACAAGACAAAAGCGAACAAGAAAAGAACAATCAAGATATGAACAACGAAGAACCTGATAATATTATCATTATAGAAGACCAGACAGAACAAGACCAAAAAGAAGAAGACGAAGAACAAGAAGAAGAATGGAAAGTAAAAACTAAAAGAAGAACAAAGAGAAAAAAGAAGTCCAACCAATCAGCTTCGGCCGAAATAGCCTAACGGCGAAGAGGCCAGTAATCCCAAACAACTTGAATGACACCGGAACTTCGTAATTCGCGCTGACGACACAACAATACTGCTCAGCTGCTAGTGAAATACCAATTGAATTCCAGGCTACGAAACTGTTTTTCAACACTGCAACACTGTAATGTCTAGGGAATGCTGAGTGGAGTCTATCTCAACCGGCTCAATCTGGATATGTACCAACAGGCTGTAATATTTGTATATTACGAATTCTGCACGTATTTGTATGTGACAGAGATAAGGAGCGCTCACTACATATCGTCTCAATACGGGATATAGTTTTAAACACTCGGATTATGTAACGCGTCACTGCTGTGTGGTTTCTTGTTTTTCACAAGACACAGACGGATGATACGACTACCAGTTTGAAGAATCCGTACACACCGCTTGCCACCTATATGAATCGGCTGCTTGTCCAATTAACCAGTCCGTTCACACATATTTATATTTGGGTTTTAAGTAACGAAACCCAAACGGTAGTTCCTTTGTTTTATTATAAAAGGTTGTATATATAATTCCTGAGTGTATATCAACCGTAAGTCTCACTGTCTAGGAGTGAATGAGAAAGGGACGACGTTTATGTATGATAAACGTTAGGTCACGTCCTTACGATATGAGTTGAGGTGAGCTACTGAAGCTTAGGGGCATCGCAGTGCGTGCTTACAGAAATGCTGAGCTATGGGTCTCGCCCTCTTGGGTAAGTTGCCCGCTCACGTGTCCATCTCATGTCTTACTCATAGACAGTGGAAAGTTACAGGGTGGTGAATCTGAATATAATATCAGATGTATTGACCCATTTATATAATACGTTCTGTTGATGAGACAGGGGCCTATTACACGCTGGACCCACCTACAGAGGTGTCACGCTTCTCTTCGTACACATACGAGTGCTATACATGTACTCAACCCACAACCCCCTATTCGCTGGGGTTTACTATTATTATATTATAGGCATCACACTTTAGTCGATGATTCACAAATTCACACAAAGGCGTCCTCGCTCTCCTGCTGTGTAGCTGCGGGGTGTGTCGGGTGCCGGAGGGAAGGGCCCCACTGAAGGTCCGTCCGTCGACGGTCGAGTCACTCGCCAGTTCTCAGTAGACTGTATCGGCAGACTGTAGGACCCACGTTTTGACGGTAATCGCTCATAGGAGCGATTTTGGTTTGTGCAGGACAATAAGACCCTTGTCGTTGACGTGATGAGGTTAATTCGGTCAAAACCTGTTGAATACAATTCACATATAACAACTGCTGGTACATCAGGACACACAGTTTGAATAATACGATCAATATATAGTACATAATTACACTTATTAAAGTTATTTAGAGTTCTCAGAGGATTCAACAGTTCACAATCACACTCAGGTTTTGGGGTCTTGAATTAGACCAACAAGAACAAATATAATGTCCTACAGGAAAATGGTGGCTGACGAGAATCAAGATGCTGCCTCCACAGTGGAGGGTGATAGACTGTCCCTTAGGCAGTCAAACAGCTGCTACCAGCTCCATCTCGCTTAGTTAGCTATTCTGAGTTGTAAACAGTTTCTTCACTTAACATGTGGCCGGCGCGCACAATTGCCGTGGCGATAACAGTTTATATATGTGAAATGAACAATGCAATTCATTAATAATACGTAGAATATTAAAACACACATGAGGAGACAAGACGGCATTGTTTTCGTGAGTGATGATGGCTCTACATAATTAACTGAAGAAAATAAGACCCTGGTTGTAGCTGTAGTGAATTTAATTTAAAAAAAAATTGAATACATATACAGTGGTCCCTCGGTTAACAAGCACAATCTGTTCCAGCAGGTTGCTCGTTAACCGAAAAACTCGTTAACCGAAACCATTGTTTCAATGGGTTTTTGGGTAATTGGTTCGAGCTCATCGAAAATTGCCTAAATTCAACAAAAAAGGTAGAAAAGTACACTTACTTTGAGGTATGTATGTAGAAGGCTCCTGGATGATGATGATGATGATGATGGGAATTAGAATGGGGGTGGAGGAGAAGGGAGAAGAGAAGGCATTGGGGTGGAAGAGAAGTCACCCCATGGCGCCATTTCTCCCATAAAATTTGAATTCTCGGTGTAGTTCAAGATTATTTTCTTTAAATCAACACTGCACTGCATTTTATATATTGTCAATATGTAAAATAAATTTCAAAATGACCAATAATTTGCTTGCAAACACAGAAAAAAAGCATTTAGTTGAAGAGAGTCTCAAGCAAGATGTTACCTCCACTGAAAAGAGAGAGAGACTAACTCCTGTATGGTGTGTTAACAGGCTGGATGGCGTGCCAGATACTAGTCTCTTTACCTTCATTTATGTTCAATAATTGTTAAAATGACTAAAAAAGTTAACATTAAACTTTTAAAATTATTGAATAGTATAAACTTCTTGCTATTTATTAAAATAGTAAGGAATTTAAGCCCTAAAACCGATTACTGTATTGGTGGACTAATACTACAGCTGGTGGACCGCCAAATGCAAGCGAAAACATGTTGAGGTCGGCTCGTAAAAAACTCGTTAATCGAGGGATTATGCGTTCACCGAAGTTAAGAATCTTATGGAAGGTAAATCGTTAACCGAAATCTCGTTAACCGAGGGATCACTGTATGTATGTTTTAAGTAATGCTATTTAATGTTAATAAATGGAACACTAGGAGTAGCTACCCACTAATGGTAAAGAAATAATGCGAAATGATTGGGAACGCCAACGTATGAACAGTAAATGCGTACATGTTAGAGCATATCGTCATTTCTCAACATATGAATAAGAAAGCAACACTTATTTGCTGTTCATATATGTTTAAAATAATACTTACGAATGTAAAACTAAAATTCTATTCACCAATGGGTGACATTATGGGTGTAAACATTGACAACAATGCCGTCTCTTATCCTTTTGTGTGTTTTAATATTCTACATATTATTAATGAATTGTATTGTTCATTTCGCATATACTATAAAGATTAATTAAATGAAATACATATTCAGTAATAAACAATAATGAATCTATTGTTCATATTCTTAAAAAGATAAATGACGCGGTATGCTTAAATGCACACGTATATGTTGGCGTTCCCAATCCATCTCTTTTTTTTTTATTTGCCATAGTGGCTACCTACTTCTATTCCATTTATTAACATTGAATAACATTACTTAAAACATATACAGGTGTATTAATTTTTTTACATTAATTTTACTACAGCTACAACCAGGGTCTTAATTTCTTAATTTTCTCGTATAAAACTATCGTCCCGGACTCCAGGCTGTAAACACAATCGAAAAAAATGGCGTCCCATCTCCTCTTGTGTGACCACATTATTATTCATTTATATTGTATAAGGTGCATTCATAAACATTATTTAAAGAATATAGTTTGCAATTTTCACTAACTTTATTGTTTTGGGGGAAAAGAGGGTAAAAAGCCACACAAAAGACACGAAAAGGTCACACTTGGGAACGCATCTCATTATTATTGCTTTATTTTAATGGTAATTATTGATTCGCCATACGATGATTCACCTTACACTGCAATATTGGAGGACACATTACCGTCGTTATTCGAGGCTTTACCTTACAGTACTGTATTCTGATTGTGATAGAGAGTTGTATAAATTGTTTGATTAATGCTGTTTTCAATGTCAAGGGTTACAAAACATAACTCCTTGGTTATAGATATTGCATACATACCAGACAGGCAGTTTTAGGGTACTGCAATATTTATGCCAGGGAATATCGTATCCTTTATTTACTCCAAGGACAAGGTGTGGCAACGAAATTAATACAGAGTTTGCCTCCTGTCCTAAGGGCTGATGGCTTGTGCCTGATGTATCCTCACTTCACCCAACTGTCAGTTCTGTGGGACGGTGGAAGTCAAAGTTTGGTGGATTTATAAAAATATAAACTGTTGTGGACATTTTTTGATGGATATTATTTCTTGACTGTTCAGTACATGATAAATAGTATACACTACTGTATTCTCAAATTCGGTTTCACCATTCACTGGGATATAAAAAAGAATTATTCGGTCTTCAAATTGTCAAGACAAAGAGATAAACAAAGTGCATTTGTTATAAAATATACCCCACCACTAAGTAAAGTAATTGGAGTACAGTATAGTCTTGATTTACGCGGTCAATTAAACCCGTGGAGGTCCGCGTAAAATGAGAAACGCGTAAACGAAATAACAGAACATATGGGATTAATTGAAATAGAGACTGGGCTGACCCCCAGACTACCCTTTTTCCGACACAATATGTACCTTGTAGTAAAAATAGCATCTTAATTTTATGATGGTATGGAAACACACATAATAAAGAAGAGAAATATCAATACACTGTACAGGCAAAAGAAAAATCAAGGTTTAACACTTACGTTAGTAGAAGAGATGGCTGGGCACACAGGGATGGGGACTGGTTCCGAGGCAGAGGGCAGATTAGGGCCTCCCTGACAAACCACTCAAAGTCATCATCACTGACTTGGGCTGGCTGTGGTTGTGGTAGGTTGCCGGTGATGTTACGTTGTCGACTAGCATTGATGTGGTCGTGATACATCTGTATATACGGCTCCATAGTTTACAACAGATGGTTATTGGAGACTTCATATCGGTGATTGACTGGGTCTTTGGAAAGGATGAGCTTGAGTCTCTCGGCTTACTCGATGGCTTCCTTTACATCACCATGAGTTAACTTCTGTTCTTCTCGTTCTGCCGCACCACCTGCCTCCTCACTGACATCATCATCTTCCAACATCTCGTCGGCAGTCACCTCAAGTTGCCTGATTACCTCCAGGATGTCGTTGTTGGTGGTCTCGGAGAAGCCTGCAGCTCTGAAACTCTGTGCAGCCTCTCTTGCAAGATCCACTGCCACTGCAACAGACTGAGCCTCTCCAGCCACAGGTTGCCTCTGCCTCCCACCTGGGATACCTTGCAACACATGCCGCCACGCGTGACAAATCGTTGCCACAGACAGCTGCCCCCATGCCTCCACCAAGAAATCAACAGCTTTCTTGACGTTAAACATCTTGCAAAACTGTTTTACTCGCACTTCATGCTCCGCCAACTCTTCTTCTGGATCCTCATCCTCGCTCTCGCTATCGGTGCCACTCAAAAGGTTCCGCAACTCATCCTTGGTGTTGGTGAAGTCGTTCAGGAGCTTAACCTTCTTTGCGGAGAAAGCAGCCTTCACGTTGCATATCAACTCCTGGTCCATGGGCTGTGTTAGGTTCTGAATAATAAGTTCTATATACAGGAGAGAACACAAACACCTGTATAGTTTTGTAGGTTCGGTTTACTGGATAAGAGTATGTACACAAAGGAGAGCAGCGGTCTCCCTGGCTAGGCTCCTTGTCAACTGCTATAGGCGACGTATGGCAAGTGATACATTAGCAGCTTCCATACGTCGCCAGGCACATTAATTAAGCGTGTGGGATATGGTAATAACATTGCCACACGCTGCCAGCTAGGCTGAATAAATAATACATAAATGGAGCACATACATAATATACATACATGATATATAATCCAGCATACATAATATACATACACCTCCCTCCCCCCTATACGCTCATAGCAAAGTCTTGAGCGGACCTTTTCTTTTGGATCCGTTCTGAGCGTCGAGGGACTTCATCACTGGGAAGGGTATGGGACTCAACACTGGTGGCGGGGCCAGCAGAAGGCATTGTTACGGGTCGGAGAAAACGGCGGTTCCTCCACCACACACGACCACTGGGTAACCGCACCTGGTAGTCCCGTGACCTGCCGAGACCCATGACTACGCCCACTTTGTCCCAACGTAGGGAGGTCGGGTCCTGAACACGGACTTGGGTGCCGACACTCAACCTGGGGAGAGAACGGGCGTGGTCATTGTAGCGGGCGACGACGTCCTGAACACGTTCGGCGGCTCGGCGATCACAATCCTCTGTCTTGGCCTGCCACTCCTTGGAGAAGGATTGAGGGTGAGCAGGGACACAAGAACGAAGGGGGCGTCCATACAAAACCTGGGCAGGGGAGCGTCCGGTGTAGTTAGGTGTGTTGCGGAGTTCAAGAAGACCCCTGTCGAAGGCCTCGCAGTCAATGTTCCCAGAAGGGGCCACCTTAAGGATGAGGTGCTTCAGGGATTTGACAGCAGCCTCAGCGTGGCCGTTGGACTGCGGGTAATGGGGCGATGACAACACATGCCGGACTCCCCATCGGTCAAGGAACACAGCAAAGTCCCGGCTTGTGAACTGAGGCCCTCCGTCGGTTCGCAGGCGTACAGGAACGCCCACGTCACGGAAGTAGTGGCGGAACTTGCTGATGGTGGCGGCAGACGTCGTGTCATTACCGCACTTGATGACAACCGGCCAACCAGAGAGACGGTCGACGATAACGAGGAAGGACTTTCCTGACACACAGAAAAAGTCGGCCGACACAGACTCAAAGGGGCGGGTGGGGTTGTCGTCATTCATAAAGGGTTCCTGCTGCTGGCTGGGTTGTAATACTTGGCAGGGCTCACACGCACGGACAACATTGGAGATGTCGGAGTTGATGCCGGGCCAGAACACAGTCTGTCGTGCATGTCGTTTGGTGGCCTCAGCTCCACGGTGACTGTCGTGAAGGCGGGCCAAGGCGTGGGGACGTGATGCAGCAGGGACAACTACACGTGCTCCGTACAGAACAAGGTCTCCGTCGCAGTAGAGTTCATCGCGGAGTTTCCAATACGGGAGCAGGGTGTTGTGAAGATCGTAGCGATTGCTAGGAAATCCATTCCTCACACACTCGACGAGTCGGACATAGGAAGGGTCATCTCGGGCCGCTGTTCGAAGGTCCTCCATTGCCTTGTCGTCATCTGGTGACAGGTCCGAACGAAGGGATTGGACGGCATGGAGAGTGACCACGGTCCTGACGGAAAGAGCGAGGTCGGCGTCGAGTACATGGTCTTCTGGAGTAGGGCGGCTGACAGGAGAGCGGGATAAGGCATCAGGGATGCAGAGCTCCTTACCAGCACGCCACACTGCAGTGAAAATGTACGCCGAGAGTTTCTCTTTCAGACGCTGGAGGCGAGGGTTCTCAACGGCGTCTAGCGTGTAGTGGTTGAGGATCGGGACAAGCGGGCGATGGTCGGTCACTAGGTGAAAGTATTGCAGGCCTATGAGGTAAAACCTGCACTTGGACATCGCCCAAACCGCAGCCAACAGCTCCAACTCAATAGTGGCGTAGCGCGTCTCGGTGTCAGAGAGGAAACGCGAGCCACACTGGACGAGCCGGAACTGCCCTCCACCATGATCCTGCAGTAGGGCGTATCCCACGCCATACAAGCGTGAGGCATCTGTCTGCAGAACTGTCGGCAAGGCTGGGTCAAACGTGGCGAGGACAGGTGGACGAGACAGGGCCTGTTTCACTTGCTGGAAGGCCTTGTCGTGGTCGGGGGTCCACAGGAATGTCCTCTTGGGGCTCATCAGGGGCGAAGTGGTTGAGCAGCTGCGGAGATGTCCGACGAAAACTCTGCTAACTGGTTGACGAGACCGATGAAGGACCTCAAGTCGGTCAGGTTAGCAGGGGTGGGAAAATCCGTAATGGCGCGGACCTTTTCCGGGTCAGCTGCGATACCATTCCCTGAGAGGGTGTACCCACAAAAGTCAACTGAAGAGCTGGCCAGAACAAACTTGTCGGCATTTAGGGTAATGCCGTGCTTCCGGCACCTGTTGAGTACCTCGTAGATACGGCAGAGGTGATCCATATAATCCTCGTCGTACACGAGTATGTCGTCGACCACTTTCACGCAGTTTGCCAGACCTTGTAGAGCCATATCACCTCGAAGACAGAAAGCGTCTCCTGTAGCGGCGAATCCCATGGGGCCACGGCAATAACTGTAACGTCCATGCGGGGTGATGAAAGTTGTGAGTGGTCGGTCTTCTTCGGCAAGCTCTATCTGCCAGTATCCACACAGGGCGTCCATCGTCGTGAAGAAGCGCGCCTTCGGGTTCACGCTGCGTATGGCTGCAAAGGGCGTGGGAGAAGGGTGCGCAGGACGAGACACCTGGTTGTTGAGCTTGGAAAGGTCAGTGGTGATCCGAACACCACCTTTAGGTTTTGCGACGACAACCATCGGGTGACACCATGGAGACGGGTCATCGCCGGTTGGTACAATAATTTCTTGGGCGACCATGGAGTCCAGCTCGTTTTTGACCGCCTCGCGGAAGGCCAGGGGAACCAGTCGAGGGGTGTAAATAGCGAATGGCTTCGCGTCGTCCCTCAGGTTGATCCTCATGGGGGGGCCTGCCATCTTCTTGAGAGGCTTGGATTCCAGAGCGGACTTGGTCACCAGAACGTCGCTGAATTCCTTCAGGAAGTACTTCCGAGCATCCGAAGGAGAGGTGTCACTGGCAAGAGGCAGGGGTAGGGCGGCAGCAGGGTCGTTGCTGCTCCCTTTTTGCACCCTGTTGGCGTGTTTTACCTCAAGAATAGGTTTGGGGAAGTCCTGGGAGATGATGGCCAACTCCTGACAATGTCTGTAGGACAGCAAAGGAGTCTGGACACCGTTGTGCACATCAATCCAGGCTTGACACGACCTGTTGCCAAAGGTGACTTGTGCTTGGAGTGAACCCAGGGCCGGGGTCATCTGTGAACCATCTGCCATAAAGCGGAGATCCTTGGGGGGCGGTCCTAGATCACTTGGAGAGAGCCCCAAGCATTGCAAATGCTGGGGACCGATGACTGTAGCATCAGCGCCGGTGTCGGGCAACATCTGAAGACGGGATGACACACCGCCGTAGGTCACGATGACGCTGATGTACTGGGGGACTTTGGTCCTGGGACGCGGGGGGGAGCACACATTCCTAATGTGGCTCGAGCGTTGTCAAGAGTCGTCGTACCTCTGATTGGAAGACTGTGGGCGGCCCTCTCTGGTGGAGGGGGGCTGAAGCTTCCGCCGACGCGGTCCCTTGGGTATGTTGGAAGGGCAACACTTGTCATAGTGGCCCAGACGACCGCACACATTGCACTGGGCGCATTTGGCTGGGCACCGTACTGTGAGTGACCAGTGGCCCTTACGGTCACAACTGTTGCATGTAGACTGAGCAGCTGGACACACCTGTGTTCCGTGCTGCTTACCGCAGTTGTTGCAAAATAAACCGGGCGTGGACGTGGTGGGCGAAGGCGTAGGAACAGACTTCTTGTCCTTCTTGTACCGGGACACAGCGCGTACAGCTGTAGGGGGAGCACGGATGGCAGAGGTGGCACACCTGGCAGCCTCATAGGAGCGACATATCGTCAACACATCCTTAAGAGAAGAGGAAGAGTCGAGGGAGGTGAGGCGTTGGACAAGTTCCTCATCTTTAACACCCATCAGGATCACCTGCCTCAACTGGGTCTCCTCGCACTGCTGGTGGTGGCCTGGACATATATCTACCTCTTCCGAGGCGCTCTTGAGTCGTACGTAAAAGGCATCAAAAGACTCACCCTCCATCTGTCTACAGCTAAACAATTCCCTCCTGCGCAGAGCTTCATTCTGCTGTCCTTTGATGTGCCGTTGTAGAACGTCCAGTACCTCCTCTACAGACAGCGAAGAGGTTGGGGGTACCTGCAACATATGTTCCAAGACACGCTGAATTTCCAAGGACAGGCACATACGCAGCTGGATGAGTTGTTTAGGCTGTGACAAACTCTGGAGATCCACCATTGTAGAGTAATCAGTCCACCGTCGCCGCCATTCACGAAAAGTCTGGAAATTCACATCAGGCTTCAAGATGGGCGGTGTTTGAGCTGCTGCTTTAGGTGGGGCTGGGGGGTGTGAAGGAAGCATGGATGAGGTATCTGAACCAGTCAATACCGAGGCAGTGTTAGAGCCAGGGGCTTGGTTAACAGTGAGGCGAGATATCAAGGCTTCAAACCGTTCACTGTCTTCCAATCTCCGTTGGTTGTCTCGTTCTGCCTCTGCTTGCCTTCTGTGCTCATCCGCCAAACGTCTGTGGGCTTCATCCTCGCGTTTCTCATCTCTCATAAACTTCAGTAAAGCAATTATCTCTGGAGACAACGCTGAATATTGAGGTGAGGGACTGCGCGATGTGGGGGCTGGAGCGTCGTGGCCGGCCTGGTCATCCATCTCTGCAGGGCTATCACCCGCCTGGCTCATCCAGACGCTGGGTCCACGGCTACGTAAGGCGTGAGACATAACTACTTCCTCTGTGTACTATGTCTTAAATCAGTGTTGACCGGTCAGCCCGTCGTATCAACAAGATTTCAGACAAAAATTAATTAAATACACAGATAAGTAGGTTATATATATAAAATATATATAAGAAGCCGCGCGGTCAGCGAGTGTTAGTACGTGTATGTGTGCGTGTGTGTGTGTCCCGGGCGGGCAAAGCGTCTCGCCCCAGCTGTGAGGGGGGGGTGGAGGCGGCGCTGTGAGGGGGTGGAGGGAGAGGCGCGGCGACTCCCAGTCAGTCTAGTTACCCTCAGGACGCGGTCAGAGACTTGTGCACTGAACTCTACTCCTTACGAATGCCCAGAACGTGCCGTATACCTTGGGAATCCTTTAGAACAAGGTCACACATGAATGGCACGAAACACACAATGCACTAAACACTTCACAGAAAATCACTGTCACTGACACTGCTCAAAGTTGCTAAAATTCTTCGAGGAGAGGTGACGCACGGGCTGGATTAACGAAGTAGTGTTGGGAGGAAGAAAGACCACTTTTACACTGGGGTGACAATCCAGCAGTAGGGGCAAGTGTCCTGGTGCGTTGTCAAGGAGCAACAAAATGTTAAATTGAACATTATGTTGCTCACAGAATTTCTTAACGTTGGGAACAAATCAGTCGTCAAACCAGGAGAGGGACAGACCAGTGAACGTCCACGCCTTACGTGTGGTTAGCCAGTGGACATTTAGCTTGGTCATGTCCATGTTTTTGTAGGCTTGCGGGTTGTGTGGATCATAGACAGCTTGAGCTTACAGATAGCGGAGGCATTGGTGATGAACAGGATGGTGATGCGCTCCTTCTGCAACTTCCGGCCCCGACACTTGCTGGCAGACTTGACAATGAAGGTCTTGGAAGGTAACTTCTTCCAAAACAGACCAGATTCATCCATGTTGAACACCTGGTCGTCGGTGTACTGTCCTTGTTCCATAATTTCTCGTAAGAATGGAGGAAAATCCATGGCGGCAACACGATCAGCATTAGCTCCTTCACCAACAATGTTAATGTTCGTGATCTTGTTACGACGTTTAAACCCTTGCAGCCACCCAGCGGAAGCAGTGAAGGGTTTGGGCTCTGCAATTCCCATCTTTTGCGCCACTGATTGGTAGAGTTCTCTCACATAGTCCTGCCCGCATGTCGACCGCCATGTTCCTTCTTGCCTGACGAATCAAGTAGCTAACCAATAAATTCTCAGTCTTGAGCAGCACCATATTCTGACAATACTTCACCATTGAAGCACTTGCAGACTTTGTGATTCTCATGTGTTCTTTTATCTTGGCGGTATCCTTCTTGATTGTACGAATCGTAGATTCGTTAACTCCATGCTGGCGCTCGAGATGTCAACTTGTCTAGTTCCCTTTTCTAATTCCTGAACAATTTTGTATTTTACTTCGTTACTTAGGGCGAGTTGTATCTTCTTGGGCTTGGGGCGGCTTGGTCCAGGTAATTCAAGATTTTTCTGGGGTGGTGAGGGTCCAGCGGAAGCCATTGTTGAACAGATTAGCGGGCACAAGAAAGAACAGTATACGCGGAGACTGAGGACAATGAGACTGGCCCAGCTAGGTCAGCGACTTCTTCCCTCCAGTGGCTGGGCACGTCATATTACATTAGACCAATCACAGCTAGCGGCGGAGGGAGGTAAGGATGCGTGGCCCAATCACAGTCCGATACGTCATATGACGTCAGCGATGTAATAGGCCCCTGTCTCATCAACAGAACGTATTATATAAATGGGTCAATACATCTGATATTATATTCAGATTAACCACCCTGTAAATTTCCACTGTCTATGAGTGAGACATGATATGGACACGTGAGCGGGCAACTCACCCAAGAGGGCGAGACCCATAGCTCAGCATTTCTGTAAGCACGCACTGCGATGCACTTAATCTTCAGTAGCTCACCTCAACTCATATCGTAAGGACGTGACCCAACGTTTATTATAAATAAACGCCGTCCCCTTCTCATTCACTCCTAGACAGTGAGACTTACGGTTGATATACACTCAGGAATTATATATACAACCTTTTATAATAAAACAAAGGAACTACCGTTTGGGTTTCGTTACTTAAAACCCAAATATAAATATGTGTGAACGGACTGGTTAATTGGACAAGCAGCCGATTCATATAGGTGGCAAGCGGTGTGTACGGATTCTTCAAACTGGCAGTCGTATCATCTGTCTGTGTTTTGTGAAAAAAAAAAACACACAGCAGTGACGCGCTACATAATCCGAGTGTTTAAAACTATATCCCGTATTGAGACGATATTTAGTGAGCGCTCGTTATCTCTGCCACATACAAATACGTGCAGAATTCGTAATATACATATATTACAGCCTGTTGGTACATATCCAGATTGAGCCGGTTGAGATAGACTCCACTCAGCATTCCCTAAACATTACAGTGTTGCAGTGTTGAAGACAAGTTTCATAGCCTGGCCTAACAATTGGTGTTTCACTAACAGCTGAGCAGTATTGTTGTGTCGTCAGCGCGAATTACGAAGTTCCGGTGTCATCATACAGATCTCCATATATATGTGGACTGTGAAGACTTGGCACACGGCAGTTTCGCCAGCGACCCAGCAACGACCAGTGTGATAACCAATCATCAGCAGTTTTCTGATCGCCGGAGGAGGAACTCACCTAGTTCAAGTGGACTCGTCTCTCACCAAAGCAGAAGCGTCTCCCGTTGCCAAGGAAACCAGCAGCAGCGCACGCATCCTAGGAAGAGGCCCCGCCCACACTCCACCCACTCGACTCAGGACTCGTCTTGACGGATCACATTTTCTATACAGACTTACTACTCTGTATAAATAGGTATTTAAATTACATAATTCTACACACATGAAGACGTTCGAGAGATATCTTCACACCGATAGGTTCGTCGGATAGGATTATTTCAATGATAAAGTGTCGAATGTAAGATTAATGTATTGAAATCCTATAATTTACAGTGGTTTGTAAGTGTCTGTCTTCTTATTGATAGTTTAATAATTAACTACAATTCATATTCATTTGTCTTGTAAAAGAGAGACAAGTGATCTACTTACTGTTAAGTATTCATTGACCCAAGGGGGCTAATAGATAATTTCTAAGTTTCCCATGTCTAATGCAGATGAAATCGAACACTTAGCGCAACTGTTTGCTTATAAGCAACTCATCGATGATCAAGCCGAGACTAACATAGATTTTGAGTATGGAACACAGTTAAATGAGTCGGTAGGAAGTAGTGAGAAAGTTATAGACGAATCATTTGACGACTTAAACCGTCGTACCCTACGGTCTGGTAATCACTATAGTACCTCACCTAAGTATAATAAAGCAGTTACCCCTGTTACAGGATATAGTGTGTCTGTTGCTAAATCAGTAACAACCTTACTAACCCAGCCTTCTGTTAGGAGTAAGAATACTAACTTGCTTAATACTAACACTACAATGGCGTCCTCTAACCCTCACACCAGTACTACTACCACACCTAAAGCTGATAATGTTATTAATATCATGCAGCGCGGCGACTATGTTCGAAATTTCCCGGGACAAGACGATTATAGGGTCGCACATTTTATTCGTGCATGTGAAGATAGCATGTGCAATAGTCACATAACGACTGACGAAGAAAAGAAAGCATATGTACGTTCCCATATAACGCAGGGTTCCTATGCAGGCAGTCGTTTAAATGCATTTGGTTTGCAAAGCCCTGACTATGAAAAGTTCAAGCGAACGCTAATTGGGATTTTTGGGGGTAGGTCACAGCTGGGCCAACTGCAATGGATCTTCAGATGGTTGGATCGCTGTATTCCAGGTATACGAAATGAAACGCCTGTTGACGCTGTTGACATTGCAGGCGAGATCCGCCAGGACATGCAAGCGACCTTCCGGTCCTCAGGCTGGTACAAATCACGGGGTGATATGCCACCGGACAATGTGGAAACATTGATAGAACTAATAAGTTTTCTTCTTTCCGTCCGTGTTCCCTTATATAGCCGGGTACAGGAAGTACATTTTGAACCACCCTTGGATATGGTGGAATACGCAAACAAGCTCTGTCCCCAGGCTACGGGCCCCTTACTGGCGCAGCCCTCAGTGACGTCACCACAACCCCAGCCGTCTCAGATGCCACAGATGCCTCACTCCCAGACTCCTTATGCGACACACTTAGCTTCGATTATTCCTCCCCGCCTAACATATAAACAGAAAACATCGTTACGGTGCTCACATTGTAATAAACGTGACCACGTAATGGAAGATTGTTTTTAGCTCTGAGGTAATAGTGCAAATAAAGCCACACCCGGTGCAAAGCCATTCTCAAGGTCAAACAGTGAGGGAGCCAAAGCGGCACCTCCTCCTACCCAGAAAGCACGCAAATGGTGCGCTCTTCACAAATCGACATCTCATAGTTCACATGAGTGAGATGTGCTAATAAGGGCTAGGGGAGTGGACCTAAGTGAAACGGAGGTGTCGTATAGGAGCAAGCAGAAACGTCCCCAGGACAAGTCATCGGGGGAAGACCAGCGCACACCACAGCACGGAGAGGGATAGATAGGGTAATTCCCACCTCTCCTCACAGCACTTCTATAGTGGCCTCATTAGTAGCGGCGCTTAGCAAAGTGGAAGTGTTGTCAGTGCCGGTGAGAGTGGATAATACCAGATTGGCTCTTGATATAGACACAGGTGCTTGCGCTAATGTATTGGCCTTGACATCATATCACGAGTTACAACGTAAATTCCCTCACCGCAAATTCAAATGGAGGCCTAGTAACGCTGAGCTCGAAGGAGTTTCAGGTACTCAGCTGAGCGTCAAAGGAATGGTGACGTTACCACTCAGATTCTCAAGACGTGGCACGCCCTTCTACGCGGACTTTTATATAGTTCAGCAGTTCAATTTGCCAGCTGACGGGTTACTTGGTCTACCAACTCTTCGAAAGAACATGATAGATGTTCATCCACGTAATAATAGTGTTACGTTTAAAGGTGTTTCCTACACAGCAATGAGTCATTCTGAACCTATGCTCACCGCTAGGACGAAAGTGTTGTCTACCAATCCTATTAAGAGGAAGGCGGATCATGCGTCAGAGATACCTCTCGACCTCAACCACACACCTTCCCAGCGTGATTACAGCAGCAAGAGTTGGACGATTGTACCAGCAGTGTTGAAGAGTTCTCTCCATTACCAAAATGAGGAAATCACCAAAGCAACTGTCGAACTACCCAACGTGTACACGGGCACAGATGTAGTGTGTCTCCCGAAAACATGCAAGGTAAAAGGGCTGTCATTTGAATCTACCCTGAGCACTATACGCCCTGGTGGTTTGACCGACGTACTGATTCTAAATCGATCAGGCATTCAGCGAATCTTAAAGAAAGGATGTTATTTGTGTGATTTTCTAGTATATCACAACAATGTCGAAGTGCAACCAAATAAATTCCCAATTCGAGGTATTGTTGCGAATTGCCAACAGACTCGACTGGCCAGGATAGATCAAATAGCGCCACATGTTAAGGTGATCGATCATCCACAGGGCAAGACACGCCTTTTAGAGCTGCTTGCCGACTACAGAAATATAGTAGCCTTGCCAGGGGAAACGCTAGGTCAGACAGATTTAACATCCCATCATATAGCGTTAAAGGAAGGAACCAACCCTATTTACGTACCGGCTTACAGACTACCTCATAGACAGCGCGCTGTAGGGCAAGATATGGTACAGGGTATGTTAGATGAGAATGTCATTAGACACTCAAAATCCCCCTTTAATAGCCCATTATTCCTTGTCCCGAAAAAGGATGGTGGATGGCGCCCTGTCATAGATTTCAGGCGCATAAATGTTCAAACAATCCCTGATAGGTACCCAATGCCTATCTTGAGTGACATATTGCAATCCTTAGGCAAGGATAATGCGGTATTTAGCAACTTAGATTTGCTTAGTGGGTATTGGCAAATACCACTCGATGAAAAATCACGAGAAATCACGGCATTTAGCACGCCTCTAGGCCACTTTGAGTTTCTACGAATGCCATTTGGTCTCAGAAATGCCCCACTAACATTTCAAAGAATGATCATCACCCTGTTTGCTGGACTAATTGGTAACACAGTCTGCGCTTATTTGGGTGATCTAATAGTAGTCAGTAAGGACGTCGATTCCCATCTGATTAAACTGCATGAAGTTTTGGCCAAACTTTCCACAGCAGGCCTCAAAATAAAACTCTCAAAGTGCGAGTTTTTAAAATCCAGAATCCATTTCCTTGGTCATGTAATCGACGGTGAGGGCATACACACAGTTAATGATAAAGTAAAAGCTGTATCTCAGTTCCCGCATCCTACCTCCAATGATCATGTGTGTAGCTTTCTCGGATTATCTGGTTATTATCGTTCCTTTATCAAGGACTATGCAACATTAGCATCGCCCCTAACGAGGTTGCTCAAAAAAGATGCAGTGTTTATATGGGATGCTGAACACGAGGAAAGTTTTACGGCATTGAAGACTGCGCTAACCAATGCCCCGGTTCTAGCATTCCCAGACTACACTCAACCTTTCACTCTCTGTACTGACACTTCTGGAAATGGAGTCGGAGCAGTGCTCATGCAAGAGGACACGCTTGGGAAGTTTAGAGTGATAGCATTTGCAAGTCGCAAACTAATCGATGCTGAAACACGTTATTCGGTGACGCATTTAGAAACGTTAGCCGTTGTGTGGGCACTTAAGAAGTTCAAAGACATTATCTTTGGCTACAAGATAACTGTTTTTACTGATCATGCGGCAGTCACCGAACTGTTCCATGGCAGAAACTTATCAGGCAGATTAGCACGCTGGTATCTGACAATTCAAGAGTTTGACCCCGAATTTAGGTATTTACCTGGGAGGGCGAATGTTGTCGCCGACGCTCTGTCAAGAAATATAGCACCAGTAATGCCTGTATCAGCATTCACTCTTTCGCAGCTGGAAGATGAGCAACGACGCGACCCATATTGGTCAGCTGTTATTTTTGCTCTCAAATCGGGCGAGGATGTTAAACTCCGTAAGTTATTTCTTCCCTTAAGTCAGTTTGAATTACGTCATAACATACTCAATAGGATGAGAAAATCTCCTGAGGGTAATGTGTCTCAAATAGTCGTACCTGACACGTTGCGCAAAGTAGTAATGACATTGTTCCACGAAGTCCCACAAGCAGGTCACCAAGGTCGTGATAAATGCTTAGTGGATTTACGAAAGAAGTTTTTCTGGAACACTATGAAGAAAGACTTAGAATTACACATAGCTAATTCTTTGGCATGTGCTCAACATAAAGGATCAACAGGATCACCTGCCCCGATTCTACAATATCCTACACCAGACCGTCCGTTTAACACAGTCGCTGTTGATGTGTTACAGCTCCCAATGAGTCATCAGGGATCAGGATACGTCTTAGTGTGTGTGGATCATTTTTCCAGGTTCGTGGTCTTGGTCCCATTAAAAAGCAAAACGGCCGAAGCAGTAGCCTATGCATTAGTGATGAATCTCATATGTCCATATACTACGCCTAAAGTTCTACTCTCTGACAATGGAACAGAGTTCAAGAATGAGCTAATAGAGCATATATGTGCACAATATGGAATTAAAGAAACTTTTGTGACAGCTTATCATCCACAGGCTAATGGCCTTGTTGAAAGAACCAATTGTAAAATCCTAGAAATACTGCGTCCAATCGTTTGTGGTTTTCAATACGCATGGGAGGATTGGTTACCGCAGGTTGCAGCGTCGATTAATGGGTCAGTTAATAGCTCTACGGGCAAAACATCCTACTATATTGTCTATGGTACAGATAAACGTCTGCCTTACGACATCCTTACAGAGGCGCCATACCCGGTATATAATACGGATGATTTTGCGGCAAAATAAATTCATGTCTTTACAGAAATTCATAACCAAGTATGATCACAGCTAGCGGCGTCACGCGCCGAAATGATCATCAAACAACATAAACATGCTAAACCTATCGCACTGAACGTTGGGGACGCTGTTATGTTACAGGAACCTGAAAGGAACTCCAAACTTTCGGCGAAATTTTCTGGTCCATTCTGCATAATCTCAAAAGAAGCAGGCAACAATTCAAAATATGGAAGCCTAATGCACAGATCGCAGATGTCGTGCACGCGGATCGTCTGAAGATGACCCAGATAAATGTCTTACCTCCAGTTGATGATAATGTGATTGATACATCCTTACAGACTGTTCAGAAGCAAAATGTCCCAAATGACTATTGTATGAAACTACGTTCTGCGAATAGAAGTTAACTCGTACTTTCGCGTCAGATGGAAAACGTCGACGGCCAACTACAATCGTCATTGGACATTCTTCATGGTCTCAGCACAGCTTCGATGAATTCGACAATAGTTTCATGGACGTTGTCGTTCAAGCTGTATCTCAACAGAATCGTGTTGTTTCTCAAACCTTTCACGCGATTACTGCTTTAGAATCAAAGGTTAATGCAATCATAATGGAGTCTAACCAAGTTTCGAGGATTGTTACTAGGTTATAGAAAGCAATCCCGATGTTAGAATGGCTCCTTTACTTCACAGAATATTTGCATGCTGCTGAAATTTCAGTTCATAAAATTGTAACCTCTAAAAATGAACTAATAGACAGCATTGTAGATGCCGGGATAGGAAGTGTGGACGCGAAGCTTGTGCCTGTGCAGACGCTTCTTGAAGCTTTAAAAATACCCAAGTTGCAGTATCATTTAACTCCTATTTTCAATGACAATGAGGTTCACTATCATTACCCACTGTTGGAGTCAACCCTCACTCACAATGCAATTCTGATCCACATTCCTATGCGAGGGCAACATGAGTTTAATGCATGGCATTTAGAACCCTTCCCCTGGTTTGTGAACGACACACTGTATACCCTAGATAGGCCTAAAGAACTTTTCTTAGTAGATGAAGAATATTCATTGTTATCAATAGAGGATTCTGAGGTACTGTCACGGTGTAAGTCTTCTTATCTACACCTACACGTATGTCCAGCCTACATGTTTGCATTTATTCCTGCTGCAGAGGGAATATGTGAATTGGCAGTCATACAACCAAATGTACGCACAGCGTTAGCGCAATGCAGTTATAGGCCAGTTAGTCTAAAGAGTGTGTTCCACGCTCACCTTCACAATGTGCAGTATTTGTTCTTTCCAAATCTCACTACTGTAATTTTAAAATGCCAAAATGGTGTTAAGCAGCTAGTTGTGAAAGGGCATTACAAGGCTCCTGATTACTGTGAAATCACTTGTAGTACATTACGGACCTTGCCTACTCATCAGCATTTTGCGTTAAATCGAAAACTCAAGTCTGCTTTAATTCCACTTCCTATAATGAATTTCACTATCAAGGATATTCAAATAGTATCAGAGAAATTAAAAGTTTTAGCTTTCTTGAACGAGACACATTTTGCTGATTTGAATAATAACTTGCCATTTTACCTGTCACGGGAATTTGCACTACCAAGTCTTACGATTCCCTCCATTCTGTTAATTCTGGCAATTATGTTCCTGTTCTGTTATTTCCGGGCGGTATCATCCAAATTCAACATTGTTCATAATATACTAACCCGTACGACACAAAAGTCTAGGTCCCCTGTAGTAGAGAATACCCCTACAGTAATATCCCCAGCTTAGTGTCTACATACTGTTTATAACATGGTTAGGGTTGTCTAGGATGTACTGTACTCTGTGAGTTATTTAGGCCTCACGGAGCTCGGCTGGTAGGTGACCGAGCGATGTAATAGGCCCCTGTCTCATCAGCAGAACGCATTATATAAATGGGTCAATACATCTGATATTATATTCAGATTCACCACCCTGTAACTTTCCACTGTCTATGAGTGAGACATGATATGGACACGTGAGCGGGCAACTCACCCAAGAGGGCGAGACCCATAGCTCAGCATTTCTGTAAGCACGCACTGCGATGCCCTTAAGCTTCAGTAGCTCACCTCAACTCATATCGTAAGGACGTGACCTAATGTTTATTATACATAAACGCCGTCCCCTTCTCATTCACTCCTTGACAGTGAGACTTACGGTTGATATACACTCAGGAATTATATGTACAACCTTTTATAATAAAACAAAGGAACTACCGTTTGGGTTTCGTTACTTAAAACCCAAATATAAGTATGTGTGAACGGACTGGTTAATTGGACAAGCAGCCGATTCAGCGATAACGCAACAGTGACATACTGCGCACTCTCCCCACGCCACTTCCTGCGTATGGTTAAGAATGTACCGCATAACTAATAATTGGCGCGTCTGGACCGCTCGCGCCGCTCACCGCGTAAATGATGGAATGAACCGCGTAAATTAAAATTGTCGGTCTGGCAAGGTGCCGCGTAAATGACCAAACGCGTAAACAAAATCCGCATAAATCAAGACTATACTGTACAGTAGGGTCTCATTTTACACAGGTATAACTTACTGGTTAAAGTCCACACATTAGAAATCCATGCAAGTGATGCCCTTTAACGTGTTAAAATCACTATACAGTGGTCCCTCGGTTAACGAACGCCTCGGTTAACGAAATTTCGGTTATCGAATTACCTTCCATAAGAATCTTCAAATCGGTTAACGAAAAAACATTTGATTAACGAAATCCTTAAAAAGATCACGTTTTGAACATCAGCTGATAAGCTGAGGAGGTACTCAGCCAATTCAGTAATCTCTTCTATGTTTACATTTGTTTCCATTGGAGTAAATATCAAGAAAATTGTGCTCTTTTAATATTTGTGCATTGTTTTATACAGTATTAAAATTATTGGTCATTTTAAAATTTAGCCATCCAAGCTCTGTCGACATAAAGTTTTTCAACTATTTTTGGCTCGATATATATAACTTTATTTATTTATTGAAACTCATTTACATGCACACACTGTCCTAAGGGCAAAGCTGAACTGTACATGTAATCAGAATAATGTACAAAATGATTCCTAAAATTTTTGTCTTCTGCAAACTATAGCATGTTTACATTCAAATTAATCACTATCTTATAAGAATTCCAGTAATGCAAATTAAATTCTCCCCAGTCACTTCTATTAAATTTTATAAGCAAAAAATAAAAACTCAATCTAAAGGACATAAATTAACAATTAAATACTTCACACCTCAGGTGCCAACTGTCAAACATGTCACTGTCACCCCTCCCTACCCCCAACCTTCCTGAGAAATGTTTGGGGATTTTCACTAGGCTTACAGTTTTAATCATCTCAGACTAAAGTTAGGAGAATATAATTTGTATTGCTGGAATCCTTGCAAGACAGCGAATAATTTGAATATCAACGTCATATATTTTGCACAAAAGATAAAAATTTTGCTCTCTGTAATAAAATTCTTAAATTAGATCTAAAATTTGTATGTCTAATGCAAATTATAGCTTGTTTATATTCAAATTAATTACTATCTTATAAGAATTCCAGCAATGTAAATTATATTCTGGCCGGTTATTTATATACAATTTTATGAGCAACAACATTAAATAAATTAAATACTTTGTGGGGTATGAAATTGCTTGGTTCACACTCAGGATGGAATGGAGAAAGGAAACTCACAATGTGCTCTCTTTATACATGTTGTATTGGATGTACAATGCAGCTTGGTGCTGGGAAGGCAGCATGGTTACAAGCGTGATGTAGAGAGAGCTGGTTGGTGAGGACGCTCAGAGAAGGACAGCTTGTGGGTCGCCATGCTCGCCAGCGGGAGAGAGGACCGCCAGGCAGGCGGAGGAGCGAGGCCCGCCGGGCAGTGGCGGAGGAGGAGGTGTTGCTGGCTGTGGCTGTAGGTAGAGAGCGAGCGAGAGGCAAATCACCACGAGGTCAGGTCTTAAATAGCGGGGGTAGGCGTGGCTTAGCAGTTGACCCCCGCTCCGTGGTGTATGGCGACGCTGGTTGACCTAGACCACGAGGCATACACTGGGGTCGGCTAGGCAGCGACAAACAGCGTTTGTAGGTAAAATTCCACTACAATACTCCCCCTTCCCTCCAGGCTGTGTAGGAGACTTGTTGTCTGCAGGGTTGCATAGCACATGTGAGGCAGAACGGGCGGTGCGTGCCTCATGTGAGACAACGGCGATGGCGTGGATGAGCCGGTCGCTGGGGACAACTGTCTAGATACACAATATCTGTTGGAGTAGAGAGGGAGAATAAGTGTGTGTGGAGGCGATGAATGTTGTGCTTCCCTCACGGCAGGTACAGAGTCGTCAGATGCGCCTGCTGGGGTGTGTGGGCCTGGGTCAGAAGCAGGGGCTGTGTCAGCAGCAGCGGATGAGGGCTCGTGACAGCAGCTGGGTCCACGACAGCAGCAGGGTGCAGGACATTAGCAGGGAGTACCTGAGGGAGAAAAGAGGGGTGTGTGGGTCCGCACTCAGGAACAGAGGCAGCGTCAGGGGCGGCAGGGGTTACTGCTGGGCCGGGGTCGGCGTCTGAGGCAGGACGGGTGTGCTGGGGTCGGTAGGACGTGGTGCTTGGGGCAGGAAGAGGAGCTGGTGTCTGCTTAGAGTAGCAGAGCTGCTCTAGGGTGTCTGACCTGCGGTGTAGAGACAGTAGCTGTAGAGCCGATGAGAGCTGCTTCTGTGTGGATAAGCCAGTCTTCCATGTTGCTTGAAGACTGGGAGCGTGATCAGTTTCTCCTCCATCCTGTGTGAGTGCGAATCTCCGGGAGTCACCATTTGTGGGGTATGAAATTGTTTGGTTCACACTCAGGATGGAATGGAGAAAGGAAACTCACAATGTGCTCTCTATATACATGTTGTATTGGATGTACAATGCAGCTTGGTGCTGCGAAGGCAGCATGGTTACAAGCGTGATGTAGAGAGAGCTGGTTGGTGAGGACGCTCAGAGAAGGACAGCTTGTGGGTCGCCATGCTCGCCAGCGGGAGAGAGGACCGCCAGGCAGGCGGAGGAGCGAGGCCCGCCGGGCAGCGGTGGAGGAGGAGGTGTTGCTGGCTGTGGCTGTAGGTAGAGAGTGAGCGAGAGGCAGATCACCATGAGGTCAGGTCTTAAATAGCGGGGGTAGGCGTGGCTTAGCAGTTGACCCCCGCTCCGTGGTGCATGGCGGCGCTGGTTGACCTAGACCACGAGGCGTACACTGGGGTCGGCTAGGCAGCGACAAACAGCGTTTGTAGGGGAAAATTCCACTACAACTTCACCAGACCTTCCCCCTGTCAAAGTACAACTCAACTCCCGCTCCCCCCCCCCCCTCTTCTCACGTTCGCTCCTTCCCTCCCCCCCTCCCTCCCAGACAAAAGTTTGGTGGTTTCATTAGGCTTTAAAGTGTTTATCTTATATAATATCTCAGACTAAAGTTAGGAGAATATAATTTGCATTGCTGGAATCGTTGCAAGACAGCGAAGAATTTGAATATAAACGTCATATATTTTGCACAAAAGAAAAAATTTTTGCTCTCTCTAATAAAATTCTTAAATTAGATCTAAAATTTGTATGTAATGCAAATTTTAGCTTGTTTATATTCAAATTAATCACTATCTTATAAGAATTCCAGCAATGTAAATTATATTCTGCCCTGGTCATTTATATGAATTTTATGAGCTAAAAACAAAAACTCAAGTAAATAAACAAATTATACTTCACCAGACACTATCTGTCAATCAAAATACACCTCACCTCCCGCTCCCCCCCTCTTCCCAGCTCGCTGGCTCCCTCCCTCCCTCCCTCCCTACCCACCCCTGCCTTCCCAGACAAAGGTTTTGTGTTTTCTTTAGGCTTTAAAGTGTTTATCTTATATAATATCTCAGACTAAAGTTAGGAGAATATAATTTGCATTGCTGGAATCGTTGCAAGACAGCGAATAATTTGAATATAACTTCATATATTTTGCACAAGAGATAAAATTACCTGTATCACATTACAGTAGTGATTTATGAGTTCGAGTGTATATGATTGATATATATAGTGATTTAAGGGCGATTTAGGGGAATTTTAGGAGTGTTTCTGACTTTATACATTTTTGGCTTTACTTTGTATACAGTGAACCCTCACTTTACACGGTTAATTCAACCCACAGGGTACCGCGGAAAGTGAGAAACGCGTAAAGTGAACAACATAACATATGGGATTAATTGAAATAGAGACCGGGCCGACCCCCAAACTCCACTTTTTGACGACACACAACTATGTTGTAGTAAAAATAACTTCTTAATTTTATGATGGTATGCACACACAATTAATAATTAAGAGAAATATCAATAATATTAGGTTTTTTAACACTTACATTAATAGAAAAGATGGCTGGGCACACGGGGATGGGGTGTTGGTTCCGAGGCAGAGGGCAGATTATTGGCCCTCACCTGTATCACTTGTATCAATTGTATCACTATCCACCACAGAGGCTTGCAGGGCCTCTTTGTCAAACCCCTCAAAGTCCATATAAGTCCATATCCTCACTATCATTATCACTATCACTGACTTGGGCCGGCTGTGGTGGGTGGCGGGTGAAGAACTCGGTAATGTTTTGATGACTGGGCGACCTTGTGCGCACCCTGCTCGCGCCGCTTACACAACATGGCAGATGGCCGGAGAGATGGCGGGAGGTTTGGATCCAAAGATGGCGCGGCTCGCCAGCCGCTCTCCACATAAAGGGGTACACGCACCGCGGAATGTGAGCATTCCAGTTTCGGCAGGGTACCGCGTAAACGTGGAAATGCGGAATGTGGGACCGCGTAAAGCGAGGGTTGACTATATACTTTTCTGTGTGCTGGAACCAATTACCCAATATCCCATTGAAACAATAGTTTCTGTTAACGAACAACCCTCTGGAATGAATTGAGTTCGTTAACCGAGGGAACACTGTACTGTATTGTACTGGACTCCCCAAACCATTACTCTAGAAAGACTTTAGGTAACCGACTTAACCTTCCAAAAATGACACAATGTCACATGAACTTTATCTACATTATTAAATAAGTATTTTAAGAAAGCCCAGGAAGTTAATTATGCAATGATGTACCCACCAAATAGTGGAGGTGTGGGAAGCTCTGGGACACTATGGGGAAGAAGGTGAGTTGGATTCAAAGCCTTCAAAATCAACTGCAGACACTTCTAAAGCTACTTCAGCTTCATCACCAATTTCAAGAACGGCGAGGTCATCATCACTGGATTTTCTTTGAATTGTTGAGGCATAAAATAGGCAGTGATGAGAGCTTGGTGGCAGCTTTTAAATTCCTGGTAATGTCGCCTTTAAGGTTCCACCAAGCTGTCTAACTGTGCACCAAGTTGGTCACTATGTTGCAAACTGGGCTCAGTACTCATTAAAGCATCCTTGAGTTCTTCAATGTTGCTGAGAATTTGTGCCACCTGTCGCTGAATAATGCATCCCTCAGTTTGCTCTGGTACTGTCACACCACCATCACTGATTTAGCTTGTTGTTTTATTTTCAAGTCAAATTATATATCGCATTTTGCTCTATTTATTTCTTTATGTTATATTATTTATGATGAAACATACACCATAATAGGCTGATCATATGATTATACGAGAATACAATAATGAATAAATAAAAACACTGGTGAAGAGGCAACAGCCAGACACATGTACTTCATTACAAAGGGGAAAGGACAAATGACCCTTGTCTCTATTTTTTTTTTATTTCTATACATGAGGAAAGGAGGGAAGGTTGATATGGTCACTTCCCCCCCCCCCCCCCCCCGTCCCCAGGGTTGCTTCTGGGGGCGGGAGAAGTGACCATATCAACCTTCCCTCTCCCACCACACACTGCCTCTACCAGTCTCTCCTCCACCTCCTGTTTACTGTATACTTTCCATAATTTTTAAGTAAATAAGAACAAGAATACGAGATAGGGTATGAGGAATCATGTAAAGAAATAAAATGAAATAGAGTACAGTAATAAAAGAATTAATTGAAAATACACACAAAAAAAATTGTCTGTTGGAAAAAGTAAATTTCTCCTAATTCTCTCCGGTAAGATCAAATTACCCAATGTATACAGGATAAACTTCTCTTATTTTCAATGAAGGTGGGTTGAGGACACAGCCGTCCCTAGGGGGGGGGGGGGGGGGGTGCGGGGCCCAGGGCAATTCATCCACTGCGGAGCCCTTTGCATTCTTTATATAAAGTATAGTCTGGGTTTACCGGATATTTTATACACTATTGGCCATTTACGCGGCACCTGTCCAGACGTGATAATTATTATTTACGCGGTAAATGTCATCATATACGCGGCAAGCGGCGGGCAAGGTGCTGGGCACTGACGTCACCGCTGACATCAGACTCGTGCCGATGACGTCGCGGACTGTGATTGGGCCACGTATCCTTACCACCCACGCACCCACTCCACCGCGCGCTGTGATTGGTCTATTTAACCTTGCTATGCCCTGCCACCAGGGCTGATGACCTTGGCCGCGCCAGTCTCATTGCTCCCGCGTATACTCGCTCGTGCCCAGGAACTTGTTTTGTTTTTTGTTTCGACACAATGGCTTCCGCTGGACCCCCACTACCCCTGAGAAACCTTGAACTACCTGGCCCAAGGTGCCCCAAGCCCAAGAAGGTGCGACGTGCCTTCAGCTATGAGGTTAAGTACAAGATCGTTCAGGAGTTACAAAAAGGCACGAGGCAGGTGGATCTGGCCAGACAATATGGAGTGAATGAATTGACGATCTGCACGATCAAGAAGGATGCCGGCAAAATCATTGAACACATGGACATTACCAAGTCTGTAGGTGCCTCGCTGGTGAGATATTGCCACAATAAGGTGCTGCTGAAGACTGAGGGTTTGTTGGTAAGCTAAATTATTCGTCAGTCAAGGAGGAACATGGCGGTCGACACTCGGGCAGTGCAGGACCATACCCGAGAACTCTACAAATCAGTGGCAATAAAAATAAGAGTTGCAGAGCCCAAGCCCTTCACTGCTTTCGCTGGGTGGCTGCAAGGTTTTAAACGATGCAACAAGATCACGAATATTGAGATAGTGTGTTGGTCACACACACACACACACACACACACACATATATATATATATATATATATATATATATATATATATATATATATATATATATATATATATATATATATACATATATATATATATATATATATATATATATATATATATATATATATATATATATATATATATATATATATATATATATATATATATATATATATATATATATATATATATATATATATATATATTTATATTGTTACGCCGTCTCTTAATTTACTTTAATATCCAAGGTTCTAGGCGTAACCAAACAAAAAGTAAAGTGAAGTAGATCAAAAGGGAATAAAAAATAAATAAAGTAAACCGTTAAGAATTTGATTAAATTAAATATTAACACAATAAAGAGCCTCGTAGGCTGTAACAACAAATTGATTCACTATCGAAACCCTTAAGACACAAATGATACTAAACATCGAAACATCACAAGAATAAAAATAAAGCATTGGATTACGTTAACACTACATAAACATTAAATAACTAACACTGAAATTAACTAACGTGAAACAACACTGAATTACTTGAATGTAACTAAGCGAGCACTGATGGACACATAAGAGACATAAATAGGTACTCACATAGATATACCACATTGGTGGTGACAGGAACAACACAGAAATAAAATGAAGTATAAGTAACAGGTGACAAGTGTCACTCAAAAGAAAGTGAACTGAATGACGAGAGGACTGGACTGCCCTCCGTCTACAGGTGGACTACTGTATATATGGTCGGTTCCCGCCAATGCGACCAGCCAGTGAAACATGGGGCGTTTAACGATGCAGATGGTCGTTAGAGAAACAAAGAATGCATGTTGCATTACTAAATGAAGAAATAAGATGGCCTTGGACAGATAATAACAGTTAAAACCTTAACAGCACAGGGTAAGGTGACTAGATTATATAATAATAAATATAACACATCATTACAGGAATAATATGGAACAACATGGAAGCAAGTTATATAAAAAAAATAGAAAAATACGACACGGTCGTAACAAAATATATATATATATATATATATATATATATATATATATATATATATATATATATATATATATATATATATATATATATACACACAGTAGTACCCCGCTTAACGCGGTCAATAAGACCCACAGGGTACCGTGTTAAGTGAAAACCTCACTAAGTGAACAACAGAACATATGGGATTAATTCCAATAGAAACTGGCCCGATCCCCAAACTCCACTTTTTCCGACACAATACCTATGTTCTAGTAAAAATAACATCTTAATTTTATGATGGTACATGCACACAATTAATACTTAAGAGAAATAGAGAAATACAGTCGCCAAATTAATGTCCATTCAAATAATGGACTCAACTCCCTCCCCCTCTTCTCACACTACACTGCTGGCTCTTCCCTCTCTGAGAAATGTTGGGGGGAAAACCACTAAATTTTAATAAATAATACCTCAAACTAAAGTTAGGATAATACAATTGACATTGCTGGATTCCTTGTAAGACCAGGAATATTTTGAATATAAATGTCATATATTTTGCACAAAAGATAACATATTTACTGAGAGTAAACATTATATCTAAAATTTGTATGTCTAATGCAAAATCTATGATGTTTATATTCAAAATGATCACCAAATTGTAAGAATTCCAGCAATGTAAATTATATTCTGGCCGGGTAATTTGTATGAATTTTATGAGCTAAAACAAATATCTTCAGTTAATAAAAAAAAAAATATTCTTCACACAGTAACAGATGGTCGGTCGGTCCCTCCCTCCCCCCCACCCCCCACTGACCTTGTCCCTACCAGATGTGGGAAAACCAGAATATTTACCTTTTTAGTAATAAATAATACCTCAAACTAAAGTTAGGATAATATAATTGACATTGCTGGATTCCTTGTAAGACCAGGAATATTTTGAATACAAATGTCATATATTTTGCACAAAAAATAACATATTTACTCAGAGTAAACATTATATCTAAAATTTGTATGTCTTAGGCAAAATCTATGATGTTTATATTCAAAATGATCATCATATTGTAAGAATTCCAGCAATGTAAATTATATTCTGGCCGGGTAATTTGTATGAATTTTATGAGCTAAAACAGGCAGTCAGGCAGGGTGGCGGGTGGGGCGAATCTAAAAATAGCTCTCGAGCCGGACACTCACTGCGTATACGTGGAAAAAACCCGCGTTAAGTGAAAGTTAGGCTCTGGCGAGGCACCGCGTATACGGTAAAACGCGCTAAGCGAAACCGCGTTAAGCGGGGTAATATATATATATACATATATATATATATATATATATATATATATATATATATATGTATATATATATATATATATATATATATATATATATATATATATATATATATATATTTAAATTATATATATATATATACATATATATATATATATATATATATATATATATATATATATATATATATATATATATATATATATATATATTTAAATTATATATATATATATATATATATATATATATATATATATATATATATATATATATATATATATATATATATATATATATATATATACCGTATATCTCGGCCTATAAGGCGTCGGGGTGCATAAGACGGCCCCTGCAAATTTCCATTTAAAAAGTAGATTTTGAGCTCTATTCGCTGTATAAAACCAGTACCCCAAACGTGACACTTACCCACTGACTCAGTAGTCCTTTACCAACCATCCTTGGTTTTTTAAAATAAGACCAATTCACTTCAAGTAATGTCATCAAATGTTACCTGCTGGTGTAGTGTAAACACTAGTGACGTCACTGAAGCGTCTGCTATTTACCGGTAACTGGAACTAATATCGGTGTCGAGTAAAATTTTTCCATTTACTTGAAATGGATTTACCGATTTATTTGTCTATTTATTTATTTATAATATACTGTAACATATTAAACACACTGCAAGTATTTTCTTTAATTTATACGCTTGCTTCGCATGAGACGATCGGTGGTGGGAGCGTTCCCTCATCTCGGTGGTGGGACTGTGTTCCCACTGTTTATACAACAGCTACCACCGTATTCTAATTGTGGTGTTTCATTAGGATTTGAGTGAAAAAGATTACGGTACGTACTTACAACATACATTTATTACACAAACATATATATATATATATATATATATATATATATATATATATATATATATATATATATATATATATATATATATATATATATATATATATATTGACTAAATAAATGTTAAATGAATTATTTATGGTGCATTAGGGTACTGGTCACTTCAGACACAAAGACGGGCTATAAATAGCCTTCTTTATCTCCCCTCCATCTCACCCTGAGCCAGAGGGAAGGATCTTGGTAAATAACATTTGTTTGCTTATTTTCCATTTACTTGAAATAGATTTACCGAATTATTTGTTTATTTATTTAAAAGTCATTTACTGAATATTCTATGTAAAAAATAAATTTTAAATTAATTATTTATAGGAGATAAGTATTATGATCAGTAAATATATATGGTACTACTGGCCACTTCAGACACAAAGACGGGATAAAAATAACCCATCTCCCCCTCTTCTTACAGCTGCCAATGGGAAGCGTTTTGGTAATTAAATTTGATGTTTATTTTCATTGTTTGTCTAATTTAGCATGTATCAAAGTAATATTACTAAAGATTGTGTTGGTAGTAGGCAGCTACCAAACAGGTAGATACTACCGCCTGGGAAGATATTGGAAGCATAATGTGTTGTCTAATGGTAGACCCTGCTGCCATATGGCATCATGAAAATTGTGACCAAGTCCCAGGTTGAGCGCTGACCTGACTTTCTGCCTCATTTACACACAATTGCAGTTTGAATTGTTCCTCTAACTTTGACAACACAACATACATACAGTATATTATTTCTCACTTTTGATCTTTTTTTTACATTTTGTATTTATTTATGGTTAGTTACTTTAAATTAGGCCAATTCACTTCAAATAATGGCATCAAATGTTACCAGCTGGTGTAGTGTAAACACTAATGACGTCACTTAAGCGTCTGTATTTAACTGTCGGTAGTTTCAAGAATTAATGCAGTCATTTACTGAATATTCCTTGTAAAAAATAAATTTTAAATTAATTATTTATAGGAGATAAGTATTATTATCAGTAAATATACCGACATGCATTACTGACCACCTCCACGGCTAAAAATAGCCCAATGTCGCGGTCACTTTCCCTTTCTTGTCTCTTCACTGGCAAATGGGGGGGGGGGGGGGGGCGTGATGGTAGCTGTGTTTATTACAGGGATATAATGTTCTTTTACGGTATGTTAGACAGGTTTATAATACATTTTTATTATTTTAATATACCAGTAATCTTAATTTGAATCCAGCTTGCCAAATGTAAGTTTCAGTATAAAATAATTAGTGGTAGGACCTTGTGAGTGGCTTACGATGTTTCCATCACCACTCTTGACACACTAAACCACAATATTTAAGAGGTAAGAATTTTATACTTGGTGATTAAGACGACCCCCTAACTTTGGGCAGATATTTTTAATGTTCAAATTCCGTCTTATAAGCCGAGATATACGGTATATATATTTATATATATTATATATATATTATATATATATATTATATATATATATATATATATATATATATATATATATATATATATATATATATATATATATATATATATATATATATATATACAGTATTATCCCGCCTAACGCGGTTTCACTTAGCGCGTTTTACCATATACGCGGTGCCTCGCCAGAGCTGAACTTTCACTTAACGCGGGTTTTTTCCACATATACGCGGTGAGTGTCCGGCTCAGAGCTATTTTAGATTCGCCCCACCCCCCCACCCTGCCTGACTGCCTGTTTTAGCTCATAAAATTCATACAAATTACCCAGCCAGAATATAATTTACATTGCTGGAATTCTTACAATATGATGATCATTTTGAATATAAACATCATAGATTTTGCATTAGACATACAAATTTTAGATATAAAGTTTATTCTGAGTAAATATGTTATTTTTTGTGCAAAATATATGACATTTGTATTCAAAATATTCCTGGGCTTTCAAGGAATCCAGCAATGTCAATTATATTATCCTAACTTTAGTTTGAGGTATTATTTAATACTAAATGTTAAAAACTCTTGAAGGGAGGATTGGTGGGGGGTGAGGGGGAGGGTTGGGACTGACCGCTCGGTTGGAAGAGGGGTGGAGGCAAGGTGGGGTACTTTGATTGACAGATAGTGTTGTGAAGAATATTTTTTTTTTTATTAACTGAAGATATTTGTTTTAGCTCATAAAATTCATACAAATTTCCCGGCCAGAATATAATTTACATTGCTGGAATTCTTACAATTTGGTGATCATTTTGAATATAAACATCACAGATTTTGCATTAGACATACAAATTTTAGATGTAAAGCATATTCTGAGTAAATATGTTATCTTTTGTGCAAAATATATGACATTTATATTCAAAATATTCCTGGTCTTACAAGGAATCCAGCAATGTCAATTATATTATCCTAACTTTAGTTTGAGGAGTTATTCATTACCATACCTGGTTTTCCCCCCAAAATTTCGCAGAGGGAAGAGCCAGCAAGTGTACTGTGAGAAGAGGGGGAGGGAGTGGAGTCCATTATTTAAATGGACATTAACTTGGCAACTGTATTTCTCTATTTCTCTTAAGTATTAATTGTGTGCATGTACCATCATAAAATTAAGATGTTATTTTTACTAGAACATAGGTATTGTGTCGGAAAAAGTGGAGTTTGGGGATGGGCCAGTTTCTGTTGGAATTAATCCCATATGTTCTGTTGTTCACTTAACGCGGTTTTCACTTAGCACGGTACCCTCTGGGTTTTATTGACCACGTTAAGTGGGGTACAACTGTATATATATATATATATATATATATATATATATATATATATATATATATATATATATATATATATATATATATATATATATATTTATATATATATATATATGCCAGTAAATCACTGTAGGTGCGCGTGATCTAGGTATATGCTGATGGTTATCAGCATATATATATATATATATATATATATATATATATATATATATATATATATATATATATATATATAAATATATATAATATATATATATATAAATATATATATATATATATATATATATATATATATATATATATATATATATATATATATACAGTTAACTCTCATTTTACGCGGTCCCGCATTCCGCGTTTCCACGTTTACGCGGTGCCTTGCCAGAACCTCACGTGCTCACATAATGCGGTACGTGAACCCCACTACGCGGAGAGTGTCCGGCGCGACGCTATTTTTAGATTCGCCCCACCCCCCACCCGCCCGCCTGCCTGCCTGTGCCCCTCCCTCCTCCTCCCTCCGCGGTAAGGTTGCGCAGTGTGTGTCTTTGTTGCGTTATCACTGACGTCATATGACGTATCAGACCTGTGATTGGCCATGCATTCCTACTCCCCTCTGCTGCTAGCTGTAATTGGCTTAAAGTATTATGACGTGTCCACCCGGGGGAGGGAGGGAGGGAGGGAGGAAAGACGATGCTTGACCTAGCCGCGGCAGTTTCATCCCCCAAGGCCAAACTGGTCAGTTTTGATGTAACATCACTCTTTACAAAGGTCCCAGTTGATGATTTACTAGAGTTCCTCATAGATTCCCTGGACAATATTTCATTGCCCGTCTCGAAAGACGACTTCATCGAACTCATCAAACTATGTATTAAGGATTGTAAATTTGAATTCAATGGAGAACATTATGCTCAAAAATTTGGTATGGCAATGGGTAATCCACTCTCACCTGTATTAAGCAACCTATATATGGAATTCTTTAAAAAGAAACTATTAAGTAATATTTTACCACCTTCAGCAGTCTGGTTTAGATATGTTGATGATGTATTATGTCTCTGGCCATGAATGGGCTGTTGATGTGTTTTGTCCTTCTGTCAATAAACTCCCTTTAAAGGCTCTTCTCCTCATGGATAATGCTCCTGGTCATGACCCTGACCTTGCCAGCGATTTGGAGTATCAATTTGACTTTGTGAAAGTGTTGTTTTGTCTCCAAACACTACATCAATCATACAGCCAATGGACCAGAATGTGATCAGCAACTTCAAGAAGTTGTACATGAAGAAAGTGTTTAGGTGTCGTCATCAGGCAACTTCCAATGATCCTGAACTAACACTGACACAGTTCTGGAAGACACAATTCAACATCCTGGAGGCTGTAAAATTGATTGTGTCATCATGGCAAGAAGTCTCCACTAGATCCCTCAATTCTTCATGGAAAGCACTGTGGCCATCAGTAATCCATGATTTTGAGGGATTTGAGGAAGAAACAGAGTTGGACCAGGAGATTGTGTCCATTGGTCTGTCATTGGGCCTTGAAGTGGAGGAGGAGGATGTGGAGGAGCTTGTGATGTCTCATGAGGAGGAACTTACTCTTCATGACTTGAAGCAACTGGATGAGATGTTACAGGTAGAGGCTGACAGTGGTGAGGAGGAAATTGAAAGTGATGACCATATGTCAGCTAAACAGTTGAAAGATGTGATTTACTACTGGGAGAAGTTCAGGGAACTGGCTTCAAAGCACCCAGAAGTGGAAAAAACTGAACTAACTTTGTGTCATGTTGAGGACTCAGTGGTCTACTTCTTTAAACATAAGTTAATGGTGAGGAGGACAGATGCCCCACAGACCACAATTGACACTTTCTTCAGTAAAAGGCAGAGGGAACAAGATGCTATCCCTCAGCCTTCCACTTCAAGAAGGAGAGAGGATGTTCATGGTGGAGAATCTGTCAGTCCAGAGGTTCCTGACATTTTCATGGAAGGTGACTCACCTTCCAAGAAGCAGTAAAATGCTTCTCCTCCACCTCCACTTCCTTCTCTTCTCCCTTCTCCTCCTCCACCTCCCACTTCAAATGCACATCATCATCATCATCCAGGAGCCTTCTACATACACACCTCAAAGTAAGTGAACTTTTCTACCATTTTTGTTGAATTTAGGCAATTTTCGGTGAGCTGGAACCAATTACCCAAAAACCCATTGAAACAATGGTTTCGGTTAACGAGATTTTCGGTTAACGAGCAACCTGCTGGAAAGGATTGTGCTCGTTAACCGAGGGACCACTGTAAATGTAAAACATATCACGCAATGCAAACTTCACATCCATTGCTTACTTTGGGTGTTCGTATAATATGGCGCCAGGGAGTCTTTAGCACAACAGCAATTAGTTATGGAGTCACTCTAAGAAACTCCACCTAGTGGCTCAAAGGACATTTCGGATGAAAACGGCCAGAACTGGACTCTAACGCCAGCTGTGTTAACTGGTGTACAACGGTTGCATAGCCAGGAACTAACTAGAGTCACAGTACGTTTGCCAAATGCAAGTGAAGGAACAGATGTTGTGTGTCTCGGTGAAAGCTCACGAGTGAAATGTTTGTCACTGTTAGAATAGGTAGTCTCACAGATGTCCTCATTCTCAATAGAACTGGGGGACCCATAACCTTAAGAAAGGGGTGTTGTTTAGGTAATTTCCTTGTTTATGACAAAGCGGTTGTCGAAGAGCCATTAGAACTACCAATAGGTAGTGTAACACAGGGTAAATCGGACGTAAAATCACATATTGTAAATAATGTAGCGTTGATAGAGCCACACATGAAAGTAGTCAATCATCCTCGAGGCAAAAGTGAGCTTGTAGAAATACTCGCCGAATTCAAGGAAATCATAGCATTACCTGAAGAACCCCTAGGTAAAACAACGTTGACAAACCATCATATTCCATTCAAACCGGAAGCTAGCCCAATCTACATCCCAGCATATAGGCTACCCCACAGCAGAAGAATGGTAGTCCAGCAAATAGTACAAGACATGTTGGACGAAAAGGTGATCAAACCTTCCTCATCACCCTGGAACTCACCTTTATTTTTAATTCCCAAGAAAGATGGAGGATGGAGACCAGTCATAGATTTTCGACGAGTCAACCAGATAACTGTACCAGACAGGTTCTCAATGCCTGTCCTAACTGACTTACTAGTCACTAGGAAAAGACAACGCAGTCTTCAGTAACTTAGATTTACTTAGCGGTGTAACGGGCCGTGTTTTCTCTTTTCAATAATTTACCATCCAGCTATTCTTTTCTGTTAGTATTCTATTTACTCATATACTTATTTGTCCTGTGTAGCATTCTTCCAATGAGTACCCTGTTTTATATACTTATTCTTCCATTCTTTACATATATATATTTATTCTTATATGTTCTATATCTCTATACCTTATATTCTTATATAAGTAACTCTTATGCTTCTCTGCTTATGTTTTCCAAGTCAATGTTCTTTCTTTTCATTTCCTGTCATATAGATTGTATTCTCAGTTTCAATGTTCTTACCTTTCTGAAGTATACTTTGCTTTATGTCTATTCTTATACATGGGTTAGTCTGGGGAACCATGTTATTCTTCGTACAACACTTTTTATACTTACAAAGGGTAGCTGCCACCACCCAGACTTTTCATTATATAACAGAACTCATGGAAGGGTGTTGGGTAGTGTGGTAGATGTCTAGGCACGTGAGTAAGTATTATTTTCTGGGAACCAATGTTTAGAAGGAGTAGAGTGGTGATACTCAGATTACTAATTCAATGTTTATTAACACAGTGAGTGGAGAAGATGCATCTTAGATTCACTCAGGCTAAACAGAACCGAAATTAACTTATTAAGTCATCAAACACTTCAAGAACTTATTACCTCATTAAACACCTCCAAATACTCATTACTTTATTGGACACTGTTGTAGTATTTCTGTGACAAGTAAGATTTAGAAATGCTTACACACTGTCAATAACCCTGGACCCGCAGGTCTTACTTTAACAAGGAACAAATTACCTTCTCAATTGGTGGTTAGAACCTCATACTCTCAGGTTATTATTTCATGGGTACTACAGATGAATACATAACACACTGGGCAATTCCACAATTAGTAACATACCATAATTCTTATCACTTCACAAGGAACCACCTGGTACCTTGAACTCTCATTCAGGGGTTCAATACTTAACCTGGGATGACTATATTTCTGCTAGTCATCCCTAAGCATGGATATTAATACGGCTCCATACATATAACCAAGAACAGTAGGTAGACCATGATCATATGACGGAGTCAGTGGGCACAGTTGTTTACAGCGACCGCCAAGCTGAAGGCTCGCTCGCTAGGTGCACTCAAGGAGGTTGACTCGTTACACCCTGGCAGAGTGGTGAGGGCGCTTCCCGGGGAATCGTGTCCTGGGATTCTAAATGCGCCCTCAGAGACAGTCTTCAAGAACCATGGTGCCCATAGGTAGCTATCGACCTTCAGGAGAGTGGCTAACACATCCGCGTCTGTAGACGTGGAAGAAGAGTCACGAATGCGTGAATATTTAACTTCACTATACAAAACATACGTCTGGCACCGGTTCAGACGATAGCTAGAGCTCTACTTTACTTGACTTAATTGGCACTGAAGGTACTATGTTGAAACATGAACACTGATATTCGCAAAAATGACTAAGTTAAACTGAGTTAATATGGCGGCGTGGAACACACGTGAACATACCTGTAGACGTGGAAGAAGAGTCACGAATGCGTGATTCTCCCTCGTGTAGAGGTATATACGTGCCTCAGCTGGGCAGCTTGGGCCTCCCTATTCATGCCAGAAAGGTCAATCTCACCAACAACATACCTTCTCTACCATGTTGGATCACCGTATATTTAATTATGAACTCCGGTGTTCCGGATCAGGGTAATTTCCTATGTCTATTCATATAATCTAATCAGAGGTTGAGCTTGCCAGGAAAAGGTGGAATATACACGTTGATAACAACAATTCTGCAAGCTCAGGCCTGCGGCGAACAAGGAGTTATTCACAGGGAGACGTTAGATCTTGGAGATTATACCAGTTGACAGAATAGTTCAGGAAATTAATGACTTTCTTAAATAGATAACTGACACTAATTAAACTATAAACATCAGATTCTCTGATGTCGGGGCGACAAAATGATCTAACTCCAGGCGCGATCAGAAACTCATGGATATCCTTAGGGAACGAAACCGATGGGTATCGTTGGTCATGGCAGACTCAACACTCACTTACTTGACACGTCTTATTAACAATAAGGACAGTTGAAGCGTTCAACACCACTCACAATGGATCTTGAATGTTTCAACTGTAAACAGATATATCTAAGCTGACTAAAAACAAAGGTGTTCTCTCTCACATTCAAATTCATTACATAGAGAGGTTGGTTTCAGTAAGTCAGAGAAAATGGGATAACGGAGGACTGAGGCGTCTTGAAGTGACGAGAAAACGGACTCCTCAGATGGAGGACTCAAAATAAAAGCAGAGGTACATGTTTTGTGGGCTATTGAGCGTAATATGAATCGTTTGATTTTGGCGTTAACTGACGTGTACGACCGTGGTCGTTACAAATCTTTCCCCTCCCAAAGATTCAATATTATGCGGTATAGTCAACAAAACATTCACAGTAAATACATAATTTCAAAACACAATATCTTGCACTACTGGGGTAATGGTCATCAATACAGGCAACACACATGTTACAGAATTTTCACATACATAAAATTTTGCAACTCAGCTGAAAAATCACACAAACTCCCAGCCAGGGGCAGATAAAATGAACATAGCACCACTTGTTATGGCACACAGAAGAACATAATCATACATCAATATTACAGAACATAATAATAAAAATAACAGGCCGGCCTGAATTACAGTTTTGTAGGACACTTTCAACTACAACATCCACTAGGATGACAGGTAGCTTTGTAGGACACTTTCAACTACAACATCCACTAGGATGACAGGTAGCTTGGTAGGACACTTTCAACTACAACATCCACTAGGATGACAGGTAGCTTTGTAGGACACTTTCAACTACAACATCCACTAGGATGACAGGTAGCTTGGTAGGACACTTTCAACTACAACATCCACTAGGATGACAGGTAGCTTTGTAGGACACTTTCAACTACAACATCCACTAGGATTACAGGTAGCTTTGTAGGACACTTTCAACTACAACATCCACTAGGATTACAGGTAGCTTTGTAGGACACTTTCAACTACAACATCCACTAGGATGACCGGTAGCTTTGTAGGACACTTTCAACTACAACATCCACTAGGATGACCAGTAGCTTTGTAGGACACTTTCAACTACAACATCCACTAGGATGACAGGTAGCTTTGTAGGACACTTTCAACTACAACATCCACTAGGATGACAGGTAGCTTTGTAGGACACTTTCAACTACAACATCCACTAGGATGACCGGTAGCTTTGTAGGACACTTTCAACTACAACATCCACTAGGATTACAGGTAGCTTCCCTCGAGGCGATTGATCAGATATGTAAAACACTGGATCCAAGCACCAAATTCAACAATTGAGATCTCAAGCTAGGAGTAGTCAGGCGGACCCCATCCAGTCACCGAAGTATTAGGGTTGACCTTACCACGGAAGAATCGTTGTTCACTCACGAGACGAGGCAAGATCTAAGTGGTCAGAGCATGGACTCAAATAGACTATAATGCCAGCGACCCGGTCCACATGAAACCCCCAAACCTCGGTTCCCTTCTGTACTTTGAAATGCAAGAGTCTTAAACTGCACTAGGTCCATGTACTCCTGTACACGCCTAGCCGTAACTCTGCAATGCAAGCGTCTTAAACTGTACTCCTGTACACGACTGTACACGCCTAGCCGTGACTAAAGTCCAGCCCCACTACCTCCTACACCAACTTAGGCCTACTGCAGATAGGACCTCCAAGCAACTTGATCACTCACACCAAACGATGTTCTCACTGCAGTAAGACACATCAACTCATTCCTCTTGCCCATGGTACATACTGACAATCCCTCCCCCAACAGAGTCACTCTGGCCACTTGACTGGCGAAGCAAACAGTTGATGTTCATCATCAACACATCCCAACAAGATGTAGATGTCCTTGATGGCAGAATCATCAGGTGGTAGCATTTACTTTTACTACTACAGTGCTTTTCACATTCAGCTCATCTCCGGTAACATCTTCGTATTTGGTACTTACAAGGCCTAAGGGGCCCTATGCCTAAAGTACTAACAAAACTTAAAGAAATTAACTGCACTACCTGTACCAATCAAAACTGCACAACTACACCTTCCCACTGGCAATTGTATGAAAGGGGAAACACTGGAAGGACTTTCTCAATACTCTAGCTAACCTGTCTGACAAGGTTGAAAAATCATTAGTCCACACTATGACATTATCGGGGTAGTTACATTCAACTCGGTTCTTCGCTGCAAAAGGGGCTACTACTTGGTTTACTTCTCTGGTAAAAATAAAAGAATAACGGGACTGGTTGAAAAAACCCAAAAGATAAGCGTGTAAACCTTCATAAGTTATATTCCATCACTAAATGTGGTTAGGTCTCGACTTCTGTCGTTAAGTATTACTTTAATCATATGCGTCTTTCAAGTCTAAGGTAGAATACTATTCATTTCTTGCTGCTCCCTCTACTAATTCATCTAAGTTGGGTAAGTCTAAGCATACTTAACAAAAGATCTATTCAAATCACTGACTTCCCCCTTTCTCACCCAAAGTCTAGTACCCATGATAACAACTAGCTTCCTCAGCCTCACCGGCAGTTTTCCTTTCATCAGGTTCTGATCCCGATGGAAAATCTCTAAACTTGATTTTCTCACTACCCCTCCGAGCCTTCGGCGTTCCCCACCGATGAATGTTGGCCTCCATGGCTTTGGCAAGTTCTCGGAACTCACACATAAGTTGTAACTTATTCACAACTACTGTGATCATTGTGCGCTGATGTCACAACAAATCTTCTACAAAACTACAAAACAACCCCACCAAAGAAAAATTCAATTTACACCCTTCCAGAGCAAAGGGGGTAAACGTTAACACATATATGCCTTGGATAATTTTTAAATGGATACTCACCAAAAAAAAATTTAAAGTCAGTACAGTAATAGTATGGGAGACTGTTACCCAGAAAATTACATATCTCTAAAGAGAACACTACAAGGTTTCAATTCACAAAGTGCTCATAGCAATGCTCAAAATAAAATACTTGATGATACTTGACGAGAATGTCTCAAGAAAATATAACTCTGTAGCTTTCACGGATGATTAACACAAAGCGGATTTTCTGTACTCACAAGAATTCGCTGTCTTTTTCAATTATCTTGACACTGTGTTAACACTACACAATTTACTCTGTGCTTTACTCACAATTGGTGGTCCTTACATGTACAGAGGGTGTTTCCAGCAATCCATTTTCAGAGATTGTATGTCTTAGATGTCCATTTCACCACAGAGTCCTCAACCCAATCAATACTATGGCTGAAAATACACCGGAATTAGTTCTCAAATACATATAACCTCTTTACCAACAATGCATATCAGTCTACACTGTAAGAAATGGTAAGGCAGTATGTAATAAAATTCTCCGTAAAAAAAACAAGTTGAAAAATACAACACTGAAAAATTTAACACCAAACTTGTGTTATCTCAATAAATTCAATGGTAACAAATTGACTCCAACTGAGAACTAAAACTCTTTCTAGTTATTTCACAATTCAGTTCACTAGCAAAAGAAAAAAAATAATAACATAACATACACATTTAAAAAAATTATATAACACTCACTTGGGTTATATAAAAATTTCAAAAGTTAGAAAAATACTTCAAGTGAGAATCTGAACACTTTCAATTGAAATCACAATACTTCCACTAAATGTCACAGCTAAAAATAAAACATTGGATTACATAACCTTTGTGCATATGACATTTCTGGTGACACTCGAGAGATGAACCCAGTTCATCACACTCTCAACATGGCAGATGTAAAGTGTACTGCCCACTCAATGTCTGTAAATATCCAAAGATTAATACACTGGTCAAAAAATAAAAAAATTACACTAATGTGCAATTGCCACTTTCCTGAAATTTCACACAATAAAAACTCACAAAGATGAGTTAGGTAGCTTATTTCAAAAAAAATTTGGTGCATTACCTAACTCTGTAACATAGAAAAAATTATAACTTTCTTTCACAAAAAAAAGTGGTGAAACTAAATCAATTGTTAGTTCTTACCTAACTTGTAAAACTGCAGTTACAACTACAGTATTGTACTTGACACAAAGGTTTGCACTTCTAAATCACACAATTATTTGTACTCCTTACTGATGACAAACTTATACATTACTGTATACTGTATTCTGAGAAAACAAATTCACCAAGTACCACACCTCATTCCTCCAAATTGGTTCTCAAATGAAAATATTGTAATCCCACTAGCTGGTCACCATTTGTAACGGGCCGAGTTTTCTCTTTTCAATAATTTACCATCCAGCTATTCTTTTCTGTTAGTATTCTATTTACTCATATACTTATTTGTTCTATGTAGCATTCTTCCAATGAGTACCCTGTTTTATATACTTATTCTTCTTCCATTCTTTACATGTATATATATATATTCTTACTTATATTTTCTTTATTTCTATACCTTATATTCTTATATAAGTAACTCTTATGCTTCTTTACGGTTTTCCAAGTCAATGTTCTTTCTTTTCATTTCCTTCCATATAGATTGTATTCTCAGTTTCAATGTTCTTACCTTTCTGAAGTATACTTTGTTTTATGTCTATTCTTATACATGGGTTAGTCTGGGGAACCATGTTATTCTTCGTACAACACTTTTTATACTTACAAAGGGTAGCTGCCACCACCCAGACTTTTCATTATATAACAGAACTCATGGAAGGGTGTTGGGTAGTGTGGTAGATGTCTAGGCACGTGAGTAAGTATTATTTTCTGGGAACCAATGTTTAGAAGGAGTAGAGTGGTGATACTCAGATTACTAATTCAATGTTTATTAACACAGTGAGTGGAGAAGATGCATCTTAGATTCACTCAGGCTAAACAGAACCGAAATTAACTTATTAAGTCATCAAACACTTCAAGAACTTATTACCTCATTAAACACCTCCAAATACTCATTACTTTATTGGACACTGTTGTAGTATTTCTGTGACAAGTAAGATTTAGAAATGCTTACACACTGTCAATAACCCTGGACCCGCAGGTCTTACTTTAACAAGGAACAAATTACCTACTCAATTCGTGGTTAGAACCTCATACTCTCAGGTTATTATTTCATGGGTACTACAGATGAATACATAACACACTGGGCAATTCCACAATTAGTAACATACCATAATTCTTATCACTTCACAAGGAACCACCTGGTACCTTGAACTCTCATTCAGGGGTTCAATACTTAACCTGGGATGACTATATTTCTGCTAGTCATCCCTAAGCATGGATATTAATACGGCTCCATACATATAACCAAGAACAGTAGGTAGACCATGATCATATGACGGAGTCAGTGGGCACAGTTGTTTACAGCGACCGCCAAGCTGAAGGCTCGCTCGCTAGGTGCACTCAGGGAGGTTGACTCGTTACACACTGGCAGAGTGGTGAGGGCGCTTCCCGGGGAATCGTGTCCTGGGATTCTAAATGCGCCCTCAGAGACAGTCTTCAAGAACCATGGTGCCCATAGGTAGCTATCGACCTTCAGGAGAGTGGCTAACACATCCGCGTCTGTAGACGTGGAAGAAGAGTCACGAAAGCGTGAATATTTAACTTCACTATAAAAACATACGTCTGGCACCGGTTCAGACGATAGCTAGAGCTCTACTTTACTTGACTTAATTGGCACTGAAGGTACTATGTTGAAACATGAACACTGATATTCGCAAAAATGACTAAGTTAAACTGAGTTAATATGGCGGCGTGGAACACACGTGAACATACCTGTAGACGTGGAAGAAGAGTCACGAATGCGTGATTCTTCCTCGTGTAGAGGTATATACGTGCCTCCGCTGGGCAGCTTGGGCCTCCCTTTTCATGCCAGAAAGGTCAATCTCACCAACAACATACCTTCTCTACCATGTTGGATCACCGTATACTTAATTATGAACTCCGGTATTCCTGATCAGGGTAATTTCCTATGTCTATTCATACAATCTAATCAGAGGTTGAGCTTGCCAGGAAAAGGTGGAATATACACGTTGATAACAACAATTCTGCAAGCTCAGGCCTGCGGCGAACAAGGAGTTATTCACAGGGAGACGTTAGATCTTGGAGATTATACCAGTTGACAGAATAGCTCAGGAAATTAATGACTTTCTTAAATAGATAACTGACACTAATTAAACTATAAACATCAGATTCTCTGATGTCGGGGCGACAAAATGATCTAACTTCAGGCGCGATCAGAAACTCATGGATATCCTTAGGGAACGAAACCGATGGGTATCGTTGGTCATGGCAGACTCAACACTCACTTACTTGACACGTCTTATTAACAATAAGGACAGTTGAAGCGTTCAACACCACTCACAATGGATCTTGAATGTTTCAACTGTAAACAGATATATCTAAGCTGACTAAAAAACAAAGGTGTTCTCTCTCACATTCAAATTCATTACATAGAGAGGTTGGTTTCAGTAAGTCAGAGAAAATGGGATAACGGAGGACTGAGGCGTCTTGAAGTGACGAGAAAACGGACTCCTCAGATGGAGGACTCAAAAATAAAGCAGAGGTACATGTTTTGTGGGCTAGTGAGCGTAATATGAATCATTTGATTTTAGCGTTAACTGACGTGTACGACCGTGGTCGTTACAGCGGGTACTGGCAAATTCCCTTACATAAGGATTCCCGGGAAATAACTGCGTTCTTCACGCCCATTGGACATTTCGAATTCTTAAGAATGCCATTTGGTCTAAGAAATGCACCGCTAACATTCCAAAGAATGATAAACACCTTGTTTGCTGGAATGATAGGTAACACAGCCTATGCCTATCTAGATGATCTTATCATACTAAGCAAAGATTTACAAAGTCATCTAAAGAAGCTATGAGAAGTTTTCACAAAGCTACATCTAGCTGGATTGAAAGTGAAGCTTTCCAAATGTGAATTTCTCAAATCCAGAATCTAATTTCTTGGTCATGTAGTGGATGGCAATGGTATACACACAATAGATTGCAAGGTAAAGGCGGTGAAACAATTCCCTTGTCCCAAGAACGTAGATTAACTTCATAGTTTCCTTGGATTATTAAGATACTCCCGTTCTTTCATTGAAGGTTATGCCAAGTTAGCATCACCACTCACTAAACTCCTCAAAAAGGATGTGGAGTTTACATGGAATAAGAAACAAGAGGACAGTTTTAATGCCCTCAAGAGCGCCTTAACGAAAGCTCCAGTGTTAGCCTTTCCGGACTACACAAAACCATTTACCATGTGTACTGATGCCTCGGGTCTAAGTTTAGGGGCGGTGCTCATGCAAACTGATTATATTATCAAGGAAAATGGCGGGTAGTAGCATACGCCAGTCGCACCCTCAACGATGCAGAAACATGTTATTCAGCTACTCATTTAGAAGCATTAGCTGTAGCGTGGGCTCTCAAGCATCTTCGGGATCTCATTTTGGGATATCCGATCACAGTCCACACAGATCATGTAACCGTGACAGAACTATTTAATGGGAAGAATTTATCAGGGTGTTTAGTGCGCTGGTATCTGATCATACAGGAGTTCGCACCCGACTTCAAGAATTTGCCGGGCCGTGCGAACGTGGTAGCTGATTCGCTATCTAGACACATAGCTCCTGTCATGCCACTACCTACGTTCACCCAGTCACAATTAAGGGCGGAACAGTTACAGGAGCCATCATGATCCAAGGTTATATATGCCTTAGAATCGGGAGAAGAGGTAAATTTGCCCAAATTACATCTACCACTCTCACAGTTTGAGCTGCAGCATGACATATTATATTGCTCAGTGAAAACACAACGAGAGTCAATCTCTCAAATTGTTATTCCTCCATCATTAAAGGAAAACATTCTCACCCTCTTCCATGATGCACCCCAAGCTGGGCATCCAGGGCGAGATAGCTGTCTAAGAAAAATTAGATAAAAATATTATTGGAAATCTATGAGGATCGACATCGAGCATCACATTGCTAAATGTTTATCTTGTGCAAAACACAAGGGAACAACGATGGATCCCACTCCAATCTTAGAATACCCGACGCCGGAACGTCCATGGGATACAGTTGCGATCGATTTATTGCAACTACCAAAAATCCATCAAGGCTCCAGTTACTTACTTGTCTGCGTTGACCATTTTTCCAGATTTGTGGTACTCGCATCATTGCCGAACAAGTCCGCCGAATCAGTGGCTCATGCATTAGTCACTCATCTAATCTGTCCTTTCTTTACACCTAGGGTGATACTCTCAGATAACGGGGCAGAATTTAAGAATCAACTCTTAGCTGCTATATGTCAACAATATGACATTACACAAACCTTCACAACCGCCTACCATCCATCTTCAAATGGGTTGGTCGAGCTTTACAGGCAAATCGCCATACTACATAATTTACGGTACCGATAAATGCTTGCCATACGATTTACTAACAGGAATTCCAAAACCTGTGTACAACATGGATGACTATGCCAAGAAACAAATCAATGTTTACACGAGCATCCATGGAAAAGTACAAAAACACTTAGCAGCCTCACGTGCTGAAATTATCTGCAAGCAACATAAAAAAGCGAAGCCTATAAAATTAGAAATAGCAGACAAAGTAATAATAAAAGCGCCAGAATGCATATCAAAACTCTCGCCTAAATTCACAGGTCCGTACGTGATTAGAGTGAAAGAACATGGAAACAAATTCCAAGTTGTTGAGCCAACGTCAAATGTTACAGATATAGTACATGTAGATAGGATGAAAAAAGTCAGCAGAGACTTAGTAGGGACTCCAATGTCAGTCAAGTACATCCTACTTCAACTCCAACAGTTGCTCAACAAAATATAACGATAGACAATACATATCGTCAAAAACTACGATCAGCAACCACTAATCGTTAATTATCCTCACCTATTTCAGACATGGCTTGGATATCACTACTACTGTTGGTCTGGAGTGTGGTGACAACAGCCGCCTCCCCAGCAGACGTCGTCAAACCCGGAGCCTTAGTTGCCCCGCTAGTCAAAGTATTAGTAGTACAAGACATTGTCACTATCAAATACAAGCTCCATGACTTAAAGCGCATGCCAGTGCATCTGAGGTCGGTAGCTGTCCACATTGAAACAGCTTTGCTAACCTTGCAAGATCTCGAACAACAATCTACATTCTCTACAACAATCCGTCAGACCATCTCTCTTCAACACGACCGTATGAACAGTTTACTCAAACGAGTAAGGCATTTCGAGGGAAAGCTCCCTGTATCTCCTGAAGACATCAGGAAAAATGTACATTCTCAGCGGCGTCAAAAACGTGGTCTGTTTAAGTTTGTAGGTTTAATAAGTAACACCTTGTTTGGTACAAGATGTGGCCAAACTAGAAAATAAAATGAGTGCAGTTTCAGACGCGGTTAGGAAACAAAATAGGGCCATTGCACAGTCCTACAAGGCAATAAAAACTCTGACCTCTCATATGAATGATATTGTTGAATGAACTAATCAACTAACACAAGTTGTCGAGGGATTCATTCGGTCAGAATCTACACTGGAATGGCAACTCTGCTTATCTGAATACTGTACATGCATGCTGCTGAGGCCTCTGTACAATCTTTCATAGAAACCAGTAATAGGCTCATTGCTGATCTTGTAAATGCAGGGTTAGGACGTGTTGACGCACAGTTGTTGCCGGTTCATCAACTAATTGCGGCTTTTTATATATATCTGAAAGTAATTATCATCTAACTCCTATCTTTCAGGAGCATGAAGTGGAATATTATTATCCCTTATTAGAAGCAACATTAACACATGGAAATTCTAATACACATTCCATTAAAATCATTTTTTTTTAATGCATGGCATTTGGAACCATTTCCACTCAAAGCGAATGAGGGAATATTAATTCTGAACAAACAAACTGAACTAATAGTAGTATCAAAGGATTTTTCATTAGTTGCTGTGGCTAAACATGAAGTCCTAAGTTTGTCCGGAGTATGCTTTGGCATTCACTCGGGCCGCGGAGGCTTCATGTGAATTATGTTACCAACTAATGCCTCTACAGCTCCACAACAATGTGTATACACTCCAATACCACATAGGTCAGTTTTTCACGCACATGTCAATAATGTGCAATATTTCTTTTTCCCGAATCAAACCAGTGTGATACTTATATGTCAGGATGTAGGCAAACATTTAATGGTAGAAGGTTATCATATAGCACCAGACTATTGTGAAATTAGCAGTAATGCAATCACAACCTTGCCTACTCATCATCATCTTGCATTTGTCACAAATATTACTTCTGAGCTGATTCCCATACCATTTCCCTTAAATAAAAGTTTCAGCAATCTCCATATTGTTTCTGATAAGCTTAACCTCCTATCATATATTAATGAGACACAGTTTCCTGACTTACAGGATTCTCTTCCTTTATACTTATCCTCCAGTATAATACTACCTGGTTTTATTATACCTACCATCATATTTATCTGTTCCTTGATTGTTATAATTTGTTACAGGAAGATTTCTTCTAGGTACACAATGGTTTCTAAGAATACTTTTCGGAAGGAATTGCAAAAACATATAAACGACGAAAAAGTTTAGCTAAGCACACCTTTTTGTAACAAGGTTAGGTACACCTAGGTTTTAATCTGTGAGGACATCGGTTATAGGTAGCCGAGCGGTGTAACAGCAACATTTGTATTATATAAATATTTACCCAAATGTATATTACCCATATATTCACCAAGTCATTCGCCCATGAGTATGAATCAATTGGTGAGTTGACATTTCCTCTGGGGAGTAGGCGAGGTCAATTTTGGTCAGCGCAGTTCAGCAACAACAACCTGACGCGTATCCTTTAAGGCCCGCCTGACAACTCTCTCGCTGGTGTGAGAGAGAGACTATCATATCACCTGTTACCCAGTGAACAACTCACTTAAGTGTTCTCCTATACAAGTGCACTAAGACATTTCCCTGAGCAGAGAAGGTACAATATACTCTCAACTGAACACAGTACCTGTGAAACTTTATTTTTCTACAATAAAGCAAAACCAACAAAAAATTTACTTCAGCCCTGGCACTTATCAAATCAAGAACTAATATATATATAATATATATATATATATATATATATATATAATATATATATATATATATATATATATATATATATACAGTGTAGTCTGCATTTACGCGGCCAATTGAACCCGTGGAGGCCCGCGTAAAACAAGAAACACATAAATGAAATAACAGAACATATGGGATTAATTGAAATAGGGACTGGGCCGACCCCCAAACTCCACTTTTTGCCGACACAATACGTACGTTGTAGTAAAAATAGTATCTTAACTTTATGATGGCATGTACACACATATAATATATAAGAGAAATATCAATAAGAGAATAATATACTGTACCAGGTAAAAGAAAAATCAAGGTTTAACAGTTACGCTAGGTTAGAAAAAAATCAAGGCTTAACACTTACGTTAGGTTAAGTTAGGTTAGAAAAATCAAGGTTTAACACTTACGTTAGGTTAGGTTTAACACTTTCGTTAGTAGAAGAGATGGGTCGGCATACGTTGATGGGGGCTGGTTCCGAGGCAGAGGGCAGATTACTGGCCCTCAGGTGAATCACCATCACTATTGACCACATTTGTCAGGGCCTCCCTGACAAATCCCTCAAAGTCAATATCACTGTCACTATCACTGGCTTAGGCTGGCTGTGGTGTGTTGCGGGCAAAGAAGTCCGTGATGTTACACTGACGGCTAGTGTTGATGTGTTCGTGATACATCTTGATGTACAGCTCCATAGTCTGCAAAAGCTGGTTATTGAAGACTTCATAGCGGTGATAATCAGGGTCGTTGGAAAGTAGAGCTTGAATTTCTATGCAAACTCGATGGCATCCTTTACATTACCCTGTGTTAACTTATGTCCTTCTCGGCAGTGGCGGCTCGTGAAAAATAAAATGGAGGGACTGCAAGCCTCACACAACAGTAGGCTACACAAATTTGACCTACCTCAGGTATGAGTTGTAGTTGATGTCCACGAATTCCCAGGGCGTGGTAGTAGTGTTGGTGGCGTGTATATTCTTTGTTCCTGCTTGTACTGTTCTGTTGAATGGATAAAACTGGTGTAGGTCTTCCTCTTGCTTTGATTTCAGTCATTCCATTTAATGTCAGCTGGGAAAAGTTGATGTTTTCCAAATACTTCACTCGATTTTCCATCGTCAAAGGGTAATTAAAGAAAGCACCATTTAACCACACCGTCCACACGCAATGTAAACACGTTGTACGAGACTGAGCTGCTTCAAGTGCAGCTCATTGTCTCCAGAAGTGGTGCGGCGGCGGCGCCAATTAATAACAGACATGAATCGTACAGCATTGACAGCAACTATGAAAGTAACTTAAATTTTGGTCTGATTTTAATGAAAATTCACTTAGCAACGTATTGAAAATAATTAAATAACATATAAAATTATATATTTGTTGGTAGTGTATTATTCAGCTGTCTCTCTAAAGGAATCATACGCCTGGCAGTGAGTGTCTGGGGGGACTGCAGCTCTGCAGCCCTATGCACGAGCCGCCCCTGCTTCTCGGGCTGCCGCACCACCTGCATCTTCACTGACGTCATCTTCTTCCAACATCTCGTCAGCAGTCACCTCAGGATCCCTGATCACCTCCATAATGTATTTGTTGGTGGTCTCGGAGAAGCCTGCAGCTGTAACACTCTGTGCAGCTTCTCTTGCAAGGTCCACTGCCACTGCAACAGACTAAATCTCACCAGTCACAGGTTGACTGCCCTACTACCTGGGATACCTTGCAACACATGCCGCCACGCGTGACGAATCGTTGCCACAGACAGCTGCCCCCATGCCTCCACCAAGAAATCAATAGCTTTCTTGACGTTTTGACATTGAATTTCTTCCAAAACTGTTTGACGTGAACTTCTTGCTCCGCCAACTCTTCTTCCTCGTCCTCGTCGTTCTCCCTATCAGTGTCACCCAGGTTATGCAACTCATCCTTGGTGTTGGTACAGTCGTTCAGGAGCATAAACTTCTTTGCAGAGAATGCAGCCTTAACGTTTCATATTAATCCATGAGCTGGATAAACGACGTAGTGTTGGGAGGAAGTAAGACCACTTTTACGTTGGGGTGACGATCCAACAGTAGGGGCGAGTGTCCTGGTGCGTTGTCAAGGAGCAACAAAATGTTGAATGAAACATTTTGTTGCTCGCAGAATTTCTTGACGTCGGGAACGAAAGTCGTCAAACCAGGAGAGGGACAGAGCAGTGAACATCCACGCCTTACGTGTGGTTAGCCAGTGGACATTTAGCTTGGTCATGTCCATGTTCTTGTAAGTGTGCGGCTTGCGGGCTGTGTGGATCACCGATAACTTGAGCTTACAGGTACCGGTGGCAGTGGTGGTAAACAAAATGGTGATGTGCTCCTTCTGCAATTTCCGGCCCCGACACTTGCTGGCAGACTTGACAACGAATGTATTGGTAGGTAGCTTTTTCCAAAACAGACCGGATTGATCCATGTTGAACACCTGGTCGTCGGTGTACTGTCCTTCCTCCATAACGTCACGTAAGAATGGAGGAAAATCACTCGCCGCAACAGGGTCAGCACTCGCTCCTTCACCAACAATGTTAATGTTGGTGATCTTTTTCCTCTTCTTAAACCCTTGCAGCCACCCAGAGGAAGCAGTGAAGGGTTTTGGCTCTGCAATTCCCATCTTATGTGCCACTGCTACGTACAGTTCACTTGTGTACTCCTGAACTGATCGCGTATCCACCGCCATGTTCCGTCTTGCCTGACGAATCAAGTAGCTCACCAGCCGTGACTTGTGACATCAGCCTTTGAAAGGTAGCAGGGGCATTGCAAAGCCCGAAAGGCATAACATTAAATTTATAGGTTGTAGCGTACTGTAATGTGGCCAGTAGACAATTCTCTTTAGATGTCTATTTTCTCTTTGTATGGCCACACAAACGTACGTACATGTAGATATCTCACAATCAGGAATGAGGTAGAATAGAAACTCACGATGTGTTGGGGATTTAGAATATAGTTAAAAGTCTACCCAGATCCCAACAGGAAACAACAAAAAAAAACAAAGACAATCGGACTATAAAAGGGTAGACAAAGGATGAGAGTTTTTGTTGTGTATAATAAAGTACCATAAATTCCTTAACAAAATATTCAGCTTTCTATAATTTACCCTTAACCATACTTAACCTAAACATTAACAGTATATACATATTTATACAACATACAATAATTTTGAAGCAAGGTGGAGGCGGGGAGGCAATATAAGATTACAAATACTTAAGTGCGGAGCTGAGATGGCTGACGAGTAAGGCTGAGTATTGTAGAAGACGGTAGGTAGTCACTGTGCCGTAGGTTTCCAGGATAGGTGATCCTGTGGTCACTTCCCAGAGTGAACTCCACTCTCATCGAACTGGAGCTGACGAAGAAGACTTGAGGAGGTGACGCAACAACCAGGATATGGAGAAGGGAAACCCCGGAGTGGTAACTAAGAGTAGTCATACTCGGGTTACGTCCCTAGATGGCGTTGCTCGTGGTGCTGGGTAGGTAGATCAGGACAATAGATGGCGTGGTTCGTAGTGCTGGGTAGGTAGATCATGACATTTGGTGGCGTGGTTCGTAACACACCCCACCTCCAAAGACCTCCGTAGCGCGGGTGCGAAGGAGGTGATCACCTGGTGCGTCTGGAGAGTAGCTGCTGCATTTCCACTGGAGCTCGGGATAAGGAGTCCGCAATCAGGTTGTCCATCCCCTTTATGTGCCGGACTTGTAGATTATAGGGCTGGGTGAGGAGAGCCCAGCGGAGGATTCGCTGGTTGGAGGTCTTGTTGGTTTGGATGAACGTGAGTGGGTTATGGTCGGTGAAGACTAGGGTTGCTTGTGGGCAAGACTGGAGGTAACATTCAAACTTCTTTATTGCCAGCACCAGAGCCAGGGCCTCCTTCTCTATGGTCGAGTAGTTGGTCTGATGTTTTTTCAACTTGGCGGAGTAGTATGCCACAGGGTGAAGGACATCAGTGGTTGGGTCGGGTTGTAGGAGCACAGCCCCCACTCCAACACCGCTAGCGTCGATTTGCAGATGGAAGGGCAAGGTGTAGTCATGGGGGTGGACTACAGGCTTGGAGGCAAGGAAGGCTTTGAGGCGGTGGAAAGACTGGTCGCACCTCTGGTTCCAGATGTAAGGAACCGCAGAACTGGTAAGGTCTGTGAGGGGTCCGGCCACGCTGGAGAAGTTACTACAGAACCGACGGTAGTAGCCGCACATCCCCAGGAAGTGCACTAGTTCCTTCCTCGTCCTTGGAGTGGGGAAGGACAAGATGGCTTTAACGTTTGCGTCCTTTGGTCTCACTATACCATGCCCAACGATATGTCCCAGGTAAGTCACTGAGGCCCGGCCAAAAGCAGATTTATCCAGGTTTATGGTGAATCCAGTCTCTTGCAGTCGTGCGAACAGTATCTCCAAACGCACCAGATGTTCGTCCCAGCCGTCCGACACCACCACCAGGTCATCCAGGTAGGCGAACGTCCCACCTAGGTCCTGAATCAGGTAATTGATGGCCCTCTGGAACATGGCCGGAGCATTAGAAAAGCCAAACGCCATAACCAAATATTGAAAAAGACCAAATGGAGTTATAAATGCCGAGATTATTTTTGCCCTATCCGTGAGTCCCACTTGATAATATCCTTTCAACAGGTCCACGGTACTGATAAATTTTTGGCACAGCCTATGCTGTCTATTATATCTTCAATCAAAGGTAAAGGGTAGGAGTCTGAGACAGTGACCTGGTTCACTTTACGATAATCGGTACAGAAACGAAAGGTGCTATCGGGTTTTGGAATGAGAAGGCAAGGTGAAGCCCAGGGGGAGGTACTAGGCTCAGCTAAGTTATGTTTTAACAAAAAAATCTACCTCCTTTTTCATAATCTCTCTTTTTTGTGGATTTAGTCGATATGCTGATTGCCTAATGGGTTGTACATCATCTGAGATTAGCTTAATATCATGTTGAAGTATATTGCAAAACTCTGGGAGGTCTGACGTGACTTTAGGAAATGTTGATAATAACTTAGCGAGATCTTTTGCTTGAGATGGATTCAGAACAGAAAAATACTCATCCAAGTTGTTGAGTATGTGACTGTTAGCAGGGTTTTCTTTAGGTAGAGGGAAGTCTAAATTCTCCAATAGGTCCATGTCATCTGTCTCCGGCTCCGGCCCTGACAAAACCGTATGCAATACAGGTAGGCTTATAGCCTCTGGGATGTCTTCCTCTGACTGCCTGGAATGGTAAAGTTTCATGAGATTAAGGTGAACAAGTTGTGAATCTTTTCTGCGATCAGGAGTATGGACTATATAGTTGAGGGGAGATAGTTTATTAGCATTGATTTGAAAGTTTTGATGGAACCGTTCCAAGCAACCTTGGGACGGTGGGTGGTAAGCCGAAGATGTACAATGGTCCACACTGAGGTCTTTCATATTCAAAGATGGATCAGATTGTTGGGCTTTAATGAGCTCATCCTTACTAATGGTCTTATTGTACAGATCTTCTGTGGGTAGGAAGATATTGGAGGTGGTTTTTAGATGAAGAGGGCCCATTTCGCACACTCTGTGACCGGGTGACAGCACAAGATGGGAAAAGGTGAGGAGTAGTTTCTTCAAGGTCAGTGGTGGAGTTGACAGGTAAGGGAGAGTCGACTGTCTTTATGTTGGGAACCACTAGATCTCCTACCAAGTCATTACCCAATAATAAATGAATGCCGCTCACAGGCATTGGATCTTTCCTAATGGCTACTTGCACTTCCCCAGTAATCAAGGGATATTGGAGGTGCACTTTAGCTAAGGGATAGGAAGAATGGGACGAGAGATCTGAAATTAGAACACTCATTAGTAAATGCGGTAGATATATCAGGAATGACGTTGAACAGGAGGATAGATTGTGCTGCGCCCGTATCACAAAGTATACGAATAGGGAAAGAACGAGACCCCTCTATGATTGAAATTTTGCCCTCATAGGTGAATGAAGAGAAGAGATCCTTATGGGGCCTTTCCACATTGGTGGTTGCTATTGGTTTGAATTTGGGATCCAGGGAACTACTTTTAGCAATTCGACACTTTGGGTGTTTACAAGTCTGGATCGTATGGCCTGGGTTTTTACAGTAAGAACAATAAATCTTGGTTGCATCAGCAGGGGTAGGTGTGGAACCTTTCGACCGACCACTCACGCCCCCAAGGCTATCATCAGAGGAGGACCTAACATGCCGGAAAGTACCACGTTCCCTACGGCACAGTGACTCAACCAGCAAGGCGTACGCATCAGCCAGCTCAGCCGCACGCCCTAAATTAACCTCTCCACGCTCCTCCACATGCTTCAAGATGTGAAATGGTATCTTGCTCTTCCACTCCTCCAGGACTACCAAGTTTAACAAATCCTGAGGTGGCCAGTAAGAAAACCTAGATAAATTAATTAATGGTCAAAAGATAAGATAAGTGGATTACCCTAGAAAATATCACGGCAGTGGATAACCAGAAAGTCCGGGAAACTACCCAAGTTATACCTAGGGAAATTACACTTATGAATATTGTTCTTCTGAGAAGATCCTTAGATAAGGATAAGAGACTTGAAAGGGGAAGGGCGTATTATGGCATTAATATAAAGATCCGGATTAACAACCCTTAGATACTTGAAACAGGAAGGGCATATTACGGCATTAATATAAAGATCCGGATTAACAACCCTTGAGTAAACAGGAAGGGCATATTACGGCATTATTATAAGGATCCGGATTAACAACCCTGAGTAAACAGGAAGGGTGTATTACGGCATTAATATTAAGATCTGGATTAACAACCCTTAGATACTTGAAAGAGGAAGGGCATATTACGGCATTTATATGAGGATCCGGATTAACAACCCTTGAGTAAACAGGAACTGCGTATTACGGCATTAATATCAAGATCCGGATTAACAACCCTTAGATACTTGAAACAGGAAGGGCGTATTATGGCATTTATATAAGGATCCGGATGAACAACCCTTAGATACTTGAAACAGGAAGGGCGTATTACGGCATTTATATGAAGATCCGGATTAACAACCCTGAGATACTTGAAACAGGAAGGGCGTATTACGGCATTTATATAAGGAACCGGATTAACAACCCTTAGATACTTGAAACAGGAAGGGCGTATTACGGCATTTATATAAGGATCCGGATTAACAACCCTTACATACTTGAAACAGGAAGGGCGTATTACGGCATTTATATAAAGATCCGGATTAACAACCCTTAGATACTTGAAACACGAAGGGCGTGTTACGGCATTTATATAAGGATCCGGATTAACAACCCTTAGATACTTGAAACAGGAAGGGCGTATTACGGAATTTATATAAAGATCCGGATTAACAACCCTTGAGTTAACAGGAAGGGCGTATTACGGCATTAATATAAAGATCCGGATTAACAACCCTTAGGTACTTGAAACAGGAAGGGCGTATTACGGCATTTGTATAAAGATCCGGATTAACAACCCTTAGATACTTGAAACAGGAAGGGTGTATTACGTCATTTATATAAAGATCCGGATTAACAACCCTTGAGTAAACAGGAAGGGCGTATTACGGCATTAATATTAAGATCCGGATTAACAACCCTTGAGTTACTTGATCATTGACCCCGAATGAGATAATGAGAAGAACAATAATTGAGGCTTTATAATTATGGGGTCCTGGTAGAGTGGGGCGTCCCAAGATATCACTTCACCCTAAACTAGTGACTATGGAACAGCCTACTCTGGAGTGAAGGTACGGCATTAAACAGATCCGGATTCTTCCCTACACTCGATAAGACTTACTGCACGACTTCCACGTGTAATAACAAGTTAGCCTTATGACACTTGGAACCTAATATCCTACGTCTGTCACTCTTACTGTACGATAATACCAATATATGCACACACATATGAAGGAAACTTTAAACCACCGTAAAGCAATTGTGAACAGAAGTGACTGGGAGGAATAATTAACAAGGAGTAGAAAGGGGGGAAGGAATATGGCACTTAATGTTGTGTCCTGTCACGGTCGCCATTTGTTACGAGTTGGGGATTTAGAATATAGTTAAAAGTCTACCCAGATCCCAACAGGAAACAACAAAAAAAAAAAACAAAGACAATCGGACTATAAAAGGGTAGACAAAGGATGAGAGTTATTGTTGTGTATAATAAAGTACCATAAATTCCTTAACAAAATATTCAGCTTTCTATAATTTACCCTTAACCATACTTAACCTAAACATTAACAGTATATACATATTTATACAACATACAATAATTTTGAAGCAAGGTGGAGGCGGGGAGGCAATATAAGATTACAAATACTTAAGTGCGGAGCTGAGATGGCTGACGAGTAAGGCTGAGTATTGTAGAAGACGGTAGGTAGTCACTGTGCCGTAGGTTTCCAGGATAGGTGATCCTGTGGTCACTTCCCAGAGTGAACTCCACTCTCATCGAACTGGAGCTGACGAAGAAGACTTGAGGAGGTGACGCAACAACCAGGATATGGAGAAGGGAAACCCCGGAGTGGTAACTAAGAGTAGTCATACTCGGGTTACGTCCCTAGATGGCGTTGCTCGTGGTGCTGGGTAGGTAGATCAGGACAATAGATGGCGTGGTTCGTAGTGCTGGGTAGGTAGATCATGACAATTGGTGGCATGGTTCGTAACAATGTACTACACTACCAGGCCAATTGGCCGTGACTTGCAAAGCCCGAAAGGCATAACATTAAATCTATAGGTTGTAGCGTACTGTAATGTGGCCAGTAGACAATTCTCTTTAGATGTCTATTTTCTCTTTGTATGGCCACACAAACGTACGTACATGTAGATATCTCACACTCAGGAATGAGGTAGAAAAGAAACTCACGATGTGTTTTCTGTATATATATTGTTGTACAGAGCAGTGCAAAGGAGTTACTAGGTGAGGAGTAGCTTGCTCAGAGTTCCTGTAGGGCGAGGAGCTCTCTGAGGAAGCTGGTTGGTGAGGTGCTGGAGAGAGATCTTGCTGGTCCTGTAGGTCAGAGTAGAATGGTCTCCCTGGCCAGCCATGGCCGTATTTATACAATTTACGAGCATCAAGATTTGGGGTGGGCGTAGCAAGAGGGCCAATCACAGAGGAGGAGGCCAGGCACACCCGGCACTCTGGTCCTAGCGTTGCTACGTGTGCGTCCGCACTGAAGAGTAGGTCTACCGGCACCGCTGGCTGTACGCTGATTGGCTGGTAGGCGCGCTGGAGCTCAGTCGTTCCTTGTAGGGGATGGAGTCCACTACAATACTCCCCTTCCCCTCCGGGCGCGGTGGGAGGCTGGAGGTTGACAGGGTTGTGTCCCACAAGGGACACATAACGGGCAGGTATACGTACCACTCACCACTACGGGTGACGACTCCGTCTAGTGACACAAAACCTGTGGGAGAATCAGGGAGAGGAGGATTTTGGATTAGAGGAGGTTGTACATACAATGAGAGAGGGCGTCGGCGATCTTGTTGTGGCTGCCTTTAATGTGTTGGACATCGCTGGAGAACTCCGAGATGTAAGCCAAGTGGCGCAGGACACGAGGTTTATGTGACTGGGAAGCTGAAGCAAAGGCGTGGACGAGGGGCTTGTGATCAGTGAAGACGGTGAACTGACGGGCCTCGAGGAAGTGCTGGAAATGTTTGACAGCCAGGTATATGGCCAGGAGTTCTCGATCAAAGGCGCTGTACTTGAGGTGTGGTAGTTGAAGCTGTTGTGAGAAGAAAGCAACGGGCGTGAGAATTCCGTTGATCTCTTGCTATAAGACAGTGCCCACTGCAGTATAAAAAGCGTCTGTTGTGAGAGTGGTCTGGGCGCTAGGTGCGGGGTGGGCCAGGAGGGTGAGGCGTGTGATGTGCTGTTTCATAGTGGTGAATGCCGTAACAGCCTCTTGAGTCCACACGAGAGGCTTGTGAGACTTCTTTGGGAGTCCCTTGAGAAGGTCGTAGAGGGGGACTAGGACGGTGGCAGCTTTGTCAATGAAGCGGTGGTAGTAGTTGACTAAACCCAGGAATTCTTGGAGTTTCTTCGCCGTTTCAGGTTTGGGGAACTCCCTAATCGCAGTTATCTTCTGTGGTAGGGGTTGTATGCCGCTGGGCGAGACTCTGTGACCAAGGAAATCAATGGCTGAGGCTCCAAAGACGCACTTAGCAGGATGAACTTTCATGTTGTTGTTCTGCAGGCGTTGGAGAAGGAGTTGTAGGTGGTGGTGGTGCTCAGCAGGCGTCGAAGATGCGACGAGGATATCGTCAATGTAGACGGTGACAAAATCGAGGTCGCGAAGCATATGGTCCATGTACCTCTGGAAAGTCTGTGCTGCATTGCGTAGGCCAAAACTCATGAAAGTACACTCGAAGAGTCCGAACGGAGTGGTGATGGCTGTCTTCTGGGTATCTGCAGGTGCTAATGGGATCTGGTGGAAGGCACGCTCCAAGTCGATCTTCGAGAAGATAGTCTTGCCATGAAGTTTGTGGTGGAAGTCCTGAACATGCGGAATAGGGTACCTGTCAGGTTTGGTGACGAGGTTCAGGGCTCTGTAGTCGCCACACACCCTCCACTCGCCTGGTGTTTGCTTAGGAACCATGTGAAGAAGCGATGCCCAGGGACTCTCTGAAGGACGAATGATGCCGTCTTGCAGTAGTTTATTGAATTCTGCTTTGACAGTGTTCAGGAGCTCAGGGCGCAGGCGGCGAGGGCGTAAGAAGACTGGTGGTCCTTCGGTTTCGATGTGGTGGAAAATTCCCGACGTAGGTGGTGGGGGTAGAGAGACTCGGGGTGAGAAAAGCTCCTTGAATTCGTCGAGCATGGAGGAGAACTCGTTGGAAGGCGCGAGACAGGTGATAGTGTCGGTGTGTTTGGCACGAGAACCCTGGATCTTGCGTGCTGTAGGCTCATGGATGAGGCATAGATGGCTTGGGTCGACGCCGAGCTTGTGGAAGGTAAGGAAGTCGAAGCCAAGAATGGGTTGAGACACGTCTGCGATCACGAATAACCAACGCATAGTCTTGGGCAGACCGAGGTCTAAGGCGAGGGTGCATACACCGTAGGAGGCGATGGGGGTACCGTTGGCAGCGAACAGGTCATAAGAGGGTTGCTTTGACGTGTCTTATAGTGAGGGAGGAATAATGCTGACCGATGAACCTGTGTCGACGAGGAATTTCGTGCCGGAGGTGCGGTCGGTGATGTGCAGTAGTGAGACGCCTAAAGGAACAGGGGCTGAGGCGTCTACCAATCCTCGTTGTTGCCGTTTCCCGGGTAGGTGCAGTGGGGCTCACAGTGTTGAGCATTGGCGCCGAAACGTCTGTGATACCAGCATAGGGTAGATCTGTTGTACTGGGGGCTGGCGGCGGTTTACGGGGCAGGAAATGCGCGTTGGGGATTGTAGGGCGTGGTGCGTGAGCCAGGAACAGGCCCAGCAGCAGACCTGGAGAAGGAGAACTGTTCAATGGTGTCTATCCTGCGGTTCAAAGTCTGCAACAGGTCCTTTATGTCTTGTGAGGTATTGCTCGGCTGAGGGTTGATGACCCGGCTTACAAGTTCGGGGGTAAGTACTGGTGTGGTCGTTGGGTTGTTCGCAGAGGCGAGACCTGCAGTAGCGCAATCACTGAATATCCTGTCTGCCGAGGGTGCGTAGAGTTCTGGTGTCGCAGAGTAATCTACTGCAGACAGGGTGACGCACACCATTGTGGGGAGCTTCTGTGCATGAAGTTGGCACAGGATAGAGTCGGGGAGTCTGTCTGTGTGACGGGAGTTCAGCCTTCACATCTCCTCCCAGAGACGTCCTGGGGTTGAGTTTCCGAGGGAGATAGAGGATAGGTCTTGCAGGAGATTGGGGCTGGTCTGTTGATAACGCGTCCTCAAGGCATTCCGCAGGTTAGCGAATTTGTTGACAACTGGAGGATTGGCAATGGTCAGTGAGACCTGTGTGGCGACTTCCGTGGGCAAGGCACAGAACAGGGCGCCGTACTTTTGCTCGTCAGTTGCTTGTGAGCCGACGAGGGCTGCTTCCACATGAACTAACGAGTCCTCGACGTTGTAGTTGAAAGGTGGTAGATAGATCGGTCCGTCCATTCTTGGGGAAGTGAGTCAAACCTGTTAGGGAAGGATGAGGGATGGGAGCTTGTTCCAATCCCCTTCCGTGTTCACAATCTCCAGGGAGGGAGGTGAACAGTTGCAGGGGGGATTTCGGGACGAATACACTTTTTAGGGTGCAGGTCCTTAGGCCAGAACTAAAAAAACAAAATAAAAATAGGAGAGTAGGCAAAAAGAGCTCAAACCACGTTTGGAATACACTGGTCAACATAAAAAAAAATTCTCATGGTTCTGGATCAAAACAGTCTGATTCTAGTGTAATTGTATGTGCTGAACGCAATTATGACATTCGTATAGCTGTATCAGGCTCAGTTTTCCAGAACCAGCATATCTATATATTTAGTGTACCATGCTATTCATACAGTAATTTATATGCTCATTGGCTCCACTTATGCAATTATTTTGTCCTGATTTGTGCTTTTTTGTTTGTTTCAGTTTGCTGATTCATGATATTGCATATCTACACCTGCATGATTTGTAATTACTCTGAAATTAACAAAACATGAAACGTCGCAAGTGTGTGAACGGTGCTGACAGTTTTTGCTACATATGTGGTGCCTTCACTCCTGGTAGCCTCAAGAAACCAATCACAAAAGCTGTTCGACTGAACTACAAAAGTTACTTCAAATGTCATTTGGGTAACCAAGACAAGAAATGGGCACCTCATGTAGCCTGTAAGTCTTATGTTAACTGTAGATATATGAGACGAATATGGCTGTAATATGTAACTCTGTACTATTTACCATTAATGATTCAGGTCTCTGTATTATATGTTTTATAATCCTACTGCCTTTTGTCACTGAGTGTTAGTTCAGACTTTGGGCACATGCGCGCTGTACGCGCATGCGCAGATAGAGATACCCAGAGGGAGATTCCAAGACAGGACGCTGTTTACCCCTGTCTTAACTCCTTTTTGTGTTTGTCCCAGAAATAGAATTTACGGACTTGACATCAGTGTGTTTCCTTTACCCCTGAGTAGAAGGACCACCTGAGTCTCCCACATGGCGCAGTGTTTATCTGGGACATCACATTATTCAGAATTGGAGTGGACACAGAATCTCTCTCGGAGCCGCCATCTTGTCAACTTCTCCTGTCGAGTGGATCTCGGCGCGTACCTCAACACGATATTCCTGGATTTACAGTGCAGTGTTGTGAAGTGCTTTTTCAGTGTTGTGTGTGCCCTTTAGTGTCTTTAAAGTGTTTCCCCGTGTTCCTGCACTTTTTACAAAAGAGGGGAGCCTTTTTAAGACCTATGGGAGAGCTCAAGTTTTGACATCCACCCCCGTTCGTGTCTCGACCGGCACTGGGTGTCTGAGCCAGGGAGAGTAGTTGCTGTAACAGCCAGCCGCTCCCTAGCCAGCCCGCCCCGAGTACACGCACGAACGAACGCACACACACACACACACACACAGACGCTCGCAGATATCTTCCATTTAAAGACGATTGCTCTTCTGCTCACTTATTAATTACAGTAATTGTGAGAGAAATAAACCAGGCCATATGGAAGATCAGGAATTTATTGGGTTTTCTTCAGATACCCAACAAGCCCAACTTCAGACGGATGTCGGTGCAGTAAGTGGACTCCAAGTGGATCGGAAAGTGGACCAAGCGGCCCCACCCACCCTTAGCCCCCACTACACACGTCCGCAATCTGCCACAGGTGTCGACTTCCTTCATTTTATTTAATTTTTGGAAGACAACCGACGACAAGACGACATCAGGAGGCGACAGGAAGACGATGAACGAAGACGTGAAGAGAATCACAGACGTCAACAAGAAAGTGCCAGATTCAGTGCCATTATTGAGTTGTTGGCACCTGTTAACCTTCAAGCAGCTACTACACCTGCCTCTTCGTCCACAGGTGCACCTGCAGGGTCCTCTTCAACTTCTTTGCCCCCCCCACAGAAAGCACTTGCTCAGAGTCCACCGCCACTCCAAGCTGATGCCTCGTTCCAGGTATTCCGTGAATGGCGTTGGAGGTGGGACGATTATTCGATGATGGTCGATTTATCAAGGTTGCCTAGGGAGAAACAGCTGATCCAGATGAGGATGTGTCTCACCCTAGAGACGCAACGTATCCTGGAGCACACCCTGCAAATTCCCCACGACACAGACAAGTCTGTGAAGGACGTCTTGGATGCTTTACAGACGCATATCAAGGGTCTCTGCAACGAAGCTCTGCATAGGAGAGAACTTCTCAGTTGTAAGCAGCTGGAGGGTGAGTCATTTGCCGATTTTTACGTACGACTCCGACGCATCGCTGAAGAGGTTGACGTTTGTCCTGGGAACTCGTTGACTTGTGAGGAAACACAGCTGAAGATGATTACCCTCATGGGCGTGTGGGACGAAGAGCTAATTCAGAAGCTTATCTCCCTCGACACTGCCTCTTCTCTACAGGATGTTGTCACCACCTGCCGCTCTTACGAAGCCACCAGAAGTGCGACTTCTGCCATTCGTGCTCCATCTAACCAGCTGTGTGCCATCTCCGCATATAAGAAGAACAAAGGACGTGACCGGACTTCAGCTTCACATCCGATTTCAGCTTCATATCCGACTTCAGCTTCGCTTCACTCTTCAGCATCACTTCAGACTTCGACGCCAGGTCATTCCTGCCAGTATTGTGCTCGTCGGCATGGTTCTGAATGCCCTGCCGCTGACAGCACCTGCAATAACTGTGGCCGTCGTGGTCATTGGGCTAGGACACTGAAGTGCCCTTCCAACAACGCTCAGTGCCGCTCCTTTAGCCGCATTGCACACTATGACAAATGCTGTCAGTCACAGAAGAAGAATAATACTACTTGCAAGTCTCAGGCGGCGAAGAACAAGCGCTGTCGTCGCGTGGGATCCTCTTCTTCCCCTGTCAGCAAGACACCTCAGCCCATCTGTGTTCACCTGTCATACGGCGACATTACTTCCCGTATCCAGATGCTTCCTGACACAGGTGCGGACGTCACAGTCATCGGCACAAGACACCTCGACATTCTGCGGATTCCTAGGAGCCGCTTGCAACCACCGTCAACTTCTACAACGCTCACCGCAGACGGTTCTACAATGGCACCTGCTCTGGGTACATTTCAGGCTACCCTCACCCTAGGTAAGCAGTCATGTTCTGCCAGGATTCAGGTCCACAAAGGTGTTCAGATGCCACTACTGTCTTATGGCCACTTTCAAGATTTGGCCATAATATCTTCAGACTTCCCTAAGCCAATTCTGGAAATAAAACATGTCAACAGGTGCAAGGAGCTGCCCCTCCCACCCAATACGTCACCTTCTGCAGCCAGGGAGTTCTTCCTACTGTAATTCAAGGACGTGCTGGTTTCCAAGGAGGACCTCAAGACGGCTCCACTCAAGCCAATGGCTGGCTCCCCCATGAGAATACACCTGAAGGATGACGCAGTACCTTTCGCCATCCACACACCGAGACAGATACCCTTCGCTTTCCAGAGCCAAGTTAAGAAGGAACTCGACTCTATGGTAGCCCAGGGGATCATTAAGCCTGCTGGTGAAGACCCCTCGGATTGGTGTCACCCCATGGTAGCAGTCGCCAAGAACATTACTGGAGTTCGTATCACCGTCGACCTCACCAAGCTGAATAGCCAAGTTTCCCGCCCGACCCACCCTTCACCGACACCCTTCGCCGCTATACGGAGTGTGGACCCGAAGGCAAGGTACTTTACTACAGCAGATGCCTTATGTGGGTACTGGCAGATGGAACTTGCGGAAGAAGATCAGCACCTCACGACGTTCATCACACCGTACGGCCGATTTCAGCACTGCAGAGGACCTATGGGTTTCGCGGCTACTGGCGATGCTTTCTGCCCTTCAGGGTGTGGCGAACTGTGTCAAGGTCATCGACGACGTGCTCCTATATGACGAGGATTACTCCACGCATCTTGAGCATATTCACCAGATGCTCACCAGGTGCCGCAAGTATGGGATCACTCTCAACAAGGATAAGTTTGTGGTCGCCGCACCTAGTGTGAACTTCTGTGGGTACACCCTCTCAGGCAAGGGCATCTCGGCTGATCCTGGAAAGGTCAGCGCGATCCGGGACTTCCCAACTCCTGCCAACCTGACCGACCTCCGCTCATTCATGGGCCTGGTAAACCAGTTGGCTGAGTTCACCCCCGACATCGCCGCTGCAGCACAGCCCCTACGCCCCCTGATGAGCCCCAAGAGAACATTCACCTGGACAGCTGACCATGATGAGGCATTCCGTCGCGTCAAGACAGCTCTCCTTAGCCCACCTGTTCTCGCTTCCTTCGACCCGGCCCTGCCAGTTGTCCTCCAGACTGATGCCTCTCACCTCTACGGGATTGGATACGCTCTGCTACAGGACCACGGCAATGGACGCCTTCGTCTGGTTCAGTGTGGCTCTCGGTTTCTCACTGACGCCGAGACTCGCTACGCCACCATCGAACTGGAGCTGTTAGCCGCCGTCTGGGCCATGTCCAAATGTAGGTTGTATCTGATCGGCCTACAACACTTCAACCTCATGACAGATCATCGGCCACTCATCCCGATCCTGAACCACTACTCCTTGGATGAGGTCGAGAATCCCCGCCTCCAACGCCTTAAGGAGAAGGTCTCGCCCTACCTCTTCACAGCTGTGTGGCGTGCTCGCAAGCTGCTCTGCATCCCTGATGCTTTGTCACGAGCCCCAGTCAGCCACCCCACACCAGAGGACGAGATCGCATGTGCTGATGCTACTGCACACCTCAGGACTGTAGTGACCGTGAACGCCGTCATCTCAGAAGAGTCTCCACCGCAGGACGCCGACAGGACTCTTCAGGAACTCCGAGCCGCGGCAAGAGCGGACCCTTCGTACATCCGTCTACTGAACTGCGTGACCTCTGGATTTCCCTCCAACCGGTACGACTTACACAGCTCTTTACTCCCATACTGGAAGATGCGGGACGACCTGTATGCTGATGGCGACCTCGTCTTGTATGGAGCAAGAGTTGTGGATCCTGCCGCCCTCCGCCGCCGCACCCTAGCCCACCTGCACGACAGCCACAGGGGTGTGGAAGCTACGAAGCGCCGGGCGAGACAAGCTGTTTTTAGGCCAGGCATCGACTCCGACATCGCTAGTTCCGTTCAAGTCTGCGAGCCATGCCAGGTGCTGCAGCCTAGTCAGCAACAGGAACCCCTCATGAACAACGACAACCCTACGAGGCCCTTTGAGTCCGTCTCTGCGGATTTCTTCGTTGTGGTGGGAAAGTCCTTTCTCGTCATCGCCGACCGGCTCTCGGGGTGGCCTGTTGTCGTTCCCTGCGGAGGCAACACTACTGCCTCTCATACAGTACGTATGTTCTGTCGCTACTTCCGGGAAGTTGGTATCCCTCTCCGCCTGAGGACTGACGGCGGGCCCCAGTTCACCAGCAACGACTTCCGGGACTGCATGGAGCGATGGGGAGTTCATCATGCGGTGTCCTCGCCACATTATCCCCAGTCCAATGGACATGCCGAGGCTGCCGTAAAGTCCGTCAAGCATCTCATCCTCAAGACGGCACCCTCAGGCAACATTGACTGTGAGAAGTTTGACCGGGGTTTATTGGAATTGCGGAATACCCCCAACTTCACAGGTCGCTCCCCAGCACAGATATTATACAGCCACCCACTACAGTCATGTGTCCCTGCCCATCCTGAGTCCTTCTCAAGGGAGTGGCAGGCCAAGACCGAGGACTGCGATCGTCATGCAGCCGCCCGTGCTGACCAGGTAAAGGCACAGTACGATCAGCACGCCCGACCCCTTCCCAGGTTGAGTATCGGGCAAACAGTTCGGGTTCAAGACCCGACGTCTCACCGCTGGGACAAGGTCGGGGTTGTCATGGGCTGCGGCAAGACCAGGGATTACGAGGTCCGTCTCCCTAGTGGTCGGGTATGGTGGCGGAATCGCCGCTTCCTTCGTTCAGTACCGTCCCCTAGTGGTAAACCCCTCCCCCACATCCCTGTGAACCCTTGCTTGGACGAGAAAAGTAAGGCCTCATTCAGTGACCCCCAGTTTTCCCACGTCACTCTCAAAGGCTCCTCGAAAAAGAGTCCGCTCGAGATTGCACTACGAGCGTTAGGGGGGAGGGAGGTGTAGATATATGAGACGAATATGGCTGTAATATGTAACTCTGTACTATTTACCATTATTGATTCAGGTCTCTGTATTATATGTTTTATAATCATACTCCCTTTTGTCACTGAGTGTTAGTTCAGACTTTGGGCACATGCGCGCTGTACGCGCGTGCGCAGATAGAGATACCCAGAGAGAGATTCCAAGACAGGACGTTGTTTACCCCTGTCTTAACTCCTTTTTGTGTTTGTCCCAGAAATAGAATTTACGGACTTGACATCAGTGTGTTTCCTTTACCTCTGAGTAGAAGGACCACCTGAGTCTCCCACATTAACCACCTGAGCGAGTGGATGTGTGGTAAACGAAGTTCAGGAATGCCGTTTGCTGTACCAATGATATGGCGTGAACCTAAAGACCACAGTAGTGACTGCTACTTCTGTCTCACAAATATTAAGGGAATAAAAATCAAGACACGAGGCAAGGTACAGTACCCCAATATTACTTCTGCAATCCGACCAGTACCGCACAGTGTTGAACTTCCAGTCCCAAATCCACCGACTCTGAAAATACCAGGCCTAAACTATTTACTCAAGAAGCACTTCATGATCTCATCAGGGACCTAAACTTGTCAAAAGAAAAGGCTGAAGTTTTGGGATCCAGACTAAATCAGTGTAACCTGCTAGAAGATGGAGTGCATATCACTACAGCGCGTTACCGACATAGACAGCTGTCTGCATTTTTCAAGATGGCAAACAACCTTTGTTATTGCGAGGACGCAGTATCTCTCATGCAATAACTCTGCAAGTCTGAAACATACAAGACAGAGGATTGGAGGCTGTTTATAGACTCAGGAAAAGACTCTCTGAAAGCTGTTCTTTTACACAATGGCAATCGGCTTCCATCTGTCCCAATAGCACACGCAACAAAAATGACTGAGAGCTATGAAACAATGAAAATTCTGTTGGCCGCTATAGAGTATGAGAAACACCAGTAGAAGATATGTGGCGATCTCAAAGTCATCAGTTTACTACTGGGCCTTCAGAGTGGCTACACAAAGCACATGTGCTTTTTGTGCTTGTGGAACAGCAGAGCTGATGCAGAGCACTATGTGAGAAAGGATTGGCCGACTAGACCAAGAGATGCGCCTGGAAGGTTTAACTGTGCTCACAATCCTCTTGTAGATCCAGAAAAGATATTTTTGCCCCCACTGCATCTAAAGCTCGGTTTGGCTAAAAATTTCATCAAAGCTATGGATCAATTCGGTGCTGGGACTCTATACTTATCTCAGAAACTAGGTGGTGAGGTTTCCGAAGCCAAGTTGAAAGCAGGTGTCTTGAATGGACCACAAATTCGTATACTAGTTAATGATAGCGAATTCACCAAAACATTGAACCCACTGGAGAAAAAAGCATGGGAATCATTTGTCAATGTGTCAAAGAATTTTCTTGGAAACTATCGTGCTGACAACTACAAAGAAATCGTAACAACCATGCTTCAGAATTATCATGCATTGGGAGCAAGGATGTCTTTGAAATTGCATTTTTTCCACTCTCATATTGAATTTTTCCTAGGTAACCTTGGAGACGTTAGTGATGAACACGGCGAAAGATTTCATCAAGATATCGCCATAATGGAGAGCAGATATCAGGGACAATTGAGTCCTAACATGATGGGCGACTATTGCTGGACACTGCAACGAGAAAAGAGCAAGCTGTACAAGAGAAAGAGTAAAGTTCAGAAGCACTTTTAGAACTTCATATTTTGTCATTATAAAGGATTTGAACTTATGTTTTTTGGTACAATTTTTTATGAGCTTATCTGTGATAGGTTTAAAATTGTATCTTGCATGACGCGATAATGTTACTATATTTACTATTTTTTTTATTCTTTAAGAAAGTAGGTCTGATGGTAGAATGAAACATCCAATTAATATTCATTAATATGAAATTAGTCATGAAAGAACAGTCACATGAGATAATCTCATCTTTTGCACGACACGTGATGGAATATTAAATATTTGTACCTATTGATTTTTTTATATAACCTGGTCTGATAGAACAAAACAAATATCAGATTCGAATTCAGCAATATGAAATTAGTTGTGTGAACATGATCTCATATGTGAACCATTTTGGCTGTTGACCAGTGATATCGCACAATAGTTGCTCTCCAGCTGTGATGTGGGTCACTCACAGCGCCAGTGGGGAGAACAGACTAATGCTTTATAAACCTTACGGTTGTGAGATGTGAAGTAGCAGGTAGGGCGGTTGGCAGTATGGGCAGTTTGGTCACAAGAACGTGACAAAGCATTAAGTATCAAAGGCCTGACTTGGTTTTGAGCGTGAACGCTCAACGGAGTGGGTGTTACCGCAAGCAGCAATGAGTAGGATGACACATAAACAAACACTATATTAGGCTGTAAGTCATGTCATGTTTATTGGGTGTGCCTGCCCGTATATAGTATGTAGAGTACGAAGATGGTGGAGATGAGAGGCCCAGAAGGAGGTTGGAGTGTGTGAAGGGAGTTTGTTTATGTATAATTATAATCACCTGACTCAGCCATAGCTGACCAGCCAGGGGGCCAGGCTATCGGGCGGGCATTTCAGTATAGCTACCCATATCTTAGAGGCAACACCTAACCTGGCTTCTCTCTAGACTTTCAACACGTAAGTTTAACTAGTACCTATTGTGTACACAGGTAGACTGCCCTCAGGCTGGTGGTATTCAACTTTAATTTTGTCACGTTTATGTGACTATGCTGCCCTCAGGCTGGTGGTATTCAACTTTAATTTTTTTTTTTCACGTTCTTGTGACCATGCTGCCCTCAGGCTATCAATACTTATCAGCTCCTTAGGACATCTCGGTCCTTTGACGTTTGAACATCACTGTCTTCATGTGTGGATACCCAATTCATTCTCCTGCCCGACTCCGTCAGCCCTTTCCATTGCTCCCTCCAACAAGCATAATTTTGTCACAGGTCGCAGCATTGTGGACGTCGTCGTCTTAACCACTGCCTGTCGTACAAGTCCATCCTCGCCAGCCTTGACTTCCATCACTCGACCAAGGTGACATTTGTTGCGTGGACTATTTGCTTCTGCTATAATGATTTGGTCACCAGGGCGAAAGTTGCACCGTGGTCTGAAATGCACTTGTCGAGTTCTGAGTTGAGGGAGGTACTCCGTGTCGTGAGAACCTTGTTATTGCGTTGAGGAAGGCATCTGTGTCTAATGAAGCCAAGACTTCTAGATGAACAGCCCTAATAGTTAGACATGTAAACAGACATCCCCAGCGCTTGACCTGTTCCTCCCTACCTTGACAATGAATGGGCCAAAACAGTCCGTTCCAGTGTAAGCAAATGGAGCCTTTCCAGGAGTGACACGATCTATTGGTAAGTCAGCTTGCCTTTGATGCCGACTTCTCCAGTTGTTCCGTCGGCACACTACACAGTGTCATATGATTCTATCAAGCAAGCGTCTGCCCTGGGAAATCCAATACCTTTGCCTCACACACGCCATCGTGTGTTCTCGTCCGGCATGTCCAGCTCTCTCTTCGTGCATCTCCCGCACTATGATTTCGGTGATGTGGTGGTCTCTAGGCAGCAAGATTGGCTCCTCACCACTTCGCCCAAGAAGGGTTCCTTTAATTCTTCCCTTTGATCTGAGTGACGTTCGCTCGTCCAAGTAAGGTTCCAGTTTATATAGCTTATTGTCCTTCGGCAGCTCACCCTTTATGACAGTTTGGATTTCTTTCTCATAAGCCTCTTTCTGCACCAATCTTATAATTGTCTGCTCAGCCGACTGTAGTTCCTCAGTGCTTAGCCTCTTCAGTTTGAGGTGCAGGTCTGCGGTCCTTGTACTGGATCCAAGCCACCAAATGAAACTTTTAATCCATGCCACCCCTTTCACCAAGCGGTACCATGATGAGTACCTGAGCCACAGTTTGGCGAGGGACCACTTTGACTGCTCGCTCACTGCCAGAGCAACTACAGTCGTTCAGAACTGCTGGCAGTTCCTTTCCCTTTGGCCACCATTCTTCAACACTGAGTAGAAAGTCAGGACCTCGCATCCACCGAGATCCTGCAACCAGGTCCAGGACAGGTAATCCCCTAGTTGCATCATCTGTTGGGTTCAGCGATGTGCCGACATGTCTCCACTGGTCAGTTCTTGACAGCTCTTGTATGACTGCTATCCTGTTGGCTACAAACGTTTGAAATTGTCTGCTCGAATTGGCGATATACTGCAAGACTAGCATGCTATCCGCCCAAAAATAAGATTCATGTATGGTCATGGTCATTTCTCGGCGAATCGTTCGATCAGCATTCACTGCCAGGACAGCTGCACAAAGTTCCAGCCTCGGTATTGTCAGTTGCTTGAGTGGGGCCAGCTTGGCCCGTTCGTACACGAAAGAGCACTGGATACTTCCGCCAGAGTCTACCATTCTCAGATAGGTCACCGCACTGTAAGCAGCCTGTGATGCATCGCAGAACGTGTGCAACTGTGCTGAGATGATTTCTTTAGCACATGCTGTTTTCAGGCATCTGGGCTCACTTAATTTCTCTAGGTGGGCCAGTTCTCCTAGCCAGGCGCTCCAGGTCGTGTGATTAACAGCCGACAAAGGTTCGTCCCACCCTAATCGACGCCTGCATTCACACTGAAATAATATTTTAGCCCTGATGATGAATGGGGCCACGAACCCCAGTGGGTCATAAATAGAACTGACCAGACTTAATACTCCTCTCCTGGTCGCTGGCCTTGAGTTTGGTTGCACCTTGATGGCGAGATGATCACCTTCCAGGAGCCACCTAACCCCCAGGGCTCGCTCCATTGGCAATTTGTCTTGCCTCAGATCAATTTCCTTTAGTGCATTTTGCCTCTCCTCTGGTGGAATGGTAGCCAACACTCCTTTGTGATTACTGGCCCACCTAGTTAACCGAAAGCCCCACACGCCAACAGTCTTCGAAGCTGACACGCTAACATTGATGCTTCATTTGATGAGTCCAGCGACATGAGCAGGTCGTCAACATAGAAGTTGACTTCCGCTTGCGCCACCATATCGGGAAACTCGGATCTGTGGTCTTGAAATGTGCGCCGGAGAGCGTAAGTTGCACATGAAGGGCTCCACACCCCACCAAAGATGTGCACCTTCATCCTTTAAATTACTGGCTCTCTACTCAGGTCCCCATTCTCCCACCAGAGGAATCTTAACGCATCTCGATGTTCTGGCGCTACATGGATTTGATGGTACATAGCCTCCACATCTGCCATGATGGCTGTAGTTCCTTGGCGAAACCTAAACAGGACTCCAAGTAATTTGTTGTTGAAGTCTGGACCTTGTAATACCTGGTTGTTCAGCGATGTCCTTTTGTGTTTGGCTGCACAGTCAAAAACTATGCATACTTTGTTTGGCTTATGTGGGTTCAACGCCGGGTGATGAGGTAGATACCAGACCAGTCCAGTATCTGACTCCAACTGGCACTTAGGCACTGATTCAGCATATCCTTCAGCAAGCAGTTTATTTATTTCCTCTACGTATCCTTGTCGCAGCCGTGCGTCCTTGGATAGTCTCCTTCGAAGCCCATCTAGTCGACGCTCCGCCATGGCCTTGTTGTTTGGGAGTTCCATGTGCTCATTACGGAACGGTATGGGAAATTGGTAATGACCATTAGTTTTGATGCCTGTCTCTGACCATAGCCTCAACACTCTTTTGTCCTCAAGTGAATGAGCTGCTGACTACAAGGCTCCTGTGTCCCCACTTTCCAGCTCCCAAAAAAGCTTAACGTGTCTTTCCAGACGGGTTTCAGGACTCACGACAGTTTCGGTCATCAGGCATCCTGACATGCAAACTCCTTGTGCGTCTTGGTGCCCCACCGGTCCATTTACTGTCCAACCCAGTCGCGTTTTTATGGCGAATGGCATTCCATCCCTTCCTGCTCTGACCTCCAAGGGCACCAGGACCTGTGGCACATCTTGTCCTATCAGAATTTCTATGCTGTTGCTCTGCAATTCTGGTAATTCCGCACCTCGCAGATGGGTCCACCTTGAGATATCACTTGTGTTCGCTACGGAGTTGTGCAGCGTTGTGGGGAAATTTTGTATAATGAGTACTTTCGGCATAAGTATGGTTCTGCCTCGTTTCATGCCTGCGCCAACCACTTCTAGAGATCTACCTCCGCTGACTCGAGTATCACCTCTTGGGCAAGTGTACCCATGGTTACCAGGGTAGGTGTCCCTTTCACCCTTAGTTTCTGTGCCAGATCTTTGGTGCAATACGACCTGTCGCTGCCCGAGTCCAAGAGAGCTAAAGTTCTGATGTGATTTCGTTGGTGTGAGTCCTTTCCCCGAATCTTCACACTCACTATGGGCAGTACAATCTTGGCATTTTTCGTCGATAGTCAGATGCCGCTTTCGCAGCTGTATGGGTTTTCATGGCCGTTCTTTGTCCCTGTAGCATAGACATGGCCTATTTTTCCAGCCATGTACGAACTGTCGTTGGCTTTCTGGGCCGTGCCACCATCAGAGGTGCCTGCCATTGACTCCTGTTTCACGAGACCCTGAAAATTTCGCTTTACGCCACCCTTGCTTGTGTTTGACACGCTTGCAGTAAGTGCCTCCCTTTGTTCTTGATGCAACATTCTAGAATGCTTCTCTTTGCACCCATCAGTGCCACACTTGAAGCGTGACCAACACTCAGCAACAAGGTGGCCCACTCTCGGACACAAGAAACAGCAACGTAATCTTTTTACCCTCTCTAACCTCTCCCCCACTGACATGCTCCGGAATTTGTCGCATCCTGCTAATCCATGTGCTCTGGAACACACTGGGCACGAGCCTTTTCCAGAGCTTGTTTCTCCTCCATTGCTTTTCGCTTCACTGATAGTCACTAGGCCCACGGCAGTTTGCTTGATGATGATCCTTCTGGTCTTTTCTTACTTCCTTCTTGACTGTCCTCGCTTGATAGCAGAGCCATGTCATCCATCATCACCGCTTTCTCCTCCAAATATAGCGCTAACCATTTCACCAGCCCCGTTCTGTGTCCTGTCGACTTCTGATAATTCCGTACATCATCCACACAGCGTTCCCTCAATTTGGGGGGAAGCTTAATCACCAGCGTTCTGAAGGTCTGCCTTGATTCAAGTTCAGACATCAAGTTCAGATTCTCCAGATGGCTTACTGCACCCCATAGCTGAGATGCCAGTTTTCGCAGCCCTTCGTCGTCGAACGCCCCCACTGAGCGAGCGTCTATGAGCCTTTTCACCACCTGGTCCGCATATGCATGCTAATCTCCAAACCTTGCATCCAGGATCTTGATTGCCTTGTTGTAGGCTCGGTCTGGCTCTAGATAGTCGCATCCCATGATTGCTTGATGTAACTCTTCTCCTTCACAAGCATCCATGAGCAGTTGGTACTTGTACTTCTCTGGCACGGCCGCATTTGTCATGTATCGGTGGAAGGCATGCATAAAAGTCCAAAACTCTGCCCGACCTTGTCCTTTAAACTTGGAGAGGGTGGCTTGCTGCATGCGCATAGTAGCCACTAACTCTCTTATTTCTTCACCCTTCCCTGATTCTTCCTGTGGATGCATAATTGTGACTTGAGGCGCTTTGTTTGCAAGCATTGGCGGTAAAGACGATGCCATTTTCTCGACACTGACCGATGTCTGTCGCTGAGTTTCTTCCCGTACTATTGGTTTCTCATAATTGCTGGAGTTCTCTGTCGAAGGCTGTGAGCTGTCACTTCTTCGTGTTAGTGCTGATGTCTCTTGACCCGCCACCATTCCAGTGTGCATCGTTTTCATCCACCCTGCCTTAAGCTCTTGCAGGGCTCGGTTTACTTCATCCGACGCTGCCTCAGCTCTGGCCACTGCTTGTTGATACTCCAATTCCCTACTGTGACCTTCCCATGGATCTCCTGGTATTGCAAGCTCATTTCCTGTTTCACCACTCTCTGATTGTACCTCGGTGGGCGGATCCATTGTCATTAGGTCAAAATGTTTGCTTCCATCTAGGTCCGACTCTCCTTCCATGTCATCAATATACCCAATCTCCGACATCTTGCTTATTCAGGTAATTTGAATTGCGTTCGTTTCCACCACTCTTAAATCAGGGCACGTTCGTGTGCCTTGTCTCACTAAAATTATCATGGCACGTTCGTGTGCCTTGACTTGTACTCATTTATCAGGGCACGTTCGTGTGCCTCGTCTTACACTCGCACCTGATATCATTACAAACTTTGCATTGATATTTGGGTTATTTACAAAGCAATATCACTTCAGTTAACTATGACTGCTAATTGTGTTCTGCACTTACGTCAGACAACAATAATGACATGTTTTTTTCATTCTCATATGCACTACACTGGGAGTGATGAAGATCACCCAGACAAGACTAGTTTCTGGACTAACAAGGTTTAACTATTATCGATGCGAGAAGTATACGGACGTTGCACTGCACTTCTCGCCACTGGATACACACATATACACACCCACACGCACGCACTCGTCCCTCGAGTGACGCGTGTTGGTGAGCCAAGCTACACTAAGAGTGACTGAGCTCACTCTGACAACATTATTTTCTTCAATAACAGAAAGGTTTAAATATTATCGCCGCTTTAAATCTACGGGTGTTGCACTGTACTCGGTGGCACTGGGAACACACGTGCGCGCATGCGCACACTCACGCGCATCCCTCCAGTGGGTTGTGTTGAGTTGACCTTGGTTACTCTGCTGCCCGTACGTCGATTCAAGCTAACACACCGCTACACAGTAGACAATCATGTTTGACTGTAACCGCCGTCCTGGCGGTTAAAGGTTGAATAAGACTTCTGACGTTGTACACAAACATTATAATTCGGTCAAACCTGTTAAATACAATTCATTTAGTATTTCAAATAAGTCATACATAGGCACTCCTACATAAATGTTTAATCCAATATATATTTACATAATAATCATGGCTATGTAATTAGTCTAATCTTAACATTACAATGAGTACTCAATTTTGCGAAGGACCCAGACGTTGGTACCTTTCGTCCCATTTTGTCACAAGGCACGGTAGAAGTTGATGGTGTCGAAACACCAGTCACTATTTTGAGAGACTCGGGTTGTCTCCAAACTCTCATCAAAGAGGGTGTTGTTGCGGCGAGGAAGACTGACAAAACGTCGTTTTGGGCTCCCTTTGGGGTAAAGGTGCAGCTCCTTTGGTTTTTCAGGTATAGCTAAACGTAGCCGGTGTGCACGAGCTGCCTGTTTTAGTACGTGTCAAGTCTCCTTGTTGCTAGAGTATGATACTCGGTAACGATTTGCTGCAACAGCTTGAAGATGATATGCCCAGTGTTTTCTCATTGTGTGCTGTGACTCGTTTTTGTCAATGACTAATGATCATAATGTAGCTCCTGATGTAGACGAGTCACTTTCCTTAGAAGGACTGTTTGCTAACCCAATTGCTTCCCAAGACATTTCTTCCGCAGTTAATGCTGTGACCGGGAGAGTTGCTTTAATAGCTGCGCAAGAGCAAGACGATTCATTACGGCTCTTGTTTGACCGGGTGTCCGATATCTGCCAATGATTCAGGCCCTACCATGAGATATTTCAGTCAAGACAGTGTTTTGTGCCGCCGCTGGCTCCCACCGACTATGTCAGAGGAAGACGCGGACTGGGCGTCTATCACTCAAATAGTTCTCCCACACACTTACAGACAACATGTTCTAGCTCTGGCCCATGACGGTCGCTTTTCTGGACATCAAGGTGTCCGAAAGACGTTCAACAGGCTGGCCAGAAAGTTCTATTGGCCAGATATGAGGAGAGATATCACTAAATATTGTAAGTACTGTCATTTTTGTCAAATGGTAGGCAAAGCCAATCAGGCTATTCCACCTTTTCCACTTGTAAGAGTACCTCACATACCTGAGCCCTTTACAACAGTACAGTGTGATATTGTAGGCCCTCTGCCTAAAACCTTCTAGTGGGTTTGAATATTTATTTACAGTCATTGATACCTCCACTAGGTACGTGCATGCTGTACCTCTTAGGAAAGTTACTGCTAAGGCCCTTGTTAAATGTTTGCTTGACCTATTTAGTCACTTTGGGTTGCCGTACCGTGTTCAAACGGACGGTGCTTCATATTTTGTAGGAAAAGTTTTCAAGGAAGCCCTAACAGAGTTGGGAATAGTTCATTGTTAGGTAGTAGTGAAGAGAACATAAGCGTATTAAGTTTAGTAAGAGATGTTAGAGAGAAGCTTCTAAGATGTTGGAGCCTTGCCGCAGACCACTTACAGCAGTCGCAGTCCAAGACCAAGACATGGTACGACAAGTGTGCCAGACACAGAGAGTTCCAGATAGGAAATCAAGTACTCATTCTCTTGCTGAGACATGGACAGCCGCTCCATGTGAAGTTCAGTGGGCCATATAGAGTGGTGAAGAAGGTAAGCCCCACGAATTATATTATCTCTACCCCTGACAGGCGCCGACTACAGCGCTTATGTCACGTCAACACCATCAAGCTGTACCACACACGCCCAGCGCCCCCATTTGTTGCTGATGATCCAGTTCTCGTGTGTGCCGTTGACACTTTCTTGGTAGACGGTGAGAAAGACGAGGAAAAAGAAGGGGCAAGTCCACTCGCCCTGTCATCAGTCAGGGTTTGGCAGTCCAACTCCGTGGAGTTGCAGGAGAAGCTATAGCGTCCACCGGGACACCAGAGAGCTGATGTGCTGGCCGCCATCCAACAACATCCTTTTGCCTTCCAAGACAGGCCTGGCTGTACCACTGCCATGGTGCATGATATTGATGTTGGTTCTGTTAAGCCTATCAAGCAGGCTCCCTACCAGCGAGTGATGCTCACCAGTCACTCTAGTACCGAAGGATGGCACTCTTCGATTCTGCATCAACTTCCGCAAGGTCAACTCCGTCACCAGCAAGGACAGCATTCCCTCTACCAAGAGCCGACGACTGCATCAAAGCAATCGGGAACGCCAAGTTCCTCTCTAAGATTAATTGCCTTCGAGGGTTTTGGCAAGTACCATTGACCCGTTGTGTTAAAGACATCTCCAGTTTTGTGACATTAGGTAAGACCTTGTGGGGGTACGAGATATTGGTTCACACTCAGGATGGGATGGAGAAAGGAAACTCACAATGTGCTCACTGTATACATATTGTATTGGATGTACAATGCAGCTTGTTGCTGGGTATGTAGCATGGTAATAAGCATTGAGTAGAGAGAGCTGGGTGGTGAGGGTGCCCAGAGTGAGGGCACGCGGCTTGAGGGACGCCAAGGTCGCTGGCGGGAGCTGCAGCCGCACAGCTGGCGCGGAGGAACTGTGAACACCACACTCCCTCTGCTGCTGCTGCCTCACTACCGGAGCTGTGAACACCACACTCCCTCTGCTGCTGCTTACTACCGGAGCTGTGAGGATCGCTGCTTGCTGCCAGCCCGGGCCAACCGCCCTACCTGCTACTTCACATCTCACAACCGTAAGGTTTATAACGCATTAGTCTGTTCTCCCCACTGGCGCTGTGAGTGACCCACATCACAGCTGGAGAGCAACGATTGTGCGATATCACTGGTCAACAGCCAAAATGGTTCACATATGAGATCATGCTCACACAACTAATTTCATATTGCTGAATTCGAATCTGATATTTGTTTTGTTATATCAGACCAGGTTATATAAAAAAATCAATAGGTACAAACATTTAATATTCCATCACGTGTCGTGCAAAAGATGAGATAATCTCATGTGACTGTGCTTTCATGACTAATTTCATATTAATGAATATTAATTGGATGTTTCATTCTACCATCAGACCTACTTTCTTAAAGAATAAAAAAAATAGTAAATATAGTAACATTATCGCGTCATGCAAGATACAATTTTAAACCTATCACAGATAAGCTCATAAAAAATTGTACCAAAAAACATAAGTTCAAATCCTTTATAATGACAAAATATGAAGTTCTAAAAGTGCTTCTGAACTTTACTCTTTCTCTTGTACAGCTTGCTCTTTTCTCGTTGCAGTGTCCAGCAATAGTCGCCCATCATGTTAGGACTCAATTGTCCCTGATATCTGCTCTCCATTATGGCGATATCTTGATGAAATCTTTCGCCGTGTTCATCACTAACGTCTCCAAGGTTACCTAGGAAAAATTCAATATGAGAGTGGAAAAAATGCAATTTCAAGGACATCCTTGCTCCCAATGCATGATAATTCTGAAGCATGGTTGTTACGATTTCTTTGTAGTTGTCAGCACGATAGTTTCCAAGAAAATTCTTTGACATATTGACAAATGATTCCCATGCTTTTTTCTCCAGTGGGTTCAATGTTTTGGTGAATTCGCTATCATTAACTAGTATACGAATTTGTGGTCCATTCAAGACACCTCCTTGCAACTTGGCTTCAGAAACCTCACCACCTAGTTTCTGAGATAAGTATAGAGTCCCAGCACCGAATTGATCCATAGCTTTGATGAAATTTTTAGCCAAACCGAGCTTTAGATGCAGTGGGGGCAAAAATATCTTTTCTGGATCTACAAGAGGATTGTGAGCACAGTTAAACCTTCCAGGCGCATCTCTTGGTCTAGTCGGCCAATCTTTTCTCACATAGTGCTCTGCATCAGCTCTGCTATTCCAAAAGCACAAAAAGCACATGTGCTTTGTGTAGCCACTCTGAAGGCCCAGTAGTAAACTGATGACTTTGAGATCGCCACATATCTTCTACTGGTGTTTCTCATACTCTATAGCGGCCAACAGAATTTTCATTGTTTCATAGCTCTCAGTCATTTTTGTTGCGTGTGCTATTGGGACAGATGGAAGCCGATTGCCATTGTGTAAAAGAACAGCTTTCAGAGAGTCTTTTCCTGAGTCTATAAACAGCCTCCAATCCTCTGTCTTGTATGTTTCAGACTTGCAGAGTTGTTGCATGAGAGATACTGCGTCCTTGCAATAACAAAGGTTGTTTGCCATCTTGAAAAATGCAGACAGCTGTCTATGTCGGTAACGCGCTGTAGTGATATGCACTCCATCTTCTAGCAGGTTACGCTGCTTTAGTCTGGATCCCAAAACTTCAGCCTTTTCTTTTGACAAGTTTAGGTCCCTGATGAGATCATGAAGTGCTTCTTGAGTAAATAGTTTAGGCCTGGTATTTTCAGAGTCGGTGGATTTTTGACTGGAAGTTCAGCACTGTGCGGTACTGGTCGGATTGCAGAAGCAATATTGGGGTACTGTACCTTGCCTCGTGTCTTGATTTTTATTCCCTTAATATTTGTGAGACAGAAGTAGCAGTCACTACTGTGGTCTTTAGGTTCACGCCATATCATTGGTACAGCAAACGGCATTCCTGAACTTCGTTTACCACACATCCACTCGCTCAGGTGGTTAATGTGGGAGACTCAGGTGGTCCTTCTACTCAGGGGTAAAGGAAACACACTGATGTCAAGTCCGTAAATTCTATTTCTGGGACAAACACAAAAAGGAGTTAAGACAGGGGTAAACAGCATCCTGTCTTGGAATCTCTCTCTGGGTATCTCTATCTGCGCATGCGCGTACAGCGCGCATGTGCCCAAAGTCTGAACTAACACTCAGTGACAAAAGGGAGTATGATTATAAAACATATAATACAGAGACCTGAATCAATAATGGTAAATAGTACAGAGTTACATATTACAGCCATATTCGTCTCATATATCTACACCTCCCTCCCCCCTCACGCTCGTAGTGCAATCTCGAGCGGACTCTTTTTCCAGGAGCCTTTGAGAGTGACGTGGGAAAATTGGGGGTCACTGAATGAGGACTTACTTTTCTCGTCCAAGCAAGGGTTCACGGGGATGTGGGGGAGGGGTTTACCACTAGGGGACGGTACTGAACGAAGGAAGCGGCGATTCCGCCACCATACCCGACCACTAGGGAGACAGACCTCGTAATCCCTGGTCTTGCCGCAGCCCATGACAACCCCGACCTTGTCCCAGCGGTGAGACGTCGGGTCTTGAACCCGAACTGTTTGCCCGATACTCAACCTGGGAAGGGGTCGGGCGTGCTGATCGTACTGTGCCTTTACCTGGTCAGCACGGGCGGCTGCACGACGATCGCAGTCCTCGGTCTTGGCCTGCCACTCCCTCGAGAAGGACTCAGGATGGGCAGGGACACATGACCGTAGTGGGTGGCCGTATAATATCTGTGCTGGGGAGCGACCTGTGAAGTTGGGGGTATCCCGCAATTCCAATAAACCCCGGTCAAACTTCTCACAGTCAATGTTGCCTGAGGGTGCCGTCTTGAGGATGAGATGCTTGACGGACTTTACGGCAGCCTCGGCATGTCCATTGGACTGGGGATAATGTGGCGAGGACACCGCATGATGAACTCCCCATCGCTCCATGCAGTCCCGGAAGTCGTTGCTGGTGAACTGGGGCCCGCCGTCAGTCCTCAGGCGGAGAGGGACACCAACTTCCCGGAAGTAGCGACAGAACATACGTACTGTATGAGAGGCAGTAGTGTTGCCTCCGCAGGGAACGACAACAGGCCACCCCGAGAGCCGGTCGGCGATGACGAGAAAGGACTTTCCCGCCACAACGAAGAAATCCGCAGAGACGGACTCAAAGGGCCTCGTAGGGTTTTCGTTGTTCATGAGGGGTTCCTGCTGCTGACTAGGCTGCAGCACCTGGCATGGCTCGCAGACTTGAACGGAACTAGCGATGTCGGAGTCGATGCCTGGCCTAAAAACACCTTGTCTCGCCCGGCGCTTCGTAGCTTCCACACCCCTGTGGCTGTCGTGCAGGTGGGCTAGGGTGCGGCGGCGGAGGGCGGCAGGATCCACAACTCTTGCTCCATACAAGACGAGGTCGCCATCAGCATAGAGGTCGTCCCGCATCTCCCAGTATGGGAGTAAAGACCTGTGTAAGCCGTACCGGTTGGAGGGAAATCCCGAGGTCACGCAGTTCAGTAGACGGATGTACGAAGGGTCCGCTCTTGCCGCGGCTCGGAGTTCCTGACGAGTCCTGTCGGCGTCCTGCGGTGGAGACTCTTCTGAGATGACGGTGTTCACGGTCACTACAGTCCTGAGGTGTGCAGTAGCATCAGCACATGCGATCTCGTCCTCTGGTGTGGGGTGGCTGACTGGGGCTCGTGACAAAGCATCAGGGATGCAGAGCAGCTTGCCAGCACGCCACACAGCTGTGAAGAGGTAGGGCGAGACCTTCTCCTTAAGGTGTTGGAGGCGGGGATTCTCGACCGCATCCAAGGAGTAGTGGTTCAGGATCGGGATGAGTGGCCGATGATCTGTCATGAGGTTGAAGTGTTGTAGGCCGATCAGATACAACTTACATTTGGACATGGCCCAGACGGCGCCTAACAGCTCCAGTTCGATGGTGGCGTAGCGAGTCTCGGCGTCAGTGAGAAACCGAGAGCCACACTGAACCAGACGAAGGCGTCCATTGCTGTGGTCCTGTAGCAGAGCGTATCCAATCCCGTAGAGGTGAGAGGCATCAGTCTGGAGGACAACTGGCAGGGCCGGGTCGAAGGAAGCGAGAACAGGTGGGCTAAGGAGAGCTGTCTTGACGCGACGGAATGCCTCATCATGGTCAGCTGTCCAGGTGAATGTTCTCTTGGGGCTCATCAGGGGGCGTAGGGGCTGTGCTGCAGCGGCGATGTCGGGGGTGAACTCAGCCAACTGGTTTACCAGGCCCATGAATGAGCGGAGGTCGGTCAGGTTGGCACGAGTTGGGAAGTCCCGGATTGCGCTGACCTTTCCAGGATCAGCCGAGATGCCCTTGCCTGAGAAGTTCACACTAGGTGCGGCGACTACAAACTTATCCTTGTTGAGAGTGATCCCGTATTTGCGGCACCTGGTGAGCATCTGGTGAATACGCTCAAGATGCGTGGAGTAATCCTCGTCATATAGGAGCACGTCGTCGATGACCTTGACACAGTTCGCCACACCCTGAAGGGCAGAAAGCATCGCCAGTAGCCGCGAAACCCATAGGTCCTCTGCAGTGCTGAAATCGGCCGTACGGTGTGATGAACGTCGTGAGGTGCTGATCTTCTTCCGAAAGTTCCATCTGCCAGTACCCACATAAGGCATCTGCTGTAGTAAAGTACCTTGCCTTCGGGTCCACACTCCGTATAGCGGCGAAGGGTGTCGGTGAAGGGTGGGTCGGGCGGGAAACTTGGCTATTCAGCTTGGTGAGGTCGACGGTGATACGAACTCCAGTAATGTTCTTGGCGACTGCTACCATGGGGTGACACCAATCCGAGGGGTCGTCACCAGCAGGCTTAATGATCCCCTGGGCTACCATAGAGTCGAGTTCCTTCTTAACTTGGCTCTGGAAAGCGAAGGGTATCTGTCTCGGTGTGTGGATGGCGAAAGGTACTGCGTCATCCTTCAGGTGTATTCTCATGGGGGAGCCAGCCATTGGCTTGAGTGGAGCCGTCTTGAGGTCCTCCTTGGAAACCAGCACGTCCTTGAATTACAGTAGGAAGAACTCCCTGGCTGCAGAAGGTGACGTATTGGGTGGGAGGGGCAGCTCCTTGCACCTGTTGACATGTTTTATTTCCAGAATTGGCTTAGGGAAGTCTGAAGATATTATGGCCAAATCTTGACAGTGGCCATAAGACAGTAGTGGCATCTGAACACCTTTGTGGACCTGAATCCTGGCAGAACGTTACTGCTTACCTAGGGTGAGGGTAGCCTGAAATGTACCCAGAGCAGGTGCCATTGTAGAACCGTCTGCGGTGAGCGTTGTAGAAGTTGATGGTGGTTGCAAGCTGCTCCTAGGAATCCGCAGAATGTCGAGGTGTCTTGTGCCGATGACTGTGACGTCCGCACCTGTGTCAGGAAGCATCTGGATACGGGAAGCAATGTCGCCGTATGACAGGTGAACACAGATGGGCTGAGGTGTCTTGCTGACAGGGGAAGAAGAGGATCCCACGCGACGACAGCGCTTGTTCTTCGCCGCCTGAGACTTGCAAGTAGTATTATTCTTCTTCTGTGACTGACAGCATTTGTCATAGTGTCCAATGCGGCTACAGGAGCGGCACTGAGCGTTGTTGGAAGGGCACTTCAGTGTCCTAGCCCAATGACCACGACGGCCACAGTTATTGCAGGTATTGTCAGCGGCAGGGCATTCAGAACCATGCCGACGAGCACAATACTGGCAGGAATGACCTGGCGTCGAAGTCTGAAGTGATGCTGAAGAGTGATGCGAAGCTGAAGTCGGATGTGAAGCTGAAGTCGGATGTGAAGCTGAAGTCCGGTCACGTCCTTTGTTCTTCTTATATGCGGAGATGGCACACAGCTGGTTAGATGGAGCACGAATGGCAGAAGTCGCACTTCTGGTGGCTTCGTAAGAGCGGCAGGTGGTGACAACATCCTGTAGAGAAGAGGCAGTGTCGAGGGAGATAAGCTTCTGAATTAGCTCTTCGTCCCACACGCCCATGAGGGTAATCATCTTCAGCTGTGTTTCCTCACAAGTCAACGAGTTCCCAGGACAAACGTCAACCTCTTCAGCGATGCGTCGGAGTCGTACGTAAAAATCGGCAAATGACTCACCCTCCAGCTGCTTACAACTGAGAAGTTCTCTCCTATGCAGAGCTTCGTTGCAGAGACCCTTGATATGCGTCTGTAAAGCATCCAAGACGTCCTTCACAGTCTTGTCTATGTCGTGGGGAATTTGCAGGGTGTACTCCAGGATACGTTGCGTCTCTAGGGTGAGACACATCCTCATCTGGATCAGCTGTTTCTCCCTAGGCAACCTTGATAAATCGACCATCATCGAATAATCGTCCCACCTCCAACGCCATTCACGGAATACCTGGAACGAGGCATCAGCTTGGAGTGGCGGTGGACTCTGAGCAAGTGCTTTCTGTGGGGGGGGCAAAGAAGTTGAAGAGGACCCTGCAGGTGCACCTGTGGACGAAGAGGCAGGTGTAGTAGCTGCTTGAAGGTTAACAGGTGCCAACAACTCAATAATGGCACTGAATCTGGCACTTTCTTGTTGACGTCTGTGATTCTCTTCACGTCTTCGTTCATCGTCTTCCTGTCGCCTCCTGATGTCGTCTTGTCGTCGGTTGTCTTCCAAAAATTGAATAAAATGAAGGAAGTCGACACCTGTGGCAGATTGCGGACGTGTGTAGTGGGGGCTAAGGGTGGGTGGGGCCGCTTGATCCACTTTCCGATCCACTTGGAGTCCACTTACTGCACCGACATCCGTCTGAAGTTGGGCTTGTTGGGTATCTGAAGAAAACCCAATAAATTCCTGATCTTCCATATGGCCTGGTTTATTTCTCTCACAATTACTGTAATTAATAAGTGAGCAGAAGAGCAATCGTCTTTAAATGGAAGATATCTGCGAGCGTCTGTGTGTGTGTGTGTGCGTTCGTTCGTGCGTGTACTCGGGGCGGGCTGGCTAGGGAGCGGCTGGCTGTTACAGCAACTACTCTCGCTGCCTCAGACACCCACTGCCGGTCGAGACACGAACGGGGGTGGATGTCAAAACTTGAGCTCTCCCATAGGTCTTAAAAAGGCTCCCCTCTTTTGTAAAAAGTGCAGGAACACGGGGAAACACTTTAAAGACACTAAAGTGCACACACAACACTGAAAAAGCACTTCACAACACTGGACTGTAAATCCAGGAATATCGTGTTGAGGTACGCGCCGAGATCCACTCGACAGGAGAAGTTGACAAGATGGCGGCTCCGAGAGAGATTCTGTGTCCACTCCAATTCTGAATAATGTGATGTCCCAGCTAAACACTGCGCCATGTCGGAGACTCAGGTGGTCCTTCTACTCAGGGGCAAAGGAAACACACTGATGTCAAGTCCGTAAATTCTATTTCTGGGACAAACACAAAAAGGAGTTGAGACAGGGGTAAACAGCGTCCTGTCTTGGAATCTCCCGAGGGGTATCTCTATCTGCGCATGCGCGTACAGCGCTCATGTGCCCAAAGTCTGAACTAACACTCAGTGACAAAAGGCAGTAGGATTATAAAACATATAATACAGAGACTTGAATCAATAATGGTAAATAGTACAGAGTTACATATTCCAGCCATATTCGTCTCATATATCTACAGTTAACATAAGACTTACAGGCTACATGAGGTGCCCATTTCTTGTCTTGGTCACCCAAATGACATTTGAAGTAACTTTTGTAGTTCAGTCGAACAGCTTTTGTGATTGGTTTCTTGAGGCTACCAGGAGTGAAGGCACCACATATGTAGCAAAAACTGTCAGCACCGTTCACACACTTGCGACGTTCCATGTTTTGTTAATTTCAGAGTAATTACAAATCATGCAGGTGTAGATATGCAATATCATGAATCAGCAAACTGAAACAAACAAAGCACAAATCAGGACAAAATAATTGCATAAGTGGAGCCAATGAGCATATAAATTACTGTATGAATAGCATGGTACACTAAATATATAGATATGCTGGTTCTGGAAAACTGAGCCTGATACAGCTATACGAATGTCATAATTGAGTTCAGCACATGCAATTACACTAGAATCAGACTGTTTTGATCCAGAACCATGAGAATTTTTTTTATGTTGACCAGTGTATTCCAAACGTGGTTTGAGCTCTTTTTGCCTACTCTCCTATTTTTCTTTTGTTTTTTTAGTTCTGGCCTAAGGACCTGCACCCTAAAAAGTGTATTCGTCCCGAAGTCCCCCCTGCAACTGTTCACCTCCCTCCCTGGAGATTGTGAACACGGAAGGGGATCGGAACAAGCTCCCATCCCTCATCCTTCCCTAACAGGTTTGACTCACTTCCCCAAGAATGGACGGACCGATCTATCTACCACCTTTCAACCACAACGTCGAGGACTCGTTAGTTCATGTGGAAGCAGCCCTCGTCGGCTCACAAGCAACTGACGAGCAAAAGTACGGCGCCCTGCTCTGTGCCTTGCCCACGGAAGTCGCCACGCAGGTCTCACTGACCATTGCCAACCCTCCAGTTGTCAACAAATTCGCTAACCTGCGGGATGCCTTGAGGATGCGTTATCAACAGACCAGCCCCAATCTCCTGCAAGACCTATCCTCTATCTCCCTCGGAAACTCAACCCCAGGACGTCTCTGGGAGGAGATGTGTAGGTTGAACTCCCGTCACACAGACAGACTCCCCGACTCTATCCTGCGCCAACTTCATGCACAGAAGCTCCCCACAATGGTGTGCGTCACCCTGTCTGCAGTAGATTACTCTGCAACACCAGAACTCTACGCACCCTCGGCAGACAGGATATTCAGTGATTGGGCTACTGCAGGTCTCGCCGCTGGGAACAACCCAACGACCACACCAGTACTTACCCCCGAACTTGTAAGCCGGGTCATCAACCCTCAGTGGAGCAATACCTCACAAGACATAAAGGACCTGTTGCAGACTTTGAACAGCAAGATGGACACCATTGAACAGTTCTCCTTCTCCAGGCCTGCTGCTGGGCCTGTTCCTGACTCACGCACCACGCCCTACAATCCCATGCCTGCTGCTGGGCCTGCTCCTGGCTCACGCACCGCGCCCTACAATCCCACGCCTGCTACCGGGCCTGTTCCTGGCTCACGCACCACGCCCTACAATCCCCGACACGCATTTCCTGCCCCGTAAACCGCCGCCAGCCCCCAGTACAACGGATCTACCCTATGCTGGTATCACAGACGTTTCGGCGCCAATGCTCAACACTGTGAGCCCCACTGCACCTACCCGGGAAACGGCAACAACGAGGATTGGTAGACGCCTCAGCCCCTGTTCCTTTAGGCGTCTCACTACTGCACATCACCGACCGCACCTCCGGCACGAAATTCCTCGTCGACACAGGTTCATCGGTCAGCATTATTCCTCCTTTACTACAAGACACGTCAAAGCAACCCTCTTATGACCTGTTCACTGCCAACGGTACCCCCATCGCCTCCTACGGTGTATGCACCCTCGCCTTAGACCTCGGTCTGCCCAAGACTATGAGTTGGTTATTCGTGATCGCAGACGTGTCTCAACCCATTCTTGGCTTCGACTTCCTTACCTTCCACAAGCTCGGCGTCGACCCAAGCCATCTATGCCTCATCCATGACCCTACAGCACGCAAGATCCAGGGTTCTCGTGCCAAACACACCGACACTATCACCTGTCTCGCGCCTTCCAACGAGTTCTCCTCCATGCTCGACGAATTCAAGGAGCTTTTCTCACCCCGAGTCTCTCTACCCCCACCACCTACGTCGGGAATTTTCCACCACATCGAAACCGAAGGACCACCAGTCTTCTCACGCCCTCGCCGCCTGCGCCCTGAGCTCCTGAACACTGTCAAAGCAGAATTCAATAAACTACTGCAAGACGGCATCATTCGTCCTTCAGAGAGTCCCTGGGCATCGCCTCTTCACATGGTTCCTAAGCAAACACCCGGCGAGTGGAGGGTGCGTGGCGACTACAGAGCCCTGAACCTCGTCACCAAACCTGACAGGTACCCTATTCCGCATGTTCAGGACTTCCACCACAAACTTCATGGCAAGACTATCTTCTCGAAGATCGACTTGGAGCGTGCCTTCCACCAGATCCCATTAGCACCTGCAGATACCCAGAAGACAGCCATCACCACTCCGTTCGGACTCTTCGAGTGTACTTTCATGAGTTTTGGCCTACGCAATGCAGCACAGACTTTCCAGAGGTACATGGACCATATGCTTCGCGACCTCGATTTTGTCACCGTCTACATTGACGATATCCTCGTCGCATCTTCGACGCCTGCTGAGCACCACCACCACCTACAACTCCTTCTCCAACGCCTGCAGAACAACAACATGAAAGTTCATCCTGCTAAGTGCGTGTTTGGAGCCTCCGCCATCGATTTCCTTGGTCACAAAGTCTCGCCCAGCGGCATACAACCCCTACCACAGAAGATAACTAAGATTAGGGAGTTCCCCAAACCTGAAACGGCGAAGAAACTCCGAGAATTCCTGGGTTTAGTCAACTACTACCACCGCTTCATTGACAAAGCTGCCACCGTCCTAGTCCCCCTCTACGACCTTCTCAAGGGACTCCCAAAGAAGTCTCACAAGCCTCTCGTGTGGACTCAAGAGGCTGTTACGGCATTCACCACTATGAAGCAGCACATCACACGCCTCACCCTCCTTGCCCACCCCGCACCTAACGCCCGGACCACTCTCAAAACAGACGCTTCTTCTACTGCAGTGGGCACTGTCTTATAGCAAGAGATCAACGGAATTCTCATGCCCGTTGCTTTCTTCTCACAACAGCTTCAACTACCACACCTCAAGTACAGCGCCTTTGATCGAGAACTCCTGGCCATATACCTGGCTGTCAAACATTTCCAGCACTTCCTCGAGGCCCGTCAGTTCACCGTCTTCACTGATCACAAGCCCCTCGTCCACGCCTTTGCTTCAGCTTCCCAGTCACATAAACCTCGTGTCCTGCGCCACTTGGCTTACATCTCGGAGTTCTCCAGCGATGTCTAACACATTAAAGGCAGCCACAACAAGATCGCCGACGCCCTCTCTCATTGTATATCCAACATTCTTCCCTCATCTCCACCCATTGATTATGGGCAGCTCGCCGCGGCGCAAGAGAACGATGAAGACCTGGCAGCATACAAGACATCCCCCTCAGGCCTCACACTTCAAGAACTCCCTGTTCCTGGCACGAATATAATATTGTAGTGCGACGTATCCTGTGGGCAGCCTAGACCATTCGTACCTCACGTCCACCGCCGCGCTGTTTTTGACCGCATCCATGGTCTCAGTCACCCGGGTGTGCGGGCCTCCCAGCACCTCCTCACGCAACGTGTCGTCTGGCCCGGCATCAAGTCTGATACTAAGTAATGGGCTGCCCAGTGCCTGGCCTGCCAGTCCTCCAAAATACATCGTCACATACGGGCTCCCTTAGAAACCTTCCCTATTCCCACAGGACGTTTCCAAGTAGTACACCTCGACATCGTGGGACCGCTTCCATCATCCTACGGTAGCACCTACATCTTCACCTGCATCGACCGTTTCACCAGGTGGACAGAAGCTATTCCCATGCCCAATGCTACAGCAGAGTCTGCCGTCCGCGCCTTCATGTCCGGTTGGGTTTCCCGTTTCGGCCCCCCTGCAACCGTCATCACTGACCGAGGAGCCCAGTTTGAGTCACAACTCTGGCAGGACCTCCTACAGTTCCTCGGTACTTCTAGACAACGCACTACCGCATACCACCCTCAATCCAACGGCATGGTAGAGCGGTTTCACCGGCAGCTCAAGAACGCACTCAAGGCACAGCACGACCCTTACAGCTGGGAGGATGCGTTGCCTTTAGTGCTCCTCGGCATCCGTGCATCACACAAGGAGGACATGGACTGTAGCCCAGCAGATATCACACTAGGCGAGCCCCTTCGCCTACCCGGAGATTTCTCACTCCCTCCTGACCTCCGCCAACCCACTCCTGCCGTTCATCACGACTTACTCCAAAAACTGTGACAAGCAGTTTCTGCATTCAGAGCCACTTCTCCACGCCAGCCTCCTCGGCGCCCTCAACACATCTCTCCTGCACTACTCACTGCCGAGTATGTTTTCTTTAGGCATGATGCATGATGCTCACCACAACCCTCTGCAACGCCCCTACGATGGATCTTTCCAGGTTGTTTCCCGTTCAGCGAAGTTCCTGATGATTATCCTGAATGGCAGACATGACACCGTCAGCATAGACCGAGTCAAACCGGCCACCTTCCCCGTTGGGTCCCCAGCCCAGCAGCACCCCCCACGAACTACACCTGCACCAGTCTACCCGCAGTTACCACCTGCGCGAACTACACCTGCACCAGTCTACCCACAGTTACCACCTGCACGAACTACACCTGTGACGTTGCCCCTGCTGTGACAGGAGCACAACAACCATTGCCTGTACAACCTCCTCTAATCCAAAATCCTCCTCTCCCTGATTCTCCCACAGGTTTTGTGTCACTAGACGGAGTCGTCACCCGTAGTGGTGAGTGGTATGTATACCTGCCCGTTATGTGTCCCTTGTGGGACACAACCCTGTCAACCTCCAGCCTCCCGCCGCGCCCGGAGGGGAAGGGGAGTATTGTAGTGGACTCCATCCCCTACAAGGGACGACTGAGCTCCAGCGCGCCTACCAGCCAATCAGCGTACAGCCAGCGGTGCCGGTAGACCTACTCTCCAGTGCGGACGCACACGTAGCAACGCTAGGACCAGAGTGCCGGGTGTGCCTGGCCTCCTCCTCTGTGATTGGCCCGCTTGCTACGCCCACCCCAAATCTTTATCCTCGTAAATTGCATAAATACGGCCATGGCTGGCCAGGGAGACCATTCTACTCTGACCTACAGGACCAGCAAGATCTCTCTCCAGCACCTCACCACCCAGCTTCCTCAGAGAGCTCCTCGCCCTACAGGAACTCTGAGCAAGCTACTCCTCACCTAGTAACTCCTTAGCACTGCTCTGTACAACAATATATATACAGAAAACACATCGTGAGTTTCTTTTCTACCTCATTCCTGAGTGTGAGATATCTACATGTACGTACGTTTGTGTGGCCATACAAAGAGAAAATAGACATCTAAAGAGAATTGTCTACTGGCCACATTACAGTACGCTACAACCTATAGATTTAATGTTATGCCTTTCGGGCTTTGCAAGTCACGGCCAATTGGCCTGGTTGTGTAGTATATTGTTAAGAAACACGCCACCAATTGTCATGATCTACCTACCCAGCACTACGAACCACGCCATCTATTGTCCTGATCTACCTACCCAGCACCACGAGCAACGCCATCTAGGGACGTAACCCGAGTATGACTACTCTTAGTTACCACTCCGGGGTTTCCCTTCTCCATATCCTGGTTGTTGCGTCACCTCCTCAAGTCTTCTTCGTCAGTTCCAGTTCGATGAGAGTGGAGTTCACTCTGGGAATTGACCACAGGATCACCTATCCTGGAAACCTACGGCACAGTGACTACCTACCTTCTTCTACAAAACTCAGCCTTACTCGTCAGCCATCTCAGCTCCGCACTTAAGTATTTGTAATCTTATATTGCCTCCCCGCCTCCACCTTGCTTCAAAATTATTGTATGTTGTATAAATATGTATATACTGTTAATGTTTAGGTTAAGTATGGTTAAGGGTAAATTATAGAAAGCTGAATATTTTGTTAAGGAATTTATGGTACTTTATTATACACAACAAAAACTCTCATCCTTTGTCTACCCTTTTATAGTCCGATTGTCTTTGTTTTTTTTTGTTGTTTCCTGTTGGGATCTGGGTAGACTTTTAACTATATTCTAAATCCCCAACACATCGTGAGTTTCTATTCTACCTCATTCCTGAGTGTGAGGTATCTACATGTACGTACGTTTGTGTGGCCATACAAAGAGAAAATAGACATCTAAAGAGAATTGTCTACTGGCCACATTACAGTACGCTACAACCTATAAATTTAATGTTATGCCTTTCGGGCTTTGCAATGCCCCTGCTACCTTTCAAAGGCTGATGTCACAAGTCACGGCTGGTGAGCTACTTGATTCGTCAGGCAAGACGGAACATGGCGGTGGACACGCGATCAGTTCAGGAGTACACACGTGAACTGTACGTAGCAGTGGCACATAAGATGGGAATTGCAGAGCCAAAACCCTTCACTGCTTCCTCTGGGTGGCTGCAAGGGTTTAAGAAGAGGAAAAAGATCACCAACATTAACATTGTTGGTGAAGGTGCGAGTGCTGACCCTGTTGCAGCGAGTGATTTTCCTCCATTCTTACGTGACGTTATGGAGGAAGGGCAGTACACCGACGACCAGGTGTTCAACATAGATCAATCCGGTCTGTTTTGGAAAAAGCTACCTACCAAGACATTCGTTGTCAAGTCTGCCAGCAAGTGTCGGGGCCGGAAATTGCAGAAGGAGCACATCACCATTTTGTTTACCACCACTGCCATCGGTACCTGTAAGCTCAAGTTATCGGTGATCCACACAGCCCGCAAGCCGCACACTTGCAAGAACATGGACATGACCAAGCTAAATGTCCACTGGCTAACCACACGTAAGGCGTGGATGTTCACTGCTCTGTCCCTCTCCTGGTTTGACGACTTTCGTTCGCGACGTCAAGAAATTCTGCGAGCAACAAAATGTTTCATTCAACATTTTGTTGCTCCTTGACAACGCACCAGGACACTCGCCCCTACTGTTGGATCGTCACCCCAACGTAAAAGTGGTCTTACTTCCTCCCAACACTACGTAGTTTATCCAACTCATGGATTGATATGAAGCGTTAAGGCTGCATTCTCTGCAAAGAAGTTTAAGCTCCTGAACGACTGTACCAACACCAAGGATGAGTTGCGTAACCTGGGTGACACTGATAGCGAGAACGACGAGGACGAGGAAGAAGAGTTGGCGGAGCAAGAAGTTCGCGTCAAACAGTTTTGGAAGAAATTCAATGTCAAAATGTCAAGAAAGCTATTGATTTCTTGGTGGAGGCATGGGGGCAGCTGTCTGTGGCAACGATGCGTCACGGGTGGCGGCATGTGTTGCAAGGTATCCCAGGTAGGAGGGCAGTCAACCTGTGACTGGTGAGATTTAGTCTGTTGCAGTGGCAGTGGACCTTGCAAGAGAAGCTGCACAGAGTGTTACAGCTGCAGGCTTCTCCGAGACCACCAACAAATACATTATGGAGGTGATCAGGGATCCTGAGGTGAATGCTGACGAGATGTTGGAAGAAGATGACGTCAGTGAAGATGCAGGTGGTGCGGCAGCCCGAGAAGGACATAAGTTAACACAGGGTAATGTAAAGGATGCCATCGAGTTTGCATAGAAATTCAAGCTCTACTTTCCAACGACCCTGATTATCACCGCTATGAAGTCTTCAATAACCAGCTTTTGCAGACTATGGAGCTGTACATCAAGATGTATCACGAACACATCAACACTAGCTGTAGAGGCATTAGTTGGTAACATAATTCACATGAAGCCTCCGCGGCCCGAGTGAATGCCAAAGCATACTCCGGACAAACTTAGGACTTCATGTTTAGCCACAGCAACTAATGAAAAATCCTTTGATACTACTATTAGTTCAGTTTGTTTGTTCAGAATTAATATTCCCTCATTCGCTTTGAGTGGAAATGGTTCCAAATGCCATGCATTAAAAAAAAATTATTTTAATGGAATGTGTATTAGAATTTCCATGTGTTAATGTTGCTTCTAATAAGGGATAATAATATTCCACTTCATGCTCCTGAAAGATAGGAGTTAGATGATAATTACTTTCAGATATATATAAAAAGCCGCAATTAGTTGATGAACCGGCAACAACTGTGCGTCAACACGTCCTAACCCTGCATTTACAAAATCAGCAATGAGCCTATTACTGGTTTCTATGAAAGATTGTACAGAGGCCTCAGCAGCATGCATGTACAGTACTCAGATAAGCAGAGTTGCCATTCCAGTGTAGATTCTGACCGAATGAATCCCTCGACAACTTGTGTTAGTTGATTAGTTCATTCAACAATATCATTCATACGAGAGGTCAGAGTTTTTATTGCCTTGTAGGACTGTGCAATGGCCCTATTTTGTTTCCTAACCGCGTCTGAAACTGCACTCATTTTATTTTCTAGTTTGGCCACATCTTGTACCAAACAAGGTGTTACTTATTAAACCTACAAACTTAAACAGACCACGTTTTTGACGCCGCTGAGAATGTACATTTTTCCTGATGTCTTCAGGAGATACAGGGAGCTTTCCCTCGAAATGCCTTACTCGTTTGAGTAAACTGTTCATACGGTCGTGTTGAAGAGAGATGGTCTGACGGATTGTTGTAGAGAATGTAGATTGTTGTTCGAGATCTTGCAAGGTTTGCATAGCTGTTTCAATGTGGACAGCTACCGACCTCAGATGCACTGGCATGCGCTTTAAGTCATGGAGCTTGTATTTGATAGTGACAATGTCTTGTACTACTAATACTTTGACTAGCGGGGCAACTAAGGCTCCGGGTTTGACGACGTCTGCTGGGGAGGCGGCTGTTGTCACCACACTCCAGACCAACAGTAGTAGTGATATCCAAGCCATGTCTGAAATAGGTGAGGATAATTAACGATTAGTGGTTGCTGATCGTAGTGTTTGACGATATGTATTGTCTATCGTTATATTTTGTTGAGCAACTGTTGGAGTTGAAGTAGGATGTACTTGACTGACATTGGAGTCCCCACTAAGTCTCTGCTGACTTTTTTCATCCTATCTACATGTACTATATCTGTAACATTTGACGTTGGCTCAACAACTTGGAATTTGTTTCCATGTTCTTTCACTCTAATCACGTACGGACCTGTGAATTTAGGCGAGAGTTTTGATATGCATTCTGGCGCTTTTATTATTACTTTGTCTGCTATTTCTAATTTTATAGGCTTCGCTTTTTTATGTTGCTTGCAGATAATTTCAGCACGTGAGGCTGCTAAGTGTTTTTGTACTTTTCCATGGATGCTCGTGTAAACATTGATTTGTTTCTTGGCATAGTCATCCATGTTGTACACAGGTTTTGGAATTCCTGTTAGTAAATCGTATGGCAAGCATTTATCGGTACCGTAAATTATGTAGTATGGCGATTTGCCTGTAAAGCTCGACCAACCCATTTGAAGATGGATGGTAGGCGGGTGTGAAGGTTTGTGTAATGTCATATTGTTGACATATAGCAGCTAAGAGTTGATTCTTAAATTCTGCCCCGTTATCTGAGAGTATCACCCTAGGTGTAAAGAAAGGACAGATTAGATGAGTGACTAATGCATGAGCCACTGATTCGGCGGACTTGTTCGGCAATGATGCGAGTACCACAAATCTGGAAAAATGGTCAACGCAGACAAGTAAGTAACTAGAGCCTTGATGGATTTTTGGTAGTTGCAATAAATCGATCGCAACTGTATCCCATGGACGTTCCGGCGTCGGGTATTCTAAGATTGGAGTGGGATCCATCGTTGTTCCCTTGTGTTTTGCACAAGATAAACATTTAGCAATGTGATGCTCGATGTCGATCCTCATAGATTTCCAATAATATTTTTATCTAATTTTTCTTAGACAGCTATCTCGCCCTGGATGCCCAGCTTGGGGTGCATCATGGAAGAGGGTGAGAATGTTTTCCTTTAATGATGGAAGAATAACAATTTGAGAGATTGACTCTCGTTGTGTTTTCACTGAGCAATATAATATGTCATGCTGCAGCTCAAACTGTGAGAGTGGTAGATGTAATTTGGGCAAATTTACCTCTTCTCCCGATTCTAAGGCATATATAACCTTGGATCATAATGGCTCCTGTAACTGTTCCGCCCTTAATTGTGACTGGGTGTGTAATGGTCATGATAAGAGCTAACCTGAAAACCTTAAGGATTCATATTACGCTCAAACGTCCACAAAACCCTCTTGAGTCCCCCAGTGGAAACGTACTCCGTTTTCTCGGTTCCTTGGTGACGTCACCGATAAGCCGCCTTTGTCTCTGCGAGCAGACGCTGTATGCGGGGACCTGTTGCCATCCAACACTTTGTAATCAATTTAATTTTGCTTTCGATAGCTGAGTCAGAGCATTGTTAGTGAAGGTAATAGTAGAGAATGAAAATGAGTTCATAGTCACAATTTCAAGGTCAGAGTGTACAGTAAATTAATTCACCATAATAGGAGTAGCTGGACTCCCTGGCCTGTTTTGAGTGAGGGCGCAGCGGGCATTTCAACCGTTAGTAAGTGCCCGTCCCTTCATCCATACAGGTATGCTGCTATTCCACTCTGTGTTGTAATTCGCCCTTCTTTAAGTGATTTGACCCAATTAATAGTTGATTGTGCAAGTGTTACAGTAACGTAGTTGATATGCTCTGAGTGAAGTCATATTTACGTCTTTAACGTCCCCTGAAACGTGATGTTGTCACCGTTAGTAAGTGCCCGTCCCTTCATCCATACAGGTCCCTAACGCAGCCTAGGCCGTGTCTGTAGGGTGGATGTTGTATCCACAATGTCTGGGGAGATGTCCGAGGTCCAGTAGGATCTTTTACCTTCGTGAGACCCGGCCGTCAGACACTCCAGACTACCTATAGCCCCCATAGCTGGCTCGTCTGTCCCTAACGCTCGGCCCACGAGGTGACGCCGGGTCACCAAGCCACCCACCACTACCAGCCCCCATCATTGGTGGATGAGTGTCTAACTCAGTAGGGTTATTTGTGTGGTGGAATTACTCCACTGGGATCTCCAGAGTCGTTGGAAAGTACTCCATGGTGGCTGGACCCCATGGCTGTTGCTTGAGTATCACACCTGACGACTGAGTGTTGTAGTGGCAGTTGCCCTAGTATTTTTGGTGCTAAGCGACTACACTAGTTGTGTATTGAGTATGTCCACCCAGTAGGGTTGGAAGTGTTATTATGTCCACCCAGTAATGGTGTGAGTATGTTGAGCCTGAGGGCCTAGTACTAGATTTCGTCTGTTAGTACAAATAAATTCTTTCATTTAATTTCATATTCATGTTAAATAAACTTTGTATTTGTATAATTGTGTCTATTAATTACCTACAGTATTTACTGTTATTTCTTCACTATTGCTCGATACTATCATTACACCTACCCACGAGCCTCCTATCGTCACGTTACCATTGATGATAAGTATAAGAGTAAGGAATTGTTACTGGCACACAGAGGCCCTCATAAATGGTGGCAGTACCAGCCCTCATAGGTGAACGTAGGTAGTGGCATGACAGGAGCTATGTGTCTAGATAGCGAATCAGCTACCACGTTCGCACGGCCCGGCAAATACTTGAAGTCGGGTGCAAACTCCTGTATGATCAGATACCAGCGCACTAAACACCCTGATAAATTCTTCCCATTAAATAGTTCTGTCACGGTTACATGATCTGTGTGGACTGTGATCGGATATCCCAAAATGAGATCCCGAAGATGCTTGAGAGCCCACACTACAGCTAATGCTTCTAAATGAGTAGCTGAATAACATGTTTCTGCATCGTTGAGGGTGCGACTGGCGTATGCTACTACCCGCCATTTTCCTTGATAATATAATCAGTTTGCATGAGCACCGCCCCTAAACTTAGACCCGAGGCATCAGTACACATGGTAAATGGTTTTGTGTAGTCCAGAAAGGCTAACACTGGAGCTTTCGTTAAGGCGCTCTTGAGGGCATTAAAACTGTCCTCTTGTTTCTTATTCCATGTAAACTCCACATCCTTTTTGAGGAGTTTAGTGAGTGGTGATGCTAACTTGGCATAACCTTCAATGAAAGAACGGGAGTATCTTAATAATCCAAGGAAACTATGAAGTTGATCTACGTTCTTGGGACAAGGGAATTGTTTCACCGCCTTTACCTTGCAATCTATTGTGTGTATACCATTGCCATCCACTACATGACCAAGAAATTAGATTCTGGATTTGAGAAATTCACATTTGGAAAGCTTCACTTTCAATCCAGCTAGATGTAGCTTTGTGAAAACTTCTCATAGCTTCTTTAGATGACTTTGTAAATCTTTGCTTAGTATGATAAGATCATCTAGATAGGCATAGACTGTGTTACCTATCATTCCAGCAAACAAGGTGTTTATCATTCTTTGGAATGTTAGCGGTGCATTTCTTAGACCAAATGGCATTCTTAAGAATTCGAAATGTCCAATGGGCGTGAAGAACGCAGTTATTTCCCGGGAATCCTTATGTAAGGGAATTTGCCAGTACCCGCTAAGTAAATCTAAGTTACTGAAGACTGCGTTGTCTTTTCCTAGTGACTAGGAAATCAGTTAGGACAGGCATTGAGAACCTGTCTGGTACAGTTATCTGGTTGACTCGTCGAAAATCTATGACTGGTCTCCATCCTCCATCTTTCTTGGGAATTAAACATAAAGGTGAGTTCCAGGGTGATGAGGAAGGTTTGATCACCTTTTCGTCCAACATGTCTTGTACTATTTGCTGGACTACCATTCTTCTGCTGTGGGGTAGCCTATATGCTGGGATGTAGATTGGGCTAGCTTCCGGTTTGAATGGAATATGATGGTTTGTCAACGTTGTTTTACCTAGGGGTTCTTCAGGTAATGCTATGATTTCCTTGAATTCGGCGAGTATTTCTACAAGCTCACTTTTGCCTCGAGGATGATTGACTACTTTCACGTGTGGCTCTATCAACGCTACATTATTTACAATATGTGATTTTACGTCCGATTTACCCTGTGTTACACTACCTATTGGTAGTTCTAATGGCTCTTCGACAACCGCTTTGTCATAAACAAGGAAATTACCTAAACAACACCCCTTTCTTAAGGTTATGGGTCCCCCAGTTCTATTGAGAATGAGGACATCTGTGAGACTACCTATTCTAACAGTGACAAACCTTTCACTCGTGAGCTTTCACCGAGACACACAACATCTGTTCCTTCACTTGCATTTGGCAAACGTACTGTGACTCTAGTTAGTTCCTGGCTATGTAACCGTTGTACACCAGTTAACACAGCTGGCGTTAGAGTCCAGTTCTGGCCATTTTCATCCGAAATGTCCTTTGAGCCACTAGGTGGAGTTTCTTAGAGTGACTCCATAACTAATTGCTGTTGTGCTAAAGACTCCCCGGCGCCATATTATACGAACACCCAAAGTAAGCAATGGATGTGAAGTTTGCATTGCGTGATATGTTTTACATTTACAGTGGTCCCTCGGTTAACGAGCACAATCCTTTCCAGCAGGTTGCTCGTTAACCGAAAATCTCGTTAACCGAAACCATTGTTTCAATGGGTTTTGGGTAATTGGTTCCAGCTCACCGAAAATTGCCTAAATTCAACAAAAATGGTAGAAAAGTTCATTTACTTTGAGGTGTGTATGTAGAAGGCTCCTGGATGATGATGATGATGTGCATTTGAAGTGGGAGGTGGAGGAGGAGAAGGGAGAAGAGAAGGAAGTGGAGGTGGAGGAGAAGCATTTTACTGCTTCTTGGAAGGTGAGTCACCTTCCATGAAAATGTCAGGAACCTCTGGACTGACAGATTCTCCACCATGAACATCCTCTCTCCTTCTTGAAGTGGAAGGCTGAGGGATAGCATCTTGTTCCCTCTGCCTTTTACTGAAGAAAGTGTCAATTGTGGTCTGTGGGGCATCTGTCCTCCTCACCATTAACTTATGTTTAAAGAAGGAGACCACTGAGTCCTCACCATGACACAAAGTTAGTTCAGTTTTTTCCACTTCTGGGTGCTTTGAAGCCAGTTCCCTGAACTTCTCCCAGTAGTAAGTCACATCTTTCAACTGTTTAGCTGACATATGGTCATCACTTTCAATTTCCTCCTCACCACTGTCAGCCTTTACCTGTAACATCTCATCCAGTTGCTTCAAGTCATGAAGAGTAAGTTCCTCCTCATGAGACATCACAAGCTCTTCCACATCCTCCTCCTCCACTTCAAGGCCCAATGACTGACCACTGGACACAATCTCCTGGTCCAACTCTGTTTCTTCCTCAAATCCCTCAAAATCATGGATTACTGATGGCCACAGTGCTTTCCATGAAGAATTGAGGGATCTAGTGGAGACTTCTTGCCATGATGACACAATCAATTTTACAGCCTCCAGGATGTTGAATTGTGTCTTCCAGAACTGTGTCAGTGTTAGTTCAGGATCATTGGAAGTTGCCTGATGACATCTCCAAAACACTTTCTTCATGTACAACTTCTTGAAGTTGCTGATCACATTCTGGTCCATTGGCTGCATGATTGATGTAGTGTTTGGAGGCAAAAACAACACTTTCACAAAGTCAAATTGATACTCCAAATTGCTGGCAAGGTCAGGGTCATGACCAGGAGCATTATCCATGAGGAGAAGAGCCTTTAAAGGGAGTTTATTGGTGGTTTGGTAGCTCTTGACAGAAGGGCAAAACACATCAACAGCCCATTCATTAAAGAGCTGTCTTGTCACCCATGCCTTACGGTTGGACTTCCAATAAACTCCAAGCTTTGTTCTTACCACTTTCTGTTGCTTGAACACCCTGGGGTTTTCAGAGTGGTAGACAAGCTTAGGCTTCAGTCGGAAATCCCCTGAAGCATTGGCACCAAGCAATAGAGTGAGACGGTCCTTCATGGGCTTATGCCCAGGTAAAGAGGCTTCATCTTTGGTGATGAATGTTCTTTTGGGCATTTTTTTTCCAGAACAGCCCAGTTTCGTCCACATTGAACACTTGCTGTGGAAGATAATTTTCTTCTTCCATCAGTTTTTTAAATTCATCTAAAAACTTTGTTGCCCCTTCTTTATCAGCACTAGCAGCTTCACCATGCCTAACAACACTGAAAATGTCACTTCTTTTCTTAAATTTTTCGAACCAGCCTTTGCTGGCCCGAAAGTCTTTAAATTCTGTGCCTGAAGAACCAGGTTGATCTGCCTTTAAATGTTCGTAAATCTCCCTGGCTCTTTCACAAATGAATTCAGTAGAAACTGAATCACCTTTCACCTCTCAGTTTCTGCGATTAGGGATCTACTTTTAAACACTCTTGTAGATTTGTCTCTCACTTTCACTTCTTTAAATTTGTCTTTCTGTGCAAGAATTGTCGACACAGTTGATGTCGACATGCCATATTCTTTGCTAAGCACATTTGTTCTAATGCCTTGTTCATGTTTTTTTTATGATTTCCTGCTTGGTTTGGATTGAAATCGCTTTTCTTGATCTCTTAGGCCCCATGCTAGATTCAAACAATGTCAATACGTGTTTTTCAAAGTTAAACTTGTTGTAAATAAAGAATATTTTCTTTAAAATAACACTGCACTGCGCTATATATTGTCAATATGTAAAATAAATTTCAAAATGACCAATAATTTGCTTGGAAACACACAAAAAAAGCGTTTAGTTGAAGAGAGTCTCAAGCAAGATGTTACCTCCAGCCTGTTTGCTGTGTTAAGAGGCTGGATGCAGCGCATTAAACTAGTCACTTTACCTTCAATTATGTTCAATAATTGTTAAAATGACTAAAAAATTGAATATTTAACTTTTAAAATTATTGAATAGTATAAACTTCTTGATATATACTAAAATAGTAAGGAATTTATGCCCTAGAGCCGATTTATGTATTGGCAGACTAATACTACAGCTGGTTGACCGGCCAGTGCAAGCGAAAACATGTTGAGGTCGGCTCGTAAGAAACTCGTTAACCAAGGGGTTGCTCGTTAACCGAATTTAAGAATCTTATGGGAGGCAGCTCGTTAACCGAAATTTCGTTAACCGAGGGACCACTGTACTATGTGTGATTGTTTGATCTCGTGGCTGAACGTTAATGTTGGTCTGCCTTAGAATGGTCAGACTAAGTAACCCGTCTGCTGGCAAAGAAAATGCCTTAACCATGTAGATATCCGCCAAAAACGCTTTATTGGACCTAGAAAATGGGATTGGTAGAGTTATCACCCCCGCTATGTCTAATTGGATTCCCGACACACCGGACAGAGGAATGTCTGTAGGTCTTATTGGCCACTTATTTGGAGGATATCGCCGCTGGAGTTCATTGAAAGACTTTAATGACATAATATTGGCACAGGCCCCCGTATCTATATCTAGGGATAACTGATTGTTATCTTTCCTCTCTGGTATGGTCAACACCTCCACTTTGTTTAACACGGCGATTAATGAGCCGGTGATGGAAGCGTTGTTTCCTTGAACCGTTGACGCTATCCTAGATCGTGTTGCTGGACGCGCTCCTCTTCCCCCAAAGGTTGTATAGGTGTCTCCCATCGATTTTGCATTTCTTGCCTCATACGTTGTACATTTCTACAATCTTCTGTGCTGTGGTATGAAGACTGATGTACTATACACCATTTATTCAAAGTGCCTTTAGTGTTTGGAGACATTTTACTTCCTGTGTAATGACCCTTTGTAGTTGTTTTTGGTTTAGCAGGGCTATCTGAAATCCTCAGGTCCTGCGAGGATTCTTTCCTTCGATCCTGCCTCTGGCTGGCTGGGAACTTATCTGCTTGTCCTGCAAACCAGCATTTTTCTGTGGTATGTTCCTTACGTTTGCAGACTTTGCTAAAAGGTATTTTTTTGTGTTTGATTCCCGTGACAGACTGTGGTTGTTCCTTAAAGCTGGTGACTGGTGCCATTGACAACGCCCGAGGAACATTTTCCTTGGGTTTCGCAATTTTTCTACATAATGTATAAGCTTCATCCCTTTTTTAATTTTTTTCTTTTGGGCTTTCTTGCGAAATGGTTTATTTGATGACAAGATAAACTGTTGAAATTCAATAATTCTGTAGAAATTTACTTTAGACATGTTGTCATTTTTATTGAACCAATCTGAAGAATCCATGTAAGATCTGACATCTATCTTAGTGAGACCCGTACAAATTTGGGCTTCTTGTGCTTCATATACAAGCAGAGTGTCACCTGTCCTCTCTGCCATCTTAAGAATCCAAGAAAGTGGACCTCCTTTGGAGCCCGATCCAAAAAAAGAAATGAATTGCTCCCTAAGTGTTGGATAATCATCCGTTTCTTTGTCAATGGCTGAAGCATAGATACCTCTAGCTGCCAGACTACCGGTTTTGATAAGGCTTCGGACGTATGAAATTTTATCTACGTCATTGGTGACATCGTTATTTCTCATTACATCTTCGCATTTACGCAAAAATGCTAAACTAGTATAATCAGGATCTTCGCCAGTAAACTCTTGTACCTCAATATTATTTAGAAGTAGCCTTACCGTTTGACCGGCCGTTGTAGGCAGTGTGTTTGTAGAACCACCTGTTGCCATTTTGTTGTGTTAGTTAAAGCACTAGCGTTAGTAACAGGTGAAGGCAATGGGTAAATGCTACCTGACCTTAATTGTCTGCTGTGTAAATCCTCAAACTGAGAATCAATTAAATTTTCACAGCTAGCTAAAGAGTCGGTAGGTGTTAACTCTATATGGCTAATTTGTGGTAATTCTTCCTCACTATCAGTTGCCACTAGGTCCTGTGAATTATTAGATGATTGGCTATCAGAGTCTGAGTCACTAATTTCCTGTTTGATACCCAAAAATTTTGGAAGATGGTCCATGTATAGGACTATTTATCACTTCACTCACTGTATAAAGACTCACTACGTTGCCCACTCATAGAGTAATGCAAAAATGTGGCGGTCAGCTCGGGGCTGATCTGGGGCTGACCTCTGGGTTGGAGCGATCGGCCTGGGGGCTGAACTCTTGGTTGGTGCAATTGTAGAGTTATGAGATATTGGTTCACACTCAGGATGGGATGGAGAAAGGAAACTCACAATGTGCTCACTGTATACATATTGTATTGGATGTACAATGCAGCTTGTTGCTGGGTAGGTAGCATGGTAATAAGCGTTGAGTAGAGAGAGCTGGGTGGTGAGGGTGCCCAGAGGAGGGACACGCGGCTTGAGGGACGCCAAGGTCGCTGGCGGGGACGGCAGCCGCCAGGCTGGCGTGGATGAGGAGGTGTTGCTTGCTGGTGGCACTGTGTAGAAAGAGAGTGGTCACAGCGGTGTCAGGCCTTATAAGGCGGGGGTAGGCGTGGGTAGATAGTTGACCCCCGCTCTGTGGGCGGCGCTTCTGTGGGCGGCGCTGGAGGCGTAGGCTGGGGAATTCGAGGTTCGGTGCTTGTAGGGGAGGAATCCACTACAATACTCCCCTTCCCCTCCGGGCGCGGCGGGAGGCTGGATGTTGGCAGAGTTGCGTGCCACATGTGAGGCAGAACGGGCTGTGCGTGGCACATGTGAGGCAGAATGGCGAGGGCGTGGATGAGCCGGCCGCTACGGGGGGGGGGGGGGGGGCAACTCTGTCTAGATACACGAGATCTGTGGGAGAAAAGAGGGAGAAGGAGGGTTGTGGAGGCGATGAATGTTGTGCTTCCCTCGCGACAGGTACAGAGTCCTCAGATGCGCCTGCTGGGGTGTGTGGGCCTGGGTCAGGAGCAGGGGCTGCGTTAGGAAGAGTGTCCATGACAGCAGCAGGATGCATGACAGCAGCAGGGCCCACGACAGCAGCAGGGTGCAGGACAGTAGCAGGGGGTAACTGAGGGAGAAAAGATGGGTGTGTGGGTCCGCGTCCGGAGCAGGGGCCGCGTCAGTAGGAGCGGCAGGGGGGTACTGCTGGGCCGGGGGCGGCGTCTGAGGCAGTACGGGTGTGTTGGGGTCAGTAGGACGTGGTGCTTGGGGCAGTAAGAGGAGCGGCTGTCTGCTTAGAGTAGCAGAGCTGCTCTAGGGTGTCTAACCTCGGTGTAGAGACAGTAGTTGTAGAGCCGATGAGAGCTGCCTCTGCGTGGGTAAGCCAGTCTTCCATGTTGCTTGAGGACTGGGAGAGTGATCAATTTCTCCTCCATCCTGTGTGAGTGCGAATCTCCGGGGGTCACCATTTGTGGGTTACGAGATGTTTGGTTCACACTCAGGATGGGATGGAGAAAGGAAACTCACAACGTGCTCTCTGTATACATATTGTAATGGATGTACAATGCAGCTTGTTGCTGGGTAGGTAGCATGGTAATAAGCATTGAGTAGAGAGAGCTGGGTGGTGAGGGTGCCCAGAGTGAGGGCACGCGGCTTGAGGGACACCAAGGTCGCTGGCGGGAGCGGCAGCCACACGGCTGGCGCGGAGGAGGTGTTGCTAGCTGGTGACACTGGGTAGAAAAGAGAGTGGTTGGTTGGTTGGTTGTACGGAGAGAAGAGAGCAGTAGCTCTGAGAGTGGGAGAAGGGTAAAGTACAAGGTAAAGTTCAGAAGTGGGAAGTAAAGGAGAAGGTTAAGAGCAGGTGGGCTATCCACCTTGCGGAGACGGGTTTTTTTTTGTCTTCCGTAACTGTGCTGCATTAGAGGTTCATGGGGTTAGGGAAGGCCGGTCTCAGCCAAGCTAAGCTAAGTTATTCTGAGTTGTCCTTGGGGCATATTATCTTAGGGTGGGGGGGGGGGGGGTACCTCCAGGTCCTTGTGGCACTGTAGGGATGATCCCCATCTTTTTTTTTTTTTTTTTTTTTTTTTTTTTTTTAGGTCTTTGTTTATTTGTGGGTCCCTCCAGGTCCTTGTGTGACTGGAGAGTTGTGCCCATCTTTTGGTTCTTATTTGTTGTTATTTTTTGTTGTTATTTTGTCGTTATTGTGTATATAGAGGCTCTGGTTCTTCATTATCATTTTTCCTGCTTCTTGGCCACCATCTGTGTGATGTGTTGTTGTTTTCCTCGATTAATTTGTTTAGTATGGGATCCTGTTCTTGCTGGATTTTTTCCCATATTGCATTTGCTTGGGTGTGTATTCTGATGTTGAGTGGGTCTATGCCATGTTCTGTGTGTATGTCTTGTACTGTTTGTGTGTATGGTGGTTGGTGTTTTGCCGCTCTTCTGAGGGCTATATTTTGCACTGCTTGATATTTAAGTTGATTAGTTCTTGCGATTGTGTTCAGAGGTATCGGAGGGTATTCTAAGTGTGGTCTGATCAGTGCTTTGTATAGGTGCAATTTCGTGTTGGTGTCCAGTTGGAGGAATCTTCTGAGTTTTGTAAATTGTGATCTTGCCATAGCTATTCTTTCATTGATGTGAGGGATTATTCCGCTTCTGGATATCTTAATGGTTAGTTTCTTTACTAAATCCCCTAGTTGGAAACATTTCTAACTCTAATATCAAGAAAAATATGGATTTGGTTGATAAACTCAATAACTTACACATTAATTATGATTTTAAACTGGTCAGTTTTGATGTAACATCACTCTTTACAAAGGTCCCAGTTGATGATTTACTAGAGTTCCTCATAGATTCCCTGGACAATATTTCATTGCCCGTCTCGAAAGACGACTTCATCGAACTCATCAAACTATGTATTAAGGATTGTAAATTTGAATTCAATGGAGAACATTATGCTCAAAAATTTGGTATGGCAATGGGTAATCCACTCTCACCTGTATTAAGCAACCTATATATGGAATTCTTTAAAAAGAAACTATTAAGTAATATTTTACCACCTTCAGCAGTCTGGTTTAGATATGTTGATGATGTATTATGTCTCTGGCCATGTAATGAGGACCTAAAAGCTTTCCTGCCACAACTTAACAACTTAGCCCCCCGATCAAATTCACTATGGAATTAGAGCAAGACTGTAAATTACCATTCCTAGACTGTCTGATACACAGAACAGGTAACACTTTTAAGTTCAGTATTTATAGAAAACCAACTAATGTGTGTTCATACATTCATTATTATTCTGCCCACCATAATAGAGTCAAACAGTCAGTATTTTCAACAATGTTTTTACGTGCTTTGAGAATTTGCAGTCCGGAATTCATTGATGAGGAATACAAATATATCTATAATATTGGCTCAAACCTTATATACCCTAGATCTTTCATAGACAAATGCCTAAACATTACTAAGAAAACTTTTTATAGAACTGATCCAAAGCCCACCCATGACCATAAGAATATCTTAATATTACCATTTCACAAAAATTTCTCACACATTCCTTCACAACTAAAAACCTGGAACGTCAATGTGGCATTTAAAAACTCATGCACTGTTAAACAAATGTTAATCAAGAACTCCCCCAACAACACAATTGGTTGCATTTGTAAAGTTCCTTGCAAGGAATGTAATATGTTTTACTTAGGCCAGACAGGTAAAGATCTTGCAACTAGAATTTAACAACACAAATACAGTGTTAGGACAGGCCAGGAATCCAATGCTCTGTTTGTTCATTTGAGGGATAACAAGCATTGCATTGAATGGGATAATGCCTCCTCAATATTACCTTGTAATTCAATTGATAGTAGGAACATCATAGAATCTAGTCTTATTAAACAAATCGAAACATTCAACATGAATTTGAGTAATGGCATGTACAAACTGGACAATTTTGTAATTAAGAAGATTTGTAACCAGGTGAGAAGGTCGGGTCACCTTACCATCTGACCTGACCACCAACCGCTGTGTGCTATTTAAAGATTAGTAGGGTCATTACCTAATACCTGACCATTGTGGACCTGGTCTCACCCTCTGTATATATACACCTTGGTTTGTATTTCTCTTTAGTCTGTACTCACCCCTGAAGATGTGAATTACACGAAAGCGCTTGGAAACTTCGTGTTTTCTTCTTTCCTTGTGGTTATCAGCATATATATATATATATATATATATATATATATATATATATATATATATATATATATATATATATATATATATAATCAACGACCTCACCAGCCAGGACTCGAACCCTCGACCTAATGCGGGGGCCAGGGAACGTTACCGACCATGCCACAAGAGCACTAAAAGCAGTTCTAGACTATGTGATATTTCACACAAAGCCTGTTCATCTAGCTGATGGCGCCGTGAACCTCTCATTGGGAACTGCCCGTGCTGCTTATGTGGATGCAGTAGCATTTTACCGAATCCAGCTGGTATGAAACACGAAGTATACATGGTACCTCGTGTTTCATACCAGCTATCTATCTATCTACAGTATATATATATATATATATATATATATATAATATATATATATATATATATATATATATATATCATGGGCCGGTTAAAGGTCCAACCGAAAACGTCCGATCGCATATACGTCTGGGAAAAACAAAAAACAAAAAAAAACACTTACGTGACGCCTGCTGGACCACCACTCCACGACCCCCTGACACACGATGATCCTCCCCATACCGGCCAGATAATATGTTTTAAAGGAATATCCTTCCTTCCTTAGGCTTTACTAAGCCCCTTTATAATATTATTTATACAGTCATCCCTTGGTTATATATATATATATATGTATGTATGTATGTATGTATAAATTTCATTAGCCCAATAAAGCACGCGGACTTCTACATACAATCAACACCTCAACCCGCCAGGATTCGAACTCACTGCCCACAAGCCCATGACTGTGACCGGGGAACGCTACCTCTGGACCACCAGGATACCCGCCAGGATTCGAGCTCGTGGGCCGTGGGTTCGAATCCTGGCGGGTTGAGGTGTTGATTGTATATATATACAGTATATATAAATATAGTTTCACAGGTACTGAGTTCAGTTGAGAGTATATTGTACCTTCTCTGCTCAGGGAAATGTCTTAGTGCACTTGTATAGGAGAGCACTAGGAGTGAGTTGTTCACTGGGTAACAGGTGATATGATAGTCTCTCTCTCACAGCAGCGAGAGAGAGTTGTCAGGCCGGCCTTAAAGGATACGCGTCAGGTTGTTGTTGCTGAACTGCGCTGACCAAGCTTGACCTCGCCTGCTCCCCAGAGGAAATGTCAACTCACCAATTGATTCATACTCATGGGTGAATGACTTGGTGAATATATGGGTAATATACATTTGGGTAAATATTTATATAATACAAATGTTGCTGGTACAATAGTGGGAGAAGGAGCAAGTGCCGACTGGGCTGCCGCCAAGAATTTCCCCCATTTTTACGCAAAATTATGGAAGAAGGACAGTTTACCAATGACCAAGTGTTCAATATGGAAGAATCAGGGTTGTACTGGAAGAAATTGCCATTCAAGACCTTTGTAGTCAAGTCTGCGAGCAAGTGTCGGGGGTGCAAAATGCAGAAGGAGCGCATCACCGTACTGTTCATCAGCAATGCCTCCGGCACTGCGAAGCTGAAGTTGTCTGTGATCCACAAAGCCCGCAAGCCGCATGCTTACAAGAATTTGGACATGAGCAAGTTAAATGTCCACTGGCTAACCTCAGGGAAGGCGTGGATGTTCTCTGGACTGTCCCTCTCCTGGTTTGACAACTGTCTCGTTCCTGATGTCAAGAAATTTTGCGTGCAAAATACTGTAATGTGCCATTCAACATTTTGTTGCTCCTCGACAACGCACCAGGACACTCGCCCCTATTGCTGGATTGTCACCCCAACGTAAAAGTGGTCTTCCTTCCCGCTAACACTAAGTCGTTAATCCAGCCCATGGATCAGGAGTTGATTTGCAACGTGAAGGCTGCTTTCTCCGCCAAGAAGTTTTGGCTCCTGAACGACTTCACCAACACCAATGATGAATTGTAGAACCTAGACAGTGGCATCGATAGCAAGAGCGAGGACGAGGATCACGAACAAGATTTGGCTGACCATGAAGTGCGAGTCAAGCAGTTCTGGAAACTGTTTAACGTGACGAAGGCTGTTGATTTCTTGGTGGAGGCATGGGGCAGCTATCTGTGGCAACGATTCATCACGCGTGGCGTCATGTGTTGGAGGGTATCCCAGGTGAGAGGCAGAGGCAAGCGGTGGGTGGCGAGGCTCAGTCTGTTGCTGTGGCATTGGAGAATGCAAGAGAGGCTGCACAAAGTGTTAGAGCTACAGGCTTCTCCGAGACCTCCAACGAGGACATCCTGGAGGAAATTAGGCAATCTGAGGTTACTGCAGACGAGGTGTTGCAAGATGATGACGTCAGTGAGCAGCGAGGTATTACAGAAGAACAAGAGCAGAAACTAACACATGCTGATGTGAAGGAAATCATCGAGGCAGTTGAGAGATTGAAGCTCCTCCTTGCCAAAGACCCAGTCACTCATTGCTACGAAGTGTCTAATAACCTTCAGTTGCAATCCCTGGAGCCCTATGTTAAGCTGCATCATGATCACATCAATGCTAGCCGTCAAAAAAACATCACCGAGTTCTTAATGTAAGGGCGCGTGTTTTCCAACACCTACACCACCCTTATCTTACTTACTTCTCTTATCTTAGTTCTTACTCTTACTCAGTTCCTTTGGTAGCGTGGACATTCTTTTGGTAGCATGGTCGAGGTTCTAGGCACATGGGTATTGTAATTCTGGTATCAAGTCACTTGGACAGAAATAAAGGTAAAATACTGTGGGAGAAATGAATACACCTAAAATACTCTAAGAACAAATATATTAATATGAAATCAAAGGGGAAAAAGAGATATTATTCGCATAACTACCAGGTTCAACTCCTGGGCTTATTGCAGACTCAGTACTTTCTTTACTTATTTTCTTAGTTACTTATTTTCTTATTTCTTTACTCAACAGTAATTACTCAGATCTTACACTCATACTGCACACAACCTTACTGGTGTTACATTACATACATAGCAGGACCAGTTCCTTGGCCCTACTCACAATACATAGTACATGGCACTCATTGTAGATTACTGTACTTCTCACACCTACTAGTGGTACATGGCATTACAGTACAGATACAAGACTTTACTCAACATACTCGTTAATACTGAAAATAGCAGATAAAGGGGTCGACTACCCAACATGGGATAATTATTTCCAACTAATTATCCCTAACATACATGTTACAACATTCTCTGTGGACATATACTTCCAGGGTGCGTCCCAGGGTAGAACACTGAGATTCACGACTGTTGTTATAGTCGGTGGTGGCCAGACACATGGCGAGTCTGGGGTCTGGCACCACGAGGCAGTGGAGCATACTAATCAGGCCGCATCGGTGTCATCGTTTCATATATGGTCCATGCTGAGTATCTACTACATCCTGGGTAGTTGTCAAGTGATGCAAGAATCACAAGGGGATCTGGAGGCAGATGGGAGAGCGGGGCGTCAGGGGACGGAAGCATGACAACACAATCACAACAAATCTCTGGTCTAGACGACAGACGTATTTACGTTATATTACTTCTTACACTAAGTGAATGACAATTCAACTGTTAAAGCATGAACACTGATGAACACTGATATTCACTACAATTGACTGAATCAAATTGAATGGCTACACATAAACATACCTGGAGGCAGATGGGAGAGCGGGGCGTCAGGGGACGCTCGCCCTGCGTGATGCTCAGGTATATATATCTCTGAGTTGTCAGTGATTGCTACTCATGCAATGACAATAATTACAAACAACTCTGTTACTCATTCAAAGATTACCCTCAGTTGACAAAGGTCTGGCAAATTACTTGAGTTGATTCACACAGACTAATTCAAGATTGAGCTTCCCAGGAGAAAGTGGAAAAACAAAGCATTGATAACTGTCTTCACAAAGGCGGGGCAAACTAGGAGGGAAACACAAGTGTAGCGTCTATGGGGAAAAACACGTCTTCTCAGGGGTCGCTAACCCACTCATGTTTTGCGGTCGTGGAGTTTAATAAGAATCATTAGTTAAATAGATTAGCAGTCAACGTGACCATGACAAAGCTCTCCCTTTTCCCGAGATTCTTATTAAGGGATAACGTTCGCTAAACATGTACAGTAATTACACAGATTCTTTAAACAACTGTTACCTTTCGTCACGGTTTCACACTACATACACTCGTAACAACACATCAGGACTATTACAGGCATCTGGTACAAAAGCATACAAAATAAAAACACAATGGTTACATACATGGGATAAACGGTAGCAAAAAAAAACAATCTATTATCATTAACAACATGGCATAAGGAAACAAAATACAGGTAATTAAACATACATAGGAGAATAATGTAACAAATAGAACCTACGAAAACTCTACAGGTGTTAGTGTTCGCTCCTGTAGATAGAACTTGATACCCAGAACACATGCATGGCGCAGTGTGTCATTTTACTGGATAATTATACAAGTGAAGTGTAAAGTTTGTGGCAAGACCGGCTTATGGACCCCTGCTCTGTGTCAACCACCGCTAATGGTCGTCTCTTCAAAGAATTTATAGCAACTTTGAGCAGTGTCAGTGACAGTGATTTCCTGTGAAGTGTATAGTCATAGTACATTGTGTGTTTAGTGCCATAACTGTGTGACCGTGTTCTAAAGGATTCCCAAGGTAAAAGGCATGTTCTGGGCATTTGTAAGGAGTAAAGTTCAGTGCATCCTCCTCTCGCCATGTCCATAGGGTGACTGACTGTGAGTCGTCGCCTCCACCCCCTCACAGCGAGACACTGCCCGAGACGCGCACACACACACACATGTACGAACACACTGACTGCGGCCATTCCTTTATATATATTTATATATATAATCTACTTATCTGTGCATTTAATTAATTTTTTTTGTCTCAGATCTTGTTGATACGACGGGCTGACCGGTCAACATTGATTTAAGACACAGTACACAGATTAAGTTATTATGTCTCGTGCCTTACGCAGTCGTGGAGCCAACGCCTGGATGAGTCAGTCGGATGACAGCTCGGCAGAGATGGATGACCAGGCTGAACAGGACGCTCCGGCTCCAACCACATCGCGCACTTCAGTGTTGTCTTCAGAGATAATTGCTTTAATGAAGTTTATGAGGGACGAAAGGCGTCACGACTTTGCTACAAGACGTGTGGAAGACGAAGAAAGAAGGCAAGCAGAGGCAGAGAGAGACCACCAATGGAGATTGGAAGACAGTGCACGGTTTGAAGCTTTGATATCTTGCCTCACTGTTAACCAAGCCCCTGGCTCTAACACTGCCTCGGTATCGACTGGTTCAGATACCTCATCAACGCTTTCTTCACGCCCCCCAGCCCCACCTAAAGTGGCTGCTCAAACACCGCCATCTTGAAGCCTGATGTGAATTTCCAGACTTTTCGTGAATGGCGGCGACGGTGGACTGATTATGCTACAATGGTGGATCTCCAGAGTTCGTCACAGCCTAAACAACTTATTCAGCTGCGTATGTGCCTGTCCTTGGAAACTCAGCATGTCTTGGAACTTACGTTGCAGGTACCTCCGACCTCTTCGTTATCTGTAGAGGAGGTACTGGACATTCTACAACGGCACATCAAAGGGCAGCGGAACGAAGCTCTACGCAGGAGGGAATTGTTTAGTTGCAGACAGATGGAGGGCGAGACTTTTGATGCCTTTTACGTACGACTCAAGAGAGCCTCAGAAGAGGTAGATATATGCCCAGGTAACCACCAGCAGTGCGAGGAGACCCAGTTGAAGCAGGTGATCCTGATGGGTGTTAAGGACGAGGAGCTTGTCCAACGCCTCACCTCCCTCGACTCTTCCTCTTCTCTTAAGGATGTATTGACGATATGTCGCTCCTATGAGGCTGCCAGGTGTGCCACCTCTGCCATCCGAGCTCCCCCTACAGCTGTACGCGCTGTGTCCTGGTACAAGAAGGACAAGAAGTCCACTCCAACGCCTTCGCCCACTACGCCCACGCCCGGCTCCTTTTTTTAACAACTGTGGTAAGCAGCACGGAACACAGGTGTGTCCAGCTGCTGACTCTACCTGCAACAGTTGTGACCGTAAGGGCCACTGGTCACTCACAGTACGGTGCCCAGCTAAACGCGTCCAGTGCAATGTGTGCGGTCGTCTGGGCCACTACGACAAGTGTTGCCCTACCAACAAACCCAAGGAACAGCGTCGGTGGAAGCAGCAGCGCCCTTCCACCAGTGAGGGCCGCCCACAGTCTTCCAATCAGAAGCATGACGACCCTGGACAACGCTCGAGCCGTATTAGGAATGTGTGCTCCCCCTCGCGTCCCAGGACGAAAGTTCCCAAGCACATCAGCGTCCTCGTGACCTACGGCAGTGTGTCATCCCGTTTTCAGATGTTGCCCCACACCGGCGCTGATGCTACAGTCATCGGTCCCCAGCATTTGCAATACCTGGGTCTCTCTCCAAGTGATCTAGGACCGCCACCCAAGGATCTCCGCTTCACGGCAGATGGTTCACAGATGGCCCCAGCCCTAGGTTCACTCCAAGCACAAGTCACCTTTGGCAACAGGTCGTGTCAAGCCTGGATTGATGTGCATAACGGTGTCCCGACTCCTTTGCTGTCCTACAGACATTGTCAAGAGTTGGCCATCATCTCCAATGGCTTCCCTAAACCTATTCTCGAGGTAAAACACGCCAACAGGGTGCACAAAGGGAGCAGCAACTGCCCTGCTGCCGCCCTACCCCTACCTCTTGCCAGTGACATCTCTCCTTCGGATGCTCAGAAGTACTTCCTGAAGGAATTCAGCGACGTTCTGGTGACCAAGTCCGCTCTGGAATCCAAGCCTCTCAAGAAGATGGTAGGCCCCCGGATGAGGATCCACCTGAGGGACGACGCGAAGCACTTCGCTATCTACACCCCTCGACTGGTCCCCCTGGCCTTCCGCGAGGCGGTCAAAAACGAGCTGGACTCCATGGTCGCCCAAGAAATTATTGTACCAGCCGGTGATGACCCGTCTCCATGGTGTCACCCTATGGTAGTCGTCGCAAGATCCAAAGATGGTGTTCGGATCACCACTGACCTCTCCAAGCTCAACAGCCAGGTGTCTCGTCTTGCGCACCCTTCTCCCACGCCCTTTGCAGCTATTCTCAGTGTGAACCCAAAGGCGCGCTTCTCCACGACGATGGACGCCCTGTGTGGATACTGGCAGATAGAGCTTGCCGAAGAAGACCGACCACTTACAACTTTCATCACCCCGCATGGACGTTACAGTTATTGCCATGGCCCCATGGGATTCGCCGCTACAGGAGATGCTTTCTGCCTTCGAGGTGATATGGCTCTACAAGGTCTGGCAAACTGCATGAAAGTGGTCGACGACATACTCGTGTACAATGAGGAGTACATGGATCACCTCTGCCGTATCTACGAGGTACTCAACAGGTGCCGGAAGCATGGCATCACCCTAAATGCCGACAAGTTTGTTCTGGCCAGCTCTTCAGTGGACTTTTGTGGGTACACCCTCTCAGGGAATGGTATTGCAGCTGACCCTGAGAAGGTCCGTGCCATCACGGATTTCCCCACCCCTGCTAACCTCACCGACTTGAGGTCCTTCAACGGTCTCGTCAACCAGTTAGCAGAGTTTTCGCCGGACATCTCCGCAGCTGCCCAACCACTTCGCCCCCTGATGAGCCCCAGGAGGACATTCCTGTGGACCCCCGACCACGACAAGGCCTTCCAGCAAGTGAAACAGGCCCTGTCTAGTCCACCTGTCCTCGCCTCGTTTGACCCAGCCTTGCCGACGGTTCTGCAGACAGATGCCTCACGCTTGTACGGCGTGGGATACGCCCTATTGCAGGATCATGGTGGAAGGCAGTTCCGGCTCGTCCAGTGTGGCTTGCGTTTCCTCTCTGACACCGAGATGCGCTACGCCACTATTGAGTTGGAGCTGTTGGCTGTGGTTTGGGCGATGTCCAAGTGCAGGTCTTACCTCATAGGCCTGCAACACTTTCACCTAGTGACCGACCATCGCCCGCTTGTTCCGATCCTCAACCACTACACGCTGGACGCCGTTGAGAACCCTCGCCTCCAGCGTCTGAAAGAGAAGCTCTCGGCGTACATCTTCACAGCAGTGTGGCGTGCTGGTAAGGAGCTCTGCATCCCCGATGCCTTATCCGTCTCTCCTGTCAGCCGCCCTACTCCAGAAGACCATGTGCCCGACGCCGACCTCGCTCTTTCTGTCAGGACTGTGGTCACCCTACATGCCGTCCAAGACCTTCGTTCGGACCTGTCACCAGATGATGACAAGGCAATGGAGGACCTTCGAACAGCAGCCCGAGATGACCCTTCCTACGTCCGACTCGTCGAGTGTGTGAGGAATGGATTTCCTAGCAACCGCTACGACCTTCACAACACCCTACTCCCGTATTGGAAACTCCGCGATGAACTCTACTGCAACGGAGACCTTGTTCTGTACGGAGCATGTGTAGTTGTCCCTGCTGCCTCACGTCCCTGCGTCTTGGCTCACCTTCACGACAGTCACCGTGGAGCTGAGGCCACCAAACGACGTGCACGACAGACTGTGTTCTGGACCGGCATCGACTCCGACATCTCCAATGTTGTCCGTGCGTGTGAGCCCTGCCAAGTATTACAACCCAGCCAGCAGCAGGAACCCTTCATGAGTAACGACAACCCCACCCGCCCCTTTCAGTCTGTGTCGGCCGACTTTTTCTGTGTGTCAGGAGAGTCCTTCCTCGTTATCATCGATCGTCTCTCTGGTTGGCCGGTTGTCATCAAGTGCGGTAATGACACGACGTCTGCCGCCACCATCAGCAAGTTCCGCCACTACTTCCGTGACGTGGGCGTTCCTGTGCACCTGCGAACCGACGGAGGGCCCCAGTTCACAAGCCGGGACTTTGCTGTGTTCCTTGACCAATAGGGAGTCCGGCATGTGTTGTCATCGCCCCATTACCTGCAGTCCAATGGCCACGCTGAGGCTGCTGTCAAATCCCTGAAGCACCCCATCCTTAAGGTGGCCCCTTCTGGGAATATTGACTGCGAAGCCTTCAACCGGGGTCTTCTTGAACTCCACAAAACACCTAACTACACCGGACGCTCCCCCACCCAGGTCTTATATGGACGCCCCCTTCGTTCTTGTGTCCCTGCTCACCCTCAATCCTCCTCCAAGGAGTAGCAGGCCAAGACAGAGGATTGTGATCGCTGAGCCGCCGAACGTGTTCATGACGTCGTCGCCCGCTACAACGACCACGCCCGTCCTCTCTCCAGGTTGAGTGTCAGCACCCAAGCCCATGTTCAGGACCAGACCTCCCTACGTTGGGATAAAGTGGGCGTAGTCATGGGTCTCGGTACGTCACGGGACTACCAGGTGCGGTTACCTAGTGGTCGCGTGTGGTGGAGGAACCGCCGTTTTCTCCGCCCCGTAACAATGCCTTCTGCTGATCCCGCCACCAGTGTTGAGTCCCATGCCCTTCCCTCGACGCTCAGATCGGATCCAAAAGAAAAGGTCCGCTCAAGACTTTGCTATGAGTGTATAAGGGGGAGGGAGGTGTATGTATATTATGTATGCTGTATGTATATTATGTATGTATATTATGTATGTGCTCCATTTATATACACTATTTATTCAGCCTAGCTAGCAGCGTGTGGCAATGTATTTATCATGTCCCACACGCTTAATTAATGTGCCTGGCGACATATGGGAGCTGTTAATGTATCACTTGCCACATGTCGCCTAGAGGCTAGTTGACCCCCATACAGAGTAAGGAGCGCCACCTCCCTTGTGTACATATCTGTTTATCCAGTTAATAGAAACTACAAAAACTCTACAGGTGTTTGTGTTCGCTCCTGTAAATAGAACTTGATACCCAGAACACATACACATATCTTTACTCATTATGGCGAAATCAGCTGCAGTATCCACTTCCATGGTTATAGGTGTGTCATTAATACACAAGTCCACATTATACCTACAGTATGTTTAACTTTCTCTTCAAGACTGGTGTAAATAGTAAACACATGGGCACTCTCATCATTATCAGATCCAAAGTTACTAACACTCTCATGAACACTGTTTTTCATTTCCTTCTCTCCACCTTCAACAGCATGTACTCTACCTTTATCACTTCTACAGGCAGGAGCAATATGTCCAATACGTTGACAATTGCAACATTTTGAATTCTTGAACTTACACTGAAAGATTTCATGTTTCCCTCGGCACCTCTTACATTTTACATCAGCATTTGTTCTTTGTTTTGTGGTATAATTATTCCTTTTAGCTACAGTTAGTTTACACACTGAGCCACTACTGCCAACTGTTTCACTACCAGCATTGGGAACAAATTCTCTGGTGTTTTTCTCGGCCAATTCCATACTCGTAGCTATCTGACATGCACTTTCAAAAGTTAAGTTAGTGGTGTTCATTAACTCATTCTGTATTTTTTCATAATTCAGGCCTATTACAAACCTGTCTCTTTGAGTTCAGTTCAAGAACTGTCCAAAGTTACAGTGAATGGATAATTTCTTCAAAGCTACTATATAATTACTTACTGATTCATCTTTACCTCTATCTTTTGTGCCAAATTTGTAACTTTCAGCGATCTCAAGTGGAGCAGGGTCAAAATGTTGCTTCAAAATCTTGATAATCTGAATCAGTGAGGAGTCTTTGGGCTTGTTTGGAACCAGCAAATTGACCAGAGTAGAATAAACATTAGCTCCTACCTCTGTCAAAAAGATTGCCTTCCTTTTCTCTTCAAGGGCCTTTCTCTTCCGAGCATCACCACCGTCGTCCATTAATTCATTTGCCAAAAAGAAGAAGTCCATTCTTTCACAGTATGATGTGAAATCTTCCCTGTCTGCATCATACTCCCCCAATCGTCCGATGTATCCAGTGAGGCCAGCCATGGTTGCTCTCTTCACTTAAATTCTCCAGGTTCAGAGTAGCCTTCCCTTCAGTGGTCACTATTCTCCCTTCAAGGATTTCACAAACACTTTGCCAATCCTATCCTCGTCGCTAGTGTAGTATCTTGCGTTAATTAATTGGAGAATGACGAGTCACATGGTCAGTCTAGCTGGGGAGTTTATTCTCCGTTCTTAGTTACAACGTGCCAAACACATTTCGTGTTTACACACGCCTAAACACTTTCTGACTTTGGTAAGAAATAACATAATATATAATATATATATTCAATAAAGGCAGCATATAAACATACATATATATAACACTAGCAAGAGAGGCATTCCACACTCTTCTTTTCTACACTTCCTTGTCCATCAGGCCATGCACCTGATGAAGCAACTGGTGGTGAAACCTGGGTGTCATTCCTGAGAATGAACATGTCTCCACCCCCATACTTCTCCACTCTACACATCAACTTACTGGACACAGGTTCTGAGCTGACTGCCCTGAACTGTTCTCCTGTGACTGCAATCATGCCTGGAGGTCACAACAACTCACTGTAACTACACAACACGGGCACAGTGCACACTTTCAAAAACAAATGGATTACTGCCTAACTGTCCTTTTAATACATGAAAACACTTGAAGTACTGGCTCAAAAGTATTGCACAAATTACTACTCAACTTATTACTCATTACCCGTAGTGATAATACTGAAATGTGAACTTGTACTTTACTGCTTCACTGATGAATTCACGAGAAAAACATCACTGTACTCTTTTGTCACTTTTCAAGACAACTTATTGTGCACACTCAAAGCAATAGTACTGTACTTGTTATTGTCAATCTCTGTATAGTTCAACACTGTAGGAGCTCTTCCGGAATTACACTGTACTCTAGCAAATCAAACTTGCAAAAGAATCACAGACATTTCCATTACTGAGAGTCACGTTCACAAAAAATAAAGTGGTAATACTGTAATACTTTACGAGACTGTCCCCTCGGTACTCAACAAGTATTCACTGTCTTTTCAATTGCAATGATTTTAACACTATCACTTCACCATGTACTCTGTTGTACTCACAAATGGGGGGGGGGGGGGTCCTTACATGTACTTTCACCAATCAATTTCCAAAGATTGCGTTCTTTTACCGATGTCCATATCACCACAGAGTCCTCAACTCATCAAGGCAATTGCTGAAATTATACATGTATTAGATCTCAAATAAACATAAAACACACTTAATGACAATGCCTGTAAGTCTACACTGCTAGAACTAATGCTCTATGCACTAAAATTATAATGTAATAGAAACACAAAAAAATACAATGTACTCAGAAATATATAACCCAACTCGTGTTATACAAATAAATTCACTTGTCAAAACTGACCTCAACTTATACTAAAACACTTCCAATTGAAATTAAAACAAATACCTCCAAAATATGTCAATTTCAAATAACTCTTACTTACATAACCTTAATACAAGTATGGTCTTCCGGTACACTCAGAAATCAACACTGTCCCAACACTCTTAACACAGTATATGTTCACTGTCCGCTCATTGTTTGTAAATAACAAAGTATTAACTCGAGTGATCACAACAATTACTATGGTACCAATGGAGAAAGGCACCCAAAAAAAATTACCTTGGCATACAACCAACACTTTTCTGAGATTTCACAAAAGGACTGCAAAATTTTTTTTAGGTAGCTAACCTCTGTTTCTCAGACACTTTTCAATACAGTACTTTAAACATTACAAGTATCCACATCTTACTGTACACTTTACTTTAAAACAGATTTCAAATATTCTCGAGGCAATTGTTCTAACCTAACTTCAAGTAAAGTATTTGCCGTGAACTGTTTTCAATTTCTCCGTAACCTCAAAAGTTTTTTTGCACAGAATTACAAACTATATTGTACACTGGAAAAATTACTGAACAAAATTATTAGCACTCTGAAATATTCATTAGTTACAGTGAAATGATTAGGTACCTGCACGGAGAAATGGTTTTTACAACTCAAACTTAAACAAATATTACCCACAGTATCACATTTATTCCTCCTGACCTTGATACCATATAAATTACATCCCACCACAGCTGCAAACCAATGTAAGGGTGCGTGTTTTCCAACACCTACACCACCCTTATCTTACTTACTTCTCTTATCTTAGTTCTTACTCTTACTCAGTTCCTTTGGTAGCGTGGACATTCTTTTGGTAGCATGGTCGAGGGTCTAGGCACATGGGTATTGTAATTCTGGTAACAAGTCACTTGGACAGAAATAAAGGTAAAATACTGTGGGAGAAATGAATACACCTAAAATTCTCTAAGAAAAAATTTATTAATATGAAATCAAAGGGGAAAAAGAGATATTATTCGCATAACTACCAGGTTTAACTCCTGGGCTTATTGCAGACTCCGTACTTTCTTTACTTATTTTCTTAGTTACTTATTTTCGTAATTCTTTACTCAACAGTAATTACTCAGATCTTACACTCTTACTGCACACAACCTTACTGGTGTTACATTACATAAATAGCAGGACCAGTTCCTTGGCCCTACTCACAATACATAGTAGCCTACATGGCACTCATTGTAGATTACTGTACTTCTCACACCTACTGGTGGTACGTGGCATTACAGTACAGGTACAAGACTTTACTCAACATACTCGTTAATACTGAAAATAGCAGATACAGGGGTCCACTACCCAACATGGGATAATTATTTCCAACTAATTATCCATTAACATACATGTTACAACACTCTCTGTGGACATATACTTCCAGGGTGCGTCCCAGGGTAGAACACTGAGATTCACGACTGTTGTTATGGTCGGTGGTGGCCAGACACATGGCGAGTCTGGGGTCTGGCACCACGAGGCAGTGGAGCATACTAATCAGGCCGCATCAGTGCCATCGTTTCATATATGGTCCATGCTGAGTATCTACTACATCAGGGGTAGTTGTCGAGTGATGCAAGAATCACAAGGGGATCTGGAGGCAGATGGGAGAGCAGGGCGTCAGGGGACGGAAGCATGACAACGCAATCACAACAAATCTCTGGTCTAGACGATAGACGTATTTACGTAATATTACTTCTTACACTGGGTGAATGACAATTCAACTGTTAAAGCATGAACACTGATGAACACTGATATTCACTGATATTCACTACAATTGACTGAATCACACAGAATGGCTACACATAAACATACCTGGAGGCAGGTGGGAGAGCGGGGCGTCAGGGGACGCTCGCCCTGCGTGATGCGTGGGTATATATATCCCTGAGTTGCCAGTGATCGCTACTCACGCAATGACAATAATTACAAACAACTCTGTTACTCATTCAAAGATGACCCTCAGTTGACAAAGGTCTGGCGAATTACTTGAGTTGATTCACACAGACTAATTCAAGATTGAGCTTCCCAGGAGAAAGTGGAATAACAACGCATTGATAACTGTCTTCACAAAGGCGGGGCTCTGGGAGGGAAACACAAGTGTAGCGCCTATGGGGAAAAACACGTCTTCTCAGGGGTCGCTAACCCACTCATGTTTTGCGGTCGTGGAGTTTAATAAGAATCATTAGTTAAATAGATTAGCAGTCAACGTGACCATGACATTCACCCGCCACCCACCACAGCCAACCCAAGTCAGTGATAGTGAGGATATGGACTATTAGGGGTTTGACAAGGAGGCCCTGCTAGCCTCTGTAGTGGATAGAGATACAAGTGATACATGTGAGGGCCAATAATCTGCCCTCTGCCTCGGAACCAACCCCCCATCCCCGTGTGCCCAGCCATCTCTTCTACTAACATAAGTGTTAAAAAACCTAATATTATTGATATTTCTCTTAAATATTAATTGTGTGAGCATACCATCACAAAATTAAGATGTTAATTTTACTACAATGTACGTATTGTGTGGGTGATAGCCCAAGAAAGGGTTGTCTGGCGGTCGGCCCAGTCTCTATTTCAATTAATCTTATATGTTCTGTTATTTTATTTACGCGTTTCACTTTATACGCGAACCTCCATGGGTTTAATTACACGCGTAAACCCAGACTATACTGTGTGTATATATATATATATATATATATATATATATATATATATATATATATATATATATATATATATATATATATATATATATATATATATATATTGTTAGGTTCTGAATAATAAGTTCTATATACAGGAGAGAACACAAACACCTGTATAGTTTTGTAGGTTCGGTTTACTGGATAAGAGTATGTACACAGAGGAGAGCAGCGGTCTCCCTGGCTAGGCTCCTTGTCAACTGCTATAGGCGACGTATGGCAAGTGATACATTAGCAGCTTCCATACGTCGCCAGGCACATTAATTAGGCATGTGGGATATGGTAATAACATTGCCACACGCTGCTAGCTACATAAATGGAGCACATACATAATATACATACATGATATATAATCCAGCATACATAATATACATACACCTCCCTCCCCCCTATACACTCATAGCAAAGTCTTGAGCGGACCTTTTCTTTTGGATCCGTTCTGAGCGTCGAGGGACTTCATCACTGGGAAGGGTATGGGACTCAACACTGGTGGCGGGGCCAGCAGAAGGCATTGTTACGGGTCGGAGAAAACGGCGGTTCCTCCACCACACACGACCACTGGGTAACCGCACCTGGTAGTCCCGTGACCTGCCGAGACCCATAACTACGCCTACTTTGTCCCAACGTAGGGAGGTCGGGTCCTGAACACGGACTTGGGTGCCGACGCTCAACCTGGGGAGAGAACGGGCGTGGTCATTGTAGCGGGCGGCGACGTCCTGAACACGTTCGGCGGCTCGGCGATCACAATCCTCTGTCTTGGCCTGCCACTCCTTGGAGAAGGATTGAGGGTGAGCAGGGACACAAGAACGAAGGGGGCGTCCATACAAAACCTGGGCAGGGGAGCGTCCGGTGTAGTTAGGTGTGTTGCGGAGTTCAAGAAGACCCCTGTCGAAGGCCTCGCAGTCAATGTTCCCAGAAGGGGCCACCTTAAGGATGAGGTGCTTCAGGGATTTGACAGCAGCCTCAGCGTGGCCGTTGGACTGCGGGTAATGGGGCGATGACAACACATGCCGGACTCCCCATCGGTCGAGGAACACAGCAAAGTCCCGGCTTGTGAACTGAGGCCCTCCGTCGGTTCGCAGGCGTACAGGAACGCCCACGTCACGGAAGTAGTGGCGGAACTTGCTGATGGTGGCGGCAGACGTCGTGTCATTACCGCACTTGATGACAACCGGCCAACCAGAGAGACGGTCGACGAAAACGAGGAAGGACTTTCCTGACACACAGAAAAAGTCGGCCGACACAGACTCAAAGGGGCGGGTGGGGTTGTCGTCACTCATAAAGGGTTCCTGCTGCTGGCTGGGTTGTAATACTTGGCAGGGCTCACACGCATGGACAACATTGGAGATGTCGGAGTTGATGCCGGGCCAGAACACAGTCTGTCGTGCACGTCGTTTGGTGGCCTCAGCTCCACGGTGACTGTCGTGAAGGCGGGCCAAGGCGTGGGGACGTGATGCAGCAGGGACAACTACACGTGCTCCGTACAGAACAAGGTCTCCGTCGCAGTAGAGTTCATCGCGGAGTTTCCAATACGGGAGCAGGGTGTTGTGAAGATCGTAGCGGTTGCTAGGAAATCCATTCCTCACACACTCGACAAGTCGGACGTAGGAAGGGTCATCTCGGGCCGCTGTTCGAAGGTCCTCCATTGCCTTGTCGTCATCTGGTGACAGGTCCGAACGAAGGGATTGGACGGCATGGAGAGTGACCACAGTCCTGACGGAAAGAGCGAGGTCGGCGTCGAGTACATGGTCTTCTGGAGTAGGGCGGCTGACAGGGGAGCGGGATAAGGCATCAGGGATGCAGAGCTCCTTGCCAGCACGCCACACTGCAGTGAAGATGTACGCCGAGAGCTTCTCTTTCAGACGCTGGAGGCGAGGGTTCTCAACGGCGTCTAGCGTGTAGTGGTTGAGGATCGGGACAAGCGGGCGATGGTCGGTCACTAGGTGAAACTATTGCAGGCCTATGAGGTAAAACCTGCACTTGGACATCGCCCAAACCGCAGCCAACAGCTCCAACTCAATAGTGGCGTAGCGCGTCTCAGTGTCAGAGAGGAAACGCGAGCCACACTGGACGAGCCGGAACTGCCCTCCACCATGATCCTGCAGTAGGGCGTATCCCACGCCATACAAGCGTGAGGCGTCTGTCTGCAGAACTGTCGGCAAGGCTGGGTCGAACGTGGCGAGGACAGGTGGACGAGACAGGGCCTGTTTCACTTGCTGGAAGGCCTTGTCGTGGTCGGGGGTCCACAGGAATGTCCTCTTGGGGCTCATCAGGGGGCGAAGTGGTTGAGCAGCTGCGGAGATGTCCGACGAAAACTCTGCTAACTGGTTGACGAGACCTATGAAGGACCTCAAGTCGGTCAGGTTAGCAGGGGTGGGAAAATCCGTAATGGCGCGGACCTTTTCCGGGTCAGCTGCTGTGAGGGGGCGGGTTCTCTAACTGCCACCAATGTGAGGGGGCGCATTCTCGGTCTGCCACCAATGTGAGGGGGCCTGACTCCCTCTCTGTTTCTACACCACCCTCATCTTATTTACTTCTCTTAGTTCTTACTCTACTCAGTTCCGTCACCTATTCTTGGGTAGCATGGGCGAGGGTCTAGGCACGTGAGTATGGTAATTTTGGTATCAGGTCACTTGGATGGAAATAAAGGTAAAATACTGTGGGAGAAATGAATACACCTAAAGTACTCTAAAAACAAATTTATTAATATAAAATCCAAGGGGAAAATAGATGTTATTAACATATAACTGCCAGGCTCAGCTCCTGGGCCTATTGCAAACTCTCTATGTCTTATGTACTGGTTTCCTTGTTTTCCTATTTACTCAACAGCAATTATTCGGACATTACACTCTTACCGTGCACCCAATACCTGGTGTCACCTTACATTATATCGTAGGACCAGCTCCTTGTCTTTCCTCCCAAGACACTAATACTGATACAAACCCCGACATGGGTCCCCCACAACATGGGTAAGTATTAACAACACCTACAACCACACTGTGGACCATAATTCCAAGGCCTGTCACAGGGTATAGCACTGGCGCCTCTACAACTGCTGTTGTGGTCGGTTACACTCCGACCCGAGATGGGGTAGCCAGACACATGGCGGGTCTGGGGTCTGGCCCAACGAAGCCTTGGGGCACATTAATCCGGCTGCATCGGTGCCATCTTCTCACATATGATCCCGGCTGGACAACTAATACATCCGAGGCCGTTGTTGGATGGTAGAGCGATTCAATAATCACAATGGGATCGGGAGACAAACGGGATCAGCATCAGGGGACCTGGATGGATGAAGGGACGAGCACTCACTAACGGTGACAACAACATCACGTTTCAGGGGACGTTAAAGACGTAAATATGACTTCACTCAGAGCATATCAACTACGTTACTGTAACACTTGCACAATCAACTATTAATTGGGTCAAATCACTTAAAGAAGGGCAAATTACAACACAGAGTGGGTGGCCTACCTGTATGGGTGAAGGGACGGGCACTCACTAACGGTAGAAATGCTCGCGGGGCCCTCACTCAAAACAGACCAGGGAGTCCACCTACTCCTATTCCGATGAATTAATTTACTGTACACTCTGACCTTGAAATTGAGACTATGAACTCATTTTCATTCTCTATTATCATCTCAACTAACAATGCTCTGACTCAGCTATCGAAAGCCAAATTAAATTGATTACAAAGGGTTAGATGGCAACAGGTCCCAACATACAGCGTTTACTCCCATAGACCAAGACGTGGGAAATAGAGAACGGGGGACGTTTCCACTGGGGGGACTCAGAAGGTTTTGTGGACGTTTGAGCGTAATATGAATCCTTAAGGTTTTCAGGTTAGCCGTCATGACCATTACAAAGCTTCCTCCTTCCCCAAGATTCATATTAGGCGGTAACGTTCGCAAAACATGTGCGGTAATTGCACAGATTCTTTAAACAACTGTTACCTTTCGTCACGGTTTCACACTACATACACTCGTAAAACACATCAGGACTCTTACAGGTATCTGGTACAAAAGCATACAAAATACAAACAAACAATGGTTACATATATGGGATAAACAGTAGCAAAAAAAATTAATCCATTATCATTGACAACATGGCATAGGGAAACAAAATACAAGAATTAAACATACATAGGAAAATAATGCACCAATAAAGAAAAAACAAAAAATGGGGTTACATACATAACATAAAAATTTGTTACACCATACAAACTCTGAAGACACCGTTTCTCATATCATAGTTCAAAGAGGAGACTGATCAAATGCTTACTCGACACCACTGAGATTTAACTTAGACTTCTCAAGCTAGGACGTAGATGAAGAGACCCCATCAAGTCAAAGGAATGACATGTTGCTCTTAATCTAAAGAGTTGTGTCGCACTCGCGAGAGGCAGCACCATTCCAGGGACTCCAAACGAGCGGGTATTCCCAAGAATTCAAAAATGCTAACGAAACGGTCCTCATGAGAACACCGCCAAACCAAAAACTGTCTGTACTTATGGCATTAGCCATGTAGTAGAATCAGCGCCATTGTCGAGGCCTGACTCCACCTGAAAGTCACGAACATTACTCCTATACACATCCACAATAAGCCTAGCTAGGGCTTTACCAGCAAAACTTGAGAACTCTCAACTGGTATCTTTACTCAACTAGTAACAGATACCCATCAAATGATTGCATAACAGCCAATCCATCTTCCAATCTCTGTCTCTCCTGCACTTGACAATCCCCATCAAAAAAAAATCAAAGAAAAAAAAAATCACAAACACCTACACACTCCCAAACATTCCCAACTCACATGGCAAACAACGTACTCACTTACCAGTTGTACTTCTCAATTGCAGCACATGTATGCAAAACATCACTCTTCACCATGCATGTCAACAATCAATTCCTTCCAGTCAAAGTCTACAGCCCTTTAAAGAAATCTCGGTAACACTGATGCTCGTCTCTCACATAACTAGCAAGAGAGGCATTCCACACTCTTCTTTTCTACACTTCCTTGTCCATCAGGCCATGCACCTGATGAAACAACTGGTGGTGAAACCTGGGTGTCATTCCTGAGAATGAACATGTCTCCACCCCCATGCTTCTCAAGTCTACACATCAACTTACTGGACACAGGTTCTGAGCTGACTGCCCTGAATTGTTCTCTTGTGACGGCCATCATGCCTGGAGGTCACAACTACTCACTGTACTACACAACACGGGCACAGTGCACACTTTCAAAAACAAATGGATTACTGCCTAACTGTCCTTCTAATACATGAGAACACTTGAAATCCTGGCTCAAAATTATTGCACAAATTTCTACTCAACTTATTACTCATGACCCGTAGTAATAATACTGAAATGTGAACTTGTACTTTGCTGTCACTTTTCAAGACAAACTTACTGTGCACACTCAAAGGCAATGGTACTTGTTATTGTCAATCTCTGTAGGGTGCAACACTGTATTAACTCTTCCAGAATTACACCGTACTATAACAAATCAAACTTAAAAAAAAGAATCAGACATTTCCATTACTGAGTGTCACTTTCACACAATAAAGTGGTAATACTGTAATATTTTACGAGACTGTCCCTTCAGTACTCAACAAATATTCATTGTCTTTTCAATTGCAATGATTTCAACACTGTTATCACTTCACAATTTACTCTGTGGTACTCACAAATGGGGGGTCCTTACATGTACTTTCACCAATCAATTTTCAAAGATTGCGTTCTTTTACAGATGTCCATATCACCATAGAGTCCTCAACTCATCAAAGCAATTGCTGAAATTATACATGTATTAGATCTCAAATAAACATAAAACACACTTAATGACAATGCCTGTAAGTCTACACTGTTAGAAGCTAATGCTCTATGCACTAAAAATCATACTAATAGAAACAATACAAAAAATACAAAATACTCGGGTATCTAACACAACACAGGTTATACCAATAAATTCACTTGTCAAAACTGACCTCAACTTATAACTAAAACACTTCCAATTAAAATTAAAACAACTACACCCATATTATGTCAATTACAAATAACACTAATACATAACATTAATATAATTATGGCCTTCCGGTATACTCAGAAATCGACACTGTCCACAACACTCGTAACATTGCACATGATCAATGTCCCTCATTGTCTGTAAATAACAAAGCATTAACTCGAGTGATCACACAATTGCTATGGTACCAGTGCAGAAAGGCATCCAAAAAAAAATTTACCTTGGCATACAACCAACACTTTTCTGAGATTTCATAAAAGACTGCAAAAAAAATTAGGTAGCTGACCTCTGTTTTCAGACATTTTCAGACACTTTTCAATACATTTTGCTGTACACTTTACTTTAAAACAGATTTCTAATTTTCTCGAGGCCCATGTTCTAACCTAACTCCAAGTAAAGTATTTGCCGTGAACTGCTTTCAACATCTCCGTAACCTCAAAAAAATTTTGCACAGAAATGCACTATACTGTACACTGGGAAAAATTTCCATTACACGATTATTATCACTCTGAAATATTCATTAGTTACAGTGACATGGTTAGGTAGACGCACGGAGAAATGGTTATTACAGCTCACATTTAAACACAGAAATCACCCACAGTATCACATTTATTCCTCCTGACCTTGATATCATATAAATTACATCCCAGCTGCACACCAATGTGAGGGGGCGGGTTCTCTAGCTGCCACCAATGTGAGGGGGCGCATTCTCGGTCTGCCACCAATGTGAGGGGGCCTGACTCCCTCTCTGTTTCTACACCACCCTCATCTTATTTACTTCTCTTAGTTCTTACTCTACTCAGTTCCGTCACCTATTCTTGGGTAGCATGGGCGAGGGTCTAGGCACGTGAGTATGGTAATTTTGGTATCAGGTCACTTGGATGGAAATAAAGGTAAAATACTGTGGGAGAAATGAATACACCTAAAGTACTCTAAAAACAAATTTATTAATATAAAATCCAAGGGGAAAATAGATGTTATTAACATATAACTGCCAGGCTCAGCTCCTGGGCCTATTGCAAACTCTCTATGTCTTATGTACTGGTTTCCTTGTTTTCCTATTTACTCAACAGCAATTATTCGGACATTACACTCTTACCGTGCACCCAATACCTGGTGTCACCTTACATTATATCGTAGGACCAGCTCCTTGTCTTTCCTCCCAAGACACTAATACTGATACAAACCCCGACATGGGTCCCCCACAACATGGGTAAGTATTAACAACACCTACAACCACACTGTGGACCATAATTCCAAGGCCTGTCACAGGGTATAGCACTGGCGCCTCTACAACTGCTGTTGTGGTCGGTTACACTCCGACCCGAGATGGGGTAGCCAGACACATGGCGGGTCTGGGGTCTGGCCCAACGAAGCCTTGGGGCACATTAATCCGGCTGCATCGGTGCCATCTTCTCACATATGATCCCGGCTGGACAACTAATACATCCGAGGCCGTTGTTGGATGGTAGAGCGATTCAATAATCACAATGGGATCGGGAGACAAACGGGATCAGCATCAGGGGACCTGTATGGGTGAAGGGACGAGCACTCACTAACGGTGACAACAACATCACGTTTCAGGGGACGTTAAAGACGTAAATATGACTTCACTCAGAGCATATCAACTACGTTACTGTAACACTTGCACAATCAACTATTAATTGGGTCAAATCACTTAAAGAAGGGCAAATTACAACACAGAGTGGGTGGCCTACCTGTATGGGTGAAGGGACGGGCACTCACTAACGGTAGAAATGCTCGCGGGGCCCTCACTCAAAACAGACCAGGGAGTCCACCTACTCCTATTCCGATGAATTAATTTACTGTACACTCTGACCTTGAAATTGAGACTATGAACTCATTTTCATTCTCTATTATCATCTCAACTAACAATGCTCTGACTCAGCTATCGAAAGCCAAATTAAATTGATTACAAAGGGTTAGATGGCAACAGGTCCCAACATACAGCGTTTACTCCCATAGACCAAGACGTGGGAAATAGAGAACGGGGGACGTTTCCACTGGGGGGACTCAGAAGGTTTTGTGGACGTTTGAGCGTAATATGAATCCTTAAGGTTTTCAGGTTAGCCGTCATGACCATTACACTGCGATACCATTCCCTGAGAGGGTGTACCCACAAAAGTCAACTGAAGAGCTGGCCAGAACAAACTTGTCGGCATTTAGGGTAATGCCGTGCTTCCGGCACCTGTTGAGTACCTCGTAGATACGGCAGAGGTGATCCATATAATCCTCGTCGTACACGAGTATGTCGTCGACCACTTTCACGCAGTTTGCCAGACCTTGTAGAGCCATATCACCTCGAAGACAGAAAGCGTCTCCTGTAGCGGCGAATCCCATGGGGCCACGGCAATAAATGTAACGTCCATGCTGGGTGATGAACGTTGTGAGTGGTCGGTCTTCTTCGGCAAGCTCTATCTGCCAGTATCCACACAGGGCGTCCATCGTCGTGAAGAAGCGCGCCTTCGGGTTCACGCTGCGTATGGCTGCAAAGGGCGTGGGAGAAGGGTGCGCAGGACGAGACACCTGGTTGTTGAGCTTGGAAAGGTCAGTGGTGATCCGAACACCACCTTTAGGTTTTGCGACGACAACCATCGGGTGACACCATGGAGACGGGTCATCGCCGGTTGGTACTATAATTTCTTGGGCGACCATGGAGTCCAGCTCGTTTTTGACCGCCTCGCGGAAGGCCAGGGGAACCAGTCGAGGGGTGTAAATAGCGAATGGCTTCGCGTCGTCCCTCAGGTGGATCCTCATGGGGGGGCCTGCCATCTTCTTGAGAGGCTTGGATTCCAGAGCGGACTTGGTCACCAGAACGTCGCTGAATTCCTTCAGGAAGTACTTCCGAGCATCCGAAGGAGAGGTGTCACTGGCAAGAGGCAGGGGTAGGGCGGCAGCAGGGTCGTTGCTGCTCCCTTTTTGCACCCTGTTGGCGTGTTTTACCTCAAGAATAGGTTTGGGGAAGTCCTGGGAGATGATGGCCAACTCCTGACAATGTCTGTAGGACAGCAAAGGAGTCTGGACACCGTTATGCACATCAATCCAGGCTTGACACGACCTGTTGCCAAAGGTGACTTGTGCTTGGAGTGAACCCAGGGCCGGGGTCATCTGTGAACCATCTGCCATAAAGCGGAGATCCTTGGGGGGCGGTCCTAGATCACTTGGAGAGAGCCCGAAGCATTGCAAATGCTGGGGACCGATGACTGTAGCATCAGCGCCGGTGTCGGGCAACATCTGAAGACGGGATTGGTAGGTTCTGAATAATAAGTTCTATATACAGGAGAGAACACAAACACCTGTATAGTTTTGTAGGTTCGGTTTACTGGATAAGAGTATGTACACAGAGGGAAGCAGCACTCCACCTTGGCTAGGCTCCTTGTCAACTGCTATAGGCGACGTATGGCAAGTGATACATTAGCAGCTTCCATACGTCGCCAGGCACATTAATTAAGCGTGTGGGATATGGTAATAACATTGCCACACGCTGCTAGCTAGGCTGAATAAATAATACATAAATGGAGCACATACATAATATACATACATGATATATAATCCAGCATACATAATATACATACAGGGATGACACACCGCCGTAGGTCACGATGACGCTGATGTACTGGGGGACTTTGGTCCTGGGACGCCGGGGGGAGCACACATTCCTAATGTGGCTCGAGCGTTGTCAAGAGTCGTCGTACCTCTGATTGGAAGACTGTGGGCGGCCCTCTCTGGTGGAAGGGGGCTGAAGCTTCCGCCGACGCGGTCCCTTGGGTATGTTGGAAGGGCAACACTTGTCATAGTGGCCCAGACGACCACACACATTGCACTGGACGCGTTTGACTGGGCACCGTACTGTGAGTGACCAGTGGCCCTTACGGTCACAACTGTTGCAGGTAGACTGAGCAGCTGGACACACCTGTGTTCCGTGCTGCTTACCACAGTTGTTGCAAAATAAACCGGGCGTGGACGTGGTGGGCGAAGGCGTAGGAACAGACTTCTTGTCCTTCTTGTACCGGGACACAGCGCTTACAGCTGTAGGGGGAGCACGGATGGCAGAGGTGGCACACCTGGCAGCCTCATAGGAGCGACTTATCGTCGACACATCCTTAAGAGAAGAGGAAGAGTCGAGGGAGGTGAGGCGTTGGACAAGTTCCTCGTCCTTGACACCCATCAGGATCACCTGCTTCAACTGGGTCTCCTCGCACTGCTGGTGGTGGCCTGGACATATATCTACCTCTTCCGAGGCTCTCTTAAGACGCACGTAAAAGGCATCAAAAGACTCACCCTCCAACTGTCTGCAGCTAAACAATTCCCTCCTGCGCAGAGCTTCATTCTGCTGTCCTTTGATGTGCCGTTGTAGAACGTCCAGTACCTCCACTACAGACAGCAAAGAGGTTGGGGGTACCTGCAACGTATGTTCCAAGACACGCTGAATTTCCAAGGACAAGCACATACGCAGCTGGATGAGTTGTTTAGGCTGTGACAAACTCTGGAGATCCACCATTGTAGAATAATCAGTCCACCGTCGCCGCCATTCACGAAAAGTCTGGAAAGTCTCATCAGGCTTCAAGATGGGCGGCGTTTGAGCTGCTGCTTTAGGTGGGGCTGGGGGGCGTGAAGGAAGCATGGATGAGGTATCTGAACCAGTCAGTACCGAGGCAGTGTTAGAGCCAGGGGCTTGGTTAACAGTGAGGCGAGATATCAAGGCTTCAAACCGTTCACTGTCTTCCAATCTCCGTTGGTGGTCTCGTTCTGCCTCTGCTTGCCTTCTGTGCTCATCCGCCAAACGTCTGTGGGCTTCATCCTCGCGTTTCTCATCTCTCATAAACTTCAGTAAAGCAATTATCTCTGGAGACATCGCTGAATTTTGAGGTGAGGGACTGCGCGATGTGGGGGCTGGAGCGTCGTGGCCGGCCTGGTCATCCATCTCTGCGGGGCTATCACCCGCCTGAGTCATCCAGACGCTGGGTCCACGGCTACGTAAGGCGTAAGACATAACTACTTCCTCTGTGTACTATGTCTTAAATCAGTGTTGACCGGTCAGCCCGTCGTATCAACAAGATTTCAGACAAAAAATTAATTAAATACACAGATAAGTAGGTTATATATATAAAATATATATAAGGAAGCCGCGCGGTCAGCGAGTGTTAGTACGTGTATGTGTGTGAGTGTGTCCCGGGCCGGCAAAGCGTCTCGCCCCAGCTGTGAGGGGGGGGGTGGAGGCGGCGCTGTGAGGGGGTGGAGGGAGAGGCGCGGCGACTCCCAGTCAGTCTAGTTACCCTCAGGACACGGTCAGAGACGGGTGCACTGAACTTTACTCCTTACAAATGCCCAGAACGTGCCGTATACCTTGGGAATCCTTTAGAACAAGGTCACACATGAATGGCACGAACACACAATGCGCTAAACACTTCACAGAAAATCACTGACACTGCTCAAAGTTACTAAATTCTTCGAGGAGAGGTGACGCGCGCGGGAGTTGACCCAAGCGAGAGTCCATAACCGGCTTTCCACAAACTTTGCACTATCACTCGTAATTATCCAGTAAGATCGGATCACTGCGCCATGTTAGGTTCTGAATAATAAGTTCTATATACAGGAGAGAACACAAACACCTGTTTAGTTTTATAGGTTCGGTTTACTGGGTAAGAGTATGTACACAGAGAAGAGCAGCGGTCTCCCTGGCTAGGCTCCTTGTCAACTGCTATAGGCGACGTATGGCAAGTGATACATTAGCAGCTTCCATACGTCGCCAGGCACATTAATTAGGCATGTGGGATATGGTAATAACATTGCCACACGCTGCTAGCTACATAAATGGAGCACATACATAATATACATACATGATATATAATCCAGCATACATAATATACATACATATATATATATATATATATATATATATATATATATATATATATATATATATATATATATATATATATATATATATATATATAGAAATACAGTAGTACCCCCGATTTACGCAGTCAATTGAACCCACAGGGTACTGAGGAAAGTGAAAACAGCGTAAAGTGAACAACAGAACATATGGCATTAATTCCAATAGAAACTGGCCCGACCCCCAAACTCCCCTTTTACGACACAATACCTACTGTATGTTGTAGTAAAAATAACATCTAAATTTTATGATGGTATGCTCACACAATTAATATTTAAGAGAAATACAGTCGCCAGGTTAATGTCCATTCAAATAATGGACTCAAATCCCCCCCCCCCCCCTCTAACCAGCTCACTAGCTCCTACTTCTCTGAGAAATGTTGGGTGAAAACACTAGATTTTAACGTTAAGTAATAAATGATACCTCAGACTAAAGTTAGGATAATATAATTGACATTTCTGGATTCCTTGCAGGTCAGGGAATATTTTGAATGTAAACTTCATATATTTTGCACAAAAGATCAAATATTTGCTTTGTGTAAACCAAATTATTACATTGGATCTAAAATTTGTATGTCTAATGCAAAATCCATGATGTTTATATTCAAAATGATCATCATATTGTAAGAATTCCAGCAATGTAAATTATATTCTGGTCGAGTAATTTGTATGAATTTTATGAGCTAAAACAAATATCTTCAGTTAATAAAAAAAAAATATTCTTCACGACACTAACTATCAATCAAAGTACCCCTCCTTGCCTCCCCCCCCCCCCCTCCTCACACTCACGCCAGCTGGGTCGGTCGGTCCCAACCCTCCCCCCCCACCCCCCACCTACCCTACCTACCAGAGAAATGTTGGGTGAAAAAACTCGATTTTAACGTTTAGTAATAAATAATACCTCAGACTAAACTTAGGATAATATAATTGACATTTCTGGATTCCTTGCAGGTCAGGGAATATTTTGAATGCAAACTTCATATATTTTTCACAAAAGATAAAATATTTGCTTTGTGTAAACCAAGTTATTACATTGTGGGGTATGGGTGGTTTGTTCACACTCAGGATGGGATGGAGAAAGGAAACTCACAAGGGTGCTCTCTGTATACATGTTGTATTGGATGTACAATGCAGCTTGGTGCTGGGAAGTGGCAGCGTGGTTACGAGCGTGATGTAGAGAGAGCTGGTTGGTGAGGAGGCTCAGAGAAGGACAAGCTTGTGGGTCGCCATGCTCGCCGGCGGGAGCGAGGGCCGCCAAGCAGCGGCGGAGGAGGAGGTATTGCTGGCTGGTTGGTGGAGGTAGAAAGAGGCAAATCACCACGAGGTCAGGTCTTAAATAGCTGGGGGTAGGCGTGGCTTAGTAGTTGACCTCCGTGATGTATGGCGGCGCTGGTTGACCCAGACCACGAGGGATACACTGGGGAATTCGCGGGGTCGGCTACGCAGGGACAAACAGCGTTTGTAGGGGAGAAATCCACCACAATACTCCCTCCTTCCCTCCAGGCGGTGTAGAAGACTTGTTGTCTGCAGGGTTGAATGGCACATGTGAGGCAGAACGGGCGGTGCATGCCTCATGTGGGACATAACGGCAGGGCGTGGATGAGCCGGCTGCTAGAAGAGACAACTGTCTAGATACACAATATCTGTGGGAAAAGAGAGGGAGAAAGAGGGTGTGTGGAGGCGATAAATGTTGTGCTTCCCTCAAGGCAGGTACAGAGTCGTCAGATGCACCTGCTGGGGTGTGTGGGCCTGGGTCAGGAGCAGGGGCTGCGTCAGCAGAAGAGGATGAGGGCTCGTGACAGCAGCTGGGTCCACGACAGCAGCAGGGTGCAGGACAGTAGCAGGGAGTACCTGAGGGAGAAAAGAGGGGTGTGTGGGTCCGCACTCAGGCGCATGGGCCGCGTCGGGAGCAGGAGCTGCATCAGGAGAAGCGACAGCGGGTACTGCTGGGCCTGGGGCCGGGTCTGAGGCAGGACGGGTGTATTGGTTCCGCACTCAGGCGCATGGGCCGCGTCGGGAGCAGGGGCTGCATCAGGATAAGCGGCAGGGGGTACTGCTGGGCCGGGGGCGGCGTCTGAGGCAGGACGGGTGTGTTGGGGTCGGTAGGACGTGGTGCTTGGGGCAGGAATAGGAGCGGCTGTCTGCTTAGAGTAGCAGAGCTGCTCTAGGGTGTCTAACCTGCGGTTTAGAGACAGTAGCTGTAGAGCCGATGAGAGCTGCTTCTGAGTGGATAAGCCAGTCATCCATGTTGCTTGAAGACTGGGAGAGTGATCAGTATCTCCTCCATCCTGTGTGAGTGGTCACTCCGGGGTCACCATTTGTGGGGTACGGGTTGTCTGGGTTCACACTCAGGATGGGATGGAGAAAGGAAACTCACAATGTGCTCTCTGTATACATGTTGTATTGGATGTACAATGCAGCTTGATTCTGGGAAGGCAGCATGGTTACAATCGTGATGAAGAGAGAGCTGGTTGGTGAGGGTGCTCAGAGGGGGACAGCTTGTGGGTCGCCATGCTTGCCGGCGGGAACGAGGACTGCCAGGCAGGCGGAGGAGGTGGTGTAGCTTGCTGCGGCTGTAGCTAGAAGAAGAGGGAGCTGGTTGGTGAGGATGCTCAGAGGAGGACCAGCTTGTGGGTCGCCATGCTCTCCGGCGGGAGCGAGGACCGCCAGGCAGGCGGAGGAGGAGGAGGTGTTGCTGGCTGGTTGGTGGAGGTAGAAAGAGAGAGATCACCACGAGGTCAGGTCTTAAATAGCGGGGGGTAGGCGTGGCTTAGTAGTCGACCTCCATGATGTATGGCGGCGCTGGTTGACCCAGACCACGAGGAATACACTGGGGAATTCGCGGGTCGGCTACTCAGCGACAAACAGGCGGTGTAGGAGACTTGTTGTCTGCAGGGTTGAATGGCACATGCGAGGCAGAACGGGCGGTGCATGCCTCATGTGGGAAATAACGGCAGTGCGTGGATGAGCCGGCCGCTAGAAGAGAGAACTGTCTAGATACACAATATCTGTGGGAGAAGAGAGGGAGAAAGAGGGTGTGTGGAGGCGATAAATGTTGTGCTTCCCTCAAGGCAGGTACAGAGTCGTCAGATGCGCCTGCTGGGGTGTGTGGGCCTGGGTCAGGAGCAGGGGCTGCGTCAGCAGAAGAGGATGAGGGCTCGTGACAGCAGCTGGGTCCACGACAGCAGCAGGGTGCAGGACATTAGCAGGGAGTACCTGAGGGAGAAAAGAGGGGTGCGTGGGTCCGCACTCAGGCGCATGGGCCGCGTCGGGAGCAGGGGCTGCATCAGGAGCGGCAAGGGGTACTGCTGGGCCGGGGGCGGCGTCTGAGGCAGGACGGGTGTGCTGGGGTCGGTAGAACGTGGTGCTTGGGGCAGCAAGAGTAGCTGGTGTCTGCTTAGAGAAGCAGTATTGCTCTAGGGTGTCTAACCTGCGGTGTAGAGACAGTAGCTGTAGAGCCGATGAGAGCTGCCTCTGCGTGGATAAGCCAGTCTTCCATGTTGCTTGAAGACTGGGAGAGTGATCGGTTTCTCCTCCATCCTGTGTGAGTGCTAATCTCCGGGGTTCACCCTTTGTATACAGAAAGCCCACACAGGTAGACAGTTTCATTCACTTTTTATCGAATCACCTGGAGTCTACCAAAATGTCAGTTTTTTCTGCTATGTTCTTAAGATGTCTGCGTATTTGTGACTCTGAATTTATTGACGATGAATTGAAATACATTCGTTCCATTCCACAGAAACTCGGGTACCCTTCTGTGTTTGTTGATAATTGTTTTAAAAGGGCTAAAAAATCCTTTCATTCCTCTCAAACCAGGCAAATTCCTACACTTAAGAATATTTTGACTCTGCCCTATCGTAATGAATTTGTCCCGTTAGTTCGGTCCCTCAAGCTTCTAAATATTAATGTTGTTTTCAAGTATGACTCAACCATTACCAATATGTTAATAAGAAATAGCCCAAGTTTGAATGTAAATGGAAGTGTTTATTGTATTCCATGTAGCAAATGTAATTGTAATTATGTAGGACAGACAGGAAAAACACTGCAGCTCAGAATCAAACAACATAAGTATAGTATCAGAACAGCATCTGAAAGCAGTGCCTTGTTCGTTCATGTTAGGAATAATAATCATCCCATTGCTTGGGAAAAAAGCTTAGAAGTATTTAAATCATCTTGTGTCACAGAATGACTTCTGGTTGAAGCTAGTTTGATTAAGGAATTAAAATCAATAAACCTTAGTGATGGTCAGTTCAAAACTGATAATATGTTACATAAATTTATTTGTCAGTGGCCCAAGGTCAAAAATGCTTTGAAAACCTTTGATCTAGATATATGATAGTTATTTAGTGGGTCCCTTATTTTTGACCTGACCTGCCTAGTCACGTGGATGACATCATTATGACCTAACCTCATGTTTTTAAGGTCACCCTGTATATTTAAGCTACTCTCTGTCCATGTAATCCAGTTGCCTCTGAAGATGTCTTGAATAAAGACGAAAGCTATATACTGCCAGATTCTGGGGTCACTAAGTCTAAGGGGATAACTTAACTCTAATCTTAATTTCTAAGGGTCGCTGCCACCAGACCCCCTCTGGACAGCATGTAGCTCGTTAGGTAGCGTGCAGAGTGCACTTGGCATTGGGTTAGGTTTTCCATTGACCAGATCGATAAGGGAAAAGAAGGCTGAAACCATAACATGTCTTAATTGATTTATTCCTTATAAAACATACTGGTAAAAAACATATACATGAATTAGCCTTCCTCAGAAGAACAACGAAAATGTGGTTACCCAGATGGGCCCCAGACTCTTACATTGATGGCGTGTCATCCACCTACTTATTGCATAACAATCTGTGACCACCTTACCTCGGTCATTCCTTCTTACACTATCCCTTAACACATCAGACTGCTCCACCTGTATGGAATATAGCACCGTCGGTTATCATACATAGTAGCACCATCTCAACACACATGTTACACTCCATACCTGCAAGTATGGGACTCCTTGTGACTTTTAGGTATACACAACAGGCACCTCGTTCGCACACCGCCCTCGGTGGGTAAAGACGAGTGCTTCACCTAGAGACATACCAGCACTATTTCTACGCCTGGTATTATAGGTCGCTCCAAGTGACGACCGCAGAGTTTCTCACGGTCTCCTTATTTGTGACTATTCATTTGGAGTGGTGCACTGGAAATCCACAGGTTCACAGTGGATTGGCATAGCGGGGAGTAGTCGCCACCTGTTGTGACGTTCAAAGGGATAATGGCGGCCTGGCAGCAAGGTACTCCGACCCCATGGAACCTGAGGTGACGGTAGAATGAGGAAGACTGAGGGCATTGCCCCGCTGCTCCTCATCACGTAGGCCTACAGTTTCCAATCTTTAATCTGCACTTTTGTTTCTTATGGTTCTCACCTGAACACTTTTCGGTATATTGTCACTCATGCCTTATAAACACATATTTTAATCCTAAATTACACACTAAGGTAAGGTCTTGGTTTGCTAGTTCTTGGGTAAATTCATGGGGTTATAATATCACTTGGCAACCAAGGCGGGTACATGACGCGCCTTGAAACAAAGGCTGAATGTTCATGGCGGGGGTGTATCAACTTCACTTAAAACTGTAATGAGGGATCCTCCTCTCACGCCTTGCACTATTTGAATACAGACATAAGATTCTCTGATCACTGTACCTGTCGTGGGTATATGTCACGTGAGGATACGAGGTGTATTAAGTTCATACCGACGCATACAAGATATTTCCTTTCAAGTATAGTTTCTGGATCACTTCCAACACCTCACATAGTTCTGATACATTTATCCTTTTTCCAGATCATTGTTCTCATGTATTTTCATATGATATCTGTGGAAGTTATGTTCGCTACACGCACACAGACGTAAATAGTATGACCTTCAAACCCTGATCCACACTTAGTCTTACAGTACACTAGTCCGGCTCAACTGGACTTTAACATTCATCTTATGCATACCCTGAGTTCTCCTTAATGCTATGAATACATACACTTAATATGATATAACTGTACCTGGGTACAATACAACACGTGGTCTAGGAACATTGAGTAGGTAAGTTGTCCTTTATCAATGTTTCCTGTTTTCTGAGGTTCTACAAGCGGTGGATTTGAATGTTATATAGCGTAATATGAATTAAATGGGATTTTTAGGAATGACAATGATGTGCGCAGTACAGCTAAGGTGCTCCGTTGTTTCCCTTTTCCCGTGTGATTTTATCAAGATATATATATATATACATATATATATATATATATATATATATATATATAATATATATATATATATATATATATAAATATATATATATATACACTCCTCGACTTAAGACCTACTCGACTAACGACCACCCGGACATACGACCGCCCCAGTCGTACCAAAAAATTTTCAAATTACGTATTTTTGAGTCCCGACGTTAGTGATTGCGCTGTGTACTGACAAAATTTTTGTTTATAATTCCCTTTAAAATGGCTGGCAAGCATAAAAGTGATAGTTTTGTGGTGCTGAGAAGAAAAAGAGACACCAATTTTAGATTTTCTATGTATTATCTTTACATTTTCGACTTACGACCTGGATTTGGGTCCCTAACCCCATCGCAAGTCAAGGAGTGGCTGTATTACTATGCCAAGTATTATGTAATTTGCTATGTTATAGCATCTTTCATATATTTCCCCATTTGGCAATCTTCGCATGTAAAAATCTTCTGAAAAGTGTCAGTTTCACCATTTTTTTGAAAACACATAATTTTCACTAGATACTTTAACAGGTCCCTTTTCTACCAAAATATTAATTGTCGTAGTGTCCAGTAAAAGTGGCCAGTTGGCTGGATTACATAGATCTTCATCAGCATGCCCGTTAGCATAGGTAGAACTGTCCATTAAAAGCCTTAGTATTTTTTCAATACTCTCCTCTTCTTCAGCTTGAACATGACACACACTATCGCCATCACAGTCGCTCAGGTCCTTTTTTTGCACTAGTTTCTGGTGTTACTGAAAACACATATTTTTCCAGGGAACCTTTCATTAACATTTCGATTTCTTATCTCTTCCTTTTTTCTGCACCCGAGATGTATTTTCTGGATCTGTCTTTATCCCTGCTGGCCATGGTATAATATAAAATAAGGGCTGTGTTTGAGAGTAAAATAATGTAGATCAACAATTTCACCAAAATCAAATCACGGACAACTAGAGAATCAGAGGTTTGACAACATTGACAGGTGACTGCTGTCAACGTCTTCACTCCTCTTCAACAGAGAGAACAGTAAAGAATAACATTGTTCTCAGTCTGGGTGGTAAGATGGGGTGGCCTCATATCAGTAGATGCATTGCCTAACTATGCTGGTCACTAATCCTTCAGGTGGTTGTGGGGTATGTTATGTTTGGGTTCACACTCAGGATGGGATGGAGAAAGGAAACTCACAATGTGCTCTCTGTATACATATTGTATTGGATGTACAGTGCAGCTTGGTGCTGGGAAGTGGCAGCGTGGTTACAAGCGTGATGTAGAGAGAGCTGGTTGGTGAGGGTGCTCAGTGGAGGACCAGCTTGTGGTTCGCCATGCTCGCCAGCGGCAGCGAGGGCCGCCAGGCAGGAGTAGAGGAGGAGGTGTTACTTGAAGACTGGCTGTAGGTAGAAAGAGAGTGGTCACCACGAGGTCAGGTCTTATATAGCAGAGGTAGGCGTGGCTTAATAGTTGACCTCCGTCATGTAAGGCGGCGCTGGTTGACCTAGACCACGAGACATACACTGGGGAATTCGCGGGTCGGCTACTCAGCGACAAACAGCGTTTGTAGGGGAGGAATCTACTACATGGTCTCCTGAATCTGGGTGGTTAGGTGAGGTCAGCATAACGTGGTCACTAATTCTGGTGTTGGGTGGGGTAAGGGCTGCGGGGCCCCCACTACCGTGTGGCCCGGGGCTGTCGCACCGGTTGCCATACCCGAGGGACAGCTCTGTATGGATACGTTGAATATATTTCTTAGTAGAAGTACCATTTTGTTTACTAATTGCTGTAAAATGAGTTTATTTAATTTACTGACTCCAGGAGCATTGTTCTAAGAACTGTTGATTGTTCTTATTATTTCGTCCACTGTGATTGGTTTGGTTAGTGGGGACATGTCATCCAATGTATCCAGATCGATCGTGGGGTTTGGTTGCCAGATGTGGGCTATTTGCTACATATAATTGGATACTTCCCTCTCTGTGATCGTGCAGAAGTTTAAGTTTTCTTTGTTGGTAATTTGAAAAATCTTACTCCAGAAAGATCTAAATTCGGGTTCATGTTCGGTTGGATCTGTTAATTTGACTTGATTACTATTTGCTATATAGTTAGACTCATTGCTGGAGGTTCCCATTAAGTGCTTTATTTTCTGCCAGAACTGCTTCGGCTTATGGTAGTTTTCTTCCGTTTCTGAGATCAGCTTCTGCCAGTTCCTGTTGTATGCTTCTTTTGAAATGTTTTTTATGTTGTATAGCCATCTGTGGTCTGGTTTCCACCCTTGTTATGTGATTAGTTTAATTAGGTTGCTAAATTGTGTCTGTATGATTCTTGATTGGTGGGAATATTGAGGGTGTGGTAATGTTCGGTGAGTGGTCTTGGGTATGTTGTGTTCCATGGCCTGGCTAACGTGCTCATACCATGTGTCCAGTGATTGGTCTATTAGAGAAGCGTGCCTGTTGTGTAATTGTGGGGTTGCTGGTTGTTTAATTCTAGTTTGAAGTTTTTCCAGTTAGCCCGGTTATAGTTGAACCTTAACCTGGCTGGGATCTGTATTGGGGCTGTGGAGAGTGTGGCCATGATAGGGAGATGATCACTTGTGGATATTGGGCTGGGTTTGAGTATTATGTTTAAGTGGTGGTGTTGATTTGTTAAAATAATGTCTGGGTATCCTGTGAGGCCTGCTCTAATGTATGTGGGCAATTCCGGTCCGAGGTGTACTATGTTGCCGTGGCTCACTAGAGTGTTCAGCTCCTGGCCTACTGCGTTGTTGGTGTGGTGTCCTAGTATGTGGTGTCTAGCGTTGAGATCGCCCAGAAAGTAGGCAGTTATGTTGCTCCTCATCATCTGAGCATGTCCGCTATTGGAAAAATAGGTCTTCTTGGAGGGAGGTAGCAGGTACCGATTATGATTGGACCCGTGGTGCTGTTAATTTCAATTGCCAGAAAGTTTTCTTGAAATGTATCAAGGATTTTATGTTTTATACTTCTTTTAATTGCTATGGCTATTCCATCCTGTAACGGATTTGGGCTGTTTTTTTTGGTATACCTGTATACTGTGCAATTGAATATCTTGAATTTATCTGAATTACCCTTGCCGTGAAAATTTAATAAGATGACGTCTGGGTCCAGGGTACGATATATGTTGTATAATTCGTGAGCTCTTGGTGTGGTCCAGGTCAGTACATTATGTTGAATTATTTTGCTTTTTACTTTTATCCTCTTCACCACTTGGGCGATCGGTCACGTCTTTGTCACACACTGTTGGCAAGTACTAGTCATGTACTGGCTCTCTGTTATGCACTGTTGGCGGGTACTGGGCATGCACCGGCTCCTGAAAGTACCTGCACCTGCTCCAGTCTTGGTCAAGTCTGGTCTTCAAAGAACTTACACTCGGTGCCGTCACAACACTTTCTAGCAGATTGTTCCAAGAGTTCACAACTCTCACTCCGAAAAAGTTTGCCCTCACAGTTTTCTGGACTTGCGGCTTCTTCAATCTTGAGCTGTGACCCCTTGTGGGGCGAGCGTCCGTCAGCTCCAAGTAAGGACATTCGGCAGAGTAGTGCCCCTTGAGATGCTTATACACCTCAATTAGTTCGCCCCTTGCCCGTCTGTAGTATAAGCTAGGCAAGTTTAGGCTCTCCAATCTCTCAGGGTAGCTGAGGTGCCCAAGTGCAGGCACCAGTCTGGTGGCCCTCCTTTGAACATTTTTAACCAACTGAGAGTCCCTAGCATATCTTGGGAACCAGACGGAGTGACAGTACTCCAGATGGGGGAGCAATTCACTCTTGAAGATCGTTGCGAGGGACGGGCCGTCTAGATATCTGAACAACATTCTTATAAGACCCAATAATTTGTTTGCCTGATTTACCTTCTTCTCGCAAGGGCCCGAGAACTTCAGCTCATTGTCAACATACACACCTTGGTCCTTCTCACATTCAGTCTCAAATATTGCAGTTTCTTCATCCTGTTGGGACATATGATATGTCTCCTTACTGTTGGTACGCCCCAGGTGCATCCTCTTATACTTCGTGACATCGAATCTCAGCAGCCACTTCTTTGACCATTGTTGGAGCTCATAGAGATCCTTCTGCAGTTCTTCACAGTCCACTTGCTTCCCCAAAATAACTTGGCGTCATTGGCAAATATTTGTATGGAGGAGTGCACAATGTCAGGCATGTCATTTATGAAACAAACAAACAACAGCGGGCCCAATACACTGCCCTGTGGTACCCCGCTTGTGACAGGTACAGATGATGATTTCGTGCAATTAATCACCACACACTGCTTGCGGTCAGGTAGAAAGTCTTCTATCCACGCTAGGACATTTTCCCGAATTCCGTATCCTTCTAGTTTGATTTTCAGCCTTTCGTGGGGTACACTGTCGGAAGCCTTGGTAAAATCTTTGTATATATTGTCGATATTACCATCCCATTCCAGAATATGGATCCACATATCCAATACCTTGAGCAATTGTGTTAAGCAGGAGCGCCCCGGCATAAAACCGTGTTGGCAATCCTTTACAAGGTTGTTTCGTAGTAGATGTTCCATTGCGGCATCTCTGATAATACTCTCAAGTACTTAACATATTATGCTGGTCAGGCTCACTGGTCTCTAGCTGTTTGTGGAGGGACGATTGCCCTTCTTGAAGATAGGACTCACATGAACCATTTTCCAATCACTGGGGACCTTTTGTTCGTATAGGCATATACAGAACAGGATCTTCAGGGGTTCGGCAAGCTCATTGCTCAACTCTCTTAGCACTCTGGGAGGCACCATGTCAGGGTCGGGACTCTTATGGACCTTTAGCTTTGACAGTTTATATCTAATACCCTCTTTTATGAACACAATGTGGCTCAGTGCTGTGACGAACCGTCTGTCCTCAAACGCAGGAAGGTTAATTGCATCCTCTCTTGTGAACACCGAGGAAAAGAAGCTGTTTAATACCTCTGCTTTATCCTAGTCAGAATGTGCGTAGTTACCATCTTCAAGCCTCAGGTCTAATACCCCTGCTCGCGTTTTTAATTTCGACTTTGCATAGCAGTAAAATGCCTTTGGGTTTGACTTCACCTAGCTTTGCAACTGTAGTACCTTGCGTTATTTAATGGGAGAATGACAAGCACATGGTCGGTCTGGCTGGGCGTTTATTCTCTGTTCTTGTTTACAACGTGCCTAACACATTTCGTGTTTACACAAGCCTAAACACTTTCTGACTTTGGTAAGAAGGAACATAATATATAATATATATATTCAATAAAGGCATCATATAAACATACATATATATTAGGGTGTGTCATAGGAGAGAAGATCAGCTAAAACTAATGGCCCATCACTTTTTTGGTAGATTTTAGTGTATATAAACAGAAAATAATTTCAGTTTCAATATTTTGCAACCTTTTGCTAGGTAAATTTTAGCGTGAAATTTATCGAAAATCTAACGTACAGCTGCATTAGTGCATTACAATTAAATAGTGAACATTGCTTTCTGACTTCATTCTTTAACAACCCAACTAACAATATTTTTTTCTGTTTCAGATTCTGATACATTTATAAGTTGATAATATTTGCGATGGCTGCTTGTGTCAGGACGAGGAACCAAAAATCCAGCCATCTCAGTCACTATCTTGGGTCTGGGAGAGAGCTCCTGAAGTCGGAGTTGCCTACATTGAGAGATGCTTTGAGATGCGGTGTTTTAATCAGGCAAATCAGTGAAAAGAACCAATGAACTTACACAAACAAAGATATTGCCAGTGATATGACCAAAGCTGTCTTGGCACAGTACACTCTGGCTAACGCTCAGTTCAAGCCTCCAGTCATAACAAGTCAGAAGAAGATTAGTGAGAGACTGCTAGCCAGTTGGGAAAAGGCAAGAGATATCTCTCTTGGGAGAGGAAAACTTGCAGTTAAGGACAGCTTTGCCAAGCAACTGGACCAGTTATTTGACATAATTACTTGCAAGTGCCCAATTGTTCTCTGTCCTGAGTTTGGATGGGATCGTGACTGTAAATCCGAGGCCCACATCTCCTGTATTTGCAAGCGTGAACTGAAGATTCCTGTGATCGAACTGGCATTTGTCAAAGCACAGAGAGAGAAGACTGGCAGTATAGGGGCTCTCATGATTTCTAGCCAAGATATTCCGGAGTCCAAGAGACAGGAGGCTGCCACAGAGAGACAGAAGAGGAGAAGAGTTGCCGAGGAAAAGAGACTTGAGAAGGCCCAGGGTGAGCTAAAAAAGGCCGATGATTGGAGTCAAGCTGATTCAGAGTTTAATGACTTCCCCATGGCTGATCCGAGTGCTGACCAGGAGAATGGTGACTTTGTCCCTAACCCAGAAAATAATGATCCCAAACCTTCCAGGCATAAGATTCGAAATAGGAAAGATATCCCGAGCATAGCTCTGGCCAGCATGCGACACCACACTGGTCTCAGAGAAACTGCAGAGATAGCAACAACTGCCTGGATTGACGGTGGTTTGATAACACCTGATGATGTTCACCTGGCGATAGATCATAACAAAGTAAGGAGAGCTCAGGAGAAACTTGTCAGTAACCTAGAAGAGGAGTTTGATAAGGGGATAAGAGAAAATGGAATCAATTGTTTGTTCTTTGATGGGAGAAGGGATGACACTAAAGTGTTCATGAAAGTTGGAGATTCTGACAAGTTGTTCCCTGCCATGGTGAAGGAGGAACATTACTCCTGCTGCAGTGAACCAGGAGGGAAGTATTTGTGGCATTTCACTCCAGAGAAAGATGACATCAGGAAACCAGCTGAGATAGTGGCAGATAACATTGTGAACTGGCTCAGAGAGAAGAACGTAGACCAGACCCTGCAGGCCATTGGAGGGGACAGCACCAACACGAACACAGGGTGGCAAGGCGGGGTCATACAGTGGATAGAGCGGAAGATTGGGAGGAAGCTGGTCTGGATTGTTTGTGACCTCCACACCAACGAGTTGTCACTCAGACATCTGATCCAGGAGCTGGATGGCAAGACTCTTTCAAACAACAGATGGTCTGGTCCTCTTGGCAAGATGCTGGACTCTGCCACTGAGTTAGAAATAAATCCGAGCTTTGAAAAAATCACAGTTGGCCCTCCACTCGTTGAGCTTGCACATACTGTCATTGACGACCTGAGTACTGACCAGTACTATGGTTACATGATTTGCAGTGCCATCAAAACTGGGGTCATGCCTGATAGACTTGCTTACCTGCAGACAGGTCCAGTCTCACATTCTAGGTGGCTCACAACGGCTCTCAGGTTCTGCAGAATTTGGGTCGCTCATCATAAACTGAAAGGGAACCAGCTTCACAACCTGAGACTTATTGTCCAATTCATCATGAGTGTCTACTTGCCAAATTGGTTCAACACCAAGGTCAAGTCATCGTTCTCCGAAGGTCCGAGGCATGTTCTCTTCCAGCTTGAGCTCCTGAGGAGTCAGCCAAGGAAGGTTGTTCAGATTGTGGAGCAGACTGTGAGGAGATCTTCCTGGTATGCTCATCCCGAGGCAGTTCTGCAGACAATGCTCTGCAGTAAGGATGAGGAGGAGAGAAGAGTGGCAGTCAAAAAGATCTTGGATATGAGACTTATGAGAGGATCTGGGCATGACGAATCAGTTGGTGACGATTCCTTCAGGGTCAGGAAGACTCCTGAAGTCAATCTAGGTGCCAAGACCCTCACTGATCTCATAGATCTGGATAACATCCAGGCTGGCAGTGAGCCCCCTCTTACCTGCAGCCTCACCAATGTTCAAGTCAGAGCTTTCCTGGACAACCCCATGCATGTCCTTGCCTGGCCCTCGCACACCCAGAGTATAGAGTGTTGTGTACAGCAAGTGAGCGAGGCCAGCAGTCACGTGTACAGCCAGGAGAGGAGGGAAGGCTACATCCGAGCTCAGGTGGTCAGCAGGGAGGTGATGAGTAGAAACAGAAGCAAGAAAGACATGTTCTCTATGGTGTGCAGCAACACCGGGTCGTAGTAGTAAAACCGGTTTTTGTATTTGATGATTTTGTTTTCTAAAGGAATATTAAATTTAATAAATGTGTCAAGATCATTCGTTTCACTATTCTGGATCATTTTCATCCTAATAAATTAACCTGATACATTTACTTTACTTTAAATAAGCTATTTAGTGGTGTTGGTAAAAGGGTGGGAATACTGAATTTTCATAAGATTTCAAGTTAAAATTTACCTAGCAAAAAATGAAAACTTTTCAAATCTGAAGATATCACATGATTCTGCACATAGAACTACATCATTAATACCATGGGCCGATTTTTCAAACTCAAAAAAAAAAAATTCGCCTCCGTATGACACCCTAATATATATATATAACACTATTTCTCCCTTTCAAAAGAGAGTATGGCTGCTACAAATCCTAAATAAACAAAACTTACTGAATTACATATGGCAGGGAAGAAGGGAATAGAACACAACAAATATAACTTCCTAACTAAACAGTTTTGAAAGGCCTGTTCACAATTCAGATAATTAGAGGTCTAATTTAATTACAGGTCTCCTAACTCTGTTTGATTTTCTAGGACTATTCCCTCCATCAAGTTTTACAGGGGTTTCACTTGCACTCTGTGCATTATCAGTGACAGATATATCATCACTACAATCAGTTGACACAGTGAGTGGATGCTGGGAAACATCATCTTTGACATCATCATCATGATGATCATCTGAAACTGTGTCAAGTTTATCATCATGTCCTGGTGCTACATACATTTCGGCATGTGCCTGAATGATATGATCCACATGAACATATCTCAAAGAGTTACCACGTTTCACTAAATATGTCCTAGATCCACATACCTTGTCAATGACACCAGTTATCCACTTTGCATGTGCAGTACCATAACCTTTCGCCATATTCCTAACTCTCACCCTATCATTTACCTTGAACACTCTTTCACTGGAACTCTTATCATGATACATTTTTTGTTGAGCTTGTTTCCTCTCTACAACTTCAAACAGACTTGGCTTAACTAAACTTAATCTTGTTCTCAACTGTCTTTTCACCATTAACTCTGCAGGAGTACATCCTGTCACACTATGTGGCGTGGTTCTGTATCTAAGTAAGAAATTTGCTAGTCTGTGTTTCATTGATTTCCCTACAGTCCCTTGAACTACCTGCTTGGAAAGTGCTTCCTTTACAATTCTAACTGATCTCTCAGCTGCACCATTAAAGGCAAGACGATAGGGTGGGGTCAGTACATGCTTTACACCGTTGAATCTCATGAAGAGTTTATGATTGGAATGGAGGACCATTGTCAGAAACTACCTCTTCTGGTATTCCATGTTCGGCAAATCTTAATCTTAATTCATCAATGGTGCTACCAGCATTAGTACTGTACATGTGCTTAACATCAATCCACTTTGAATGACTATCAATTAATGCAAGAAATTTGTCTGTTCCCTTATCACAGAAGTCAATGTGTACTCTTTGGAAGGGACGGGCTTGCCATTTCCAGGTTTTCAAATGTGTGCTGGGTGGCATACTCCTAACATTCTGACAAACAGAGCACTCACGTACCATCATTTCTATTTCACCATCCAGTTTAGGCCACCACACAAAACTTCTGGCCAGTGCTTTCATAGCACATATATCCGGATGTTCAAAATGGAGTTCATTTAAAATTTGCCCTCTAAAACACAGTGGAATTAACACTCTCATACCCCACAACACACATCCCTGTTCTAGTGATAATTGACATCTCCTTAAATGATACGGTTGAAAGTCTAAGGATGGACAAATCTCTGGCCATCCATTTAGTGTAAACTCCAGGACTCTTCCTAACACAACATCTTTCCTAGTTTCATGAGCAATCATTCCGGAGGTGACTGGAAAATCTTCTGCTATCATGGTTACAGCATAAACCTTAGGCTCTACTCCATCATTTGATCCACTACATGGCAACCTTGACAAAGCATCTGCATTGAAATGATCATCTGAATGTCTGTACTGTATCTCATAGTCATATGCCGACAATATCAAAGCCCATCTCTGCATTCTTACTGCAGCAAGTGTAGGAACAGGTGATTTAGGACCCGAAATTGCCAAGAGAGGCTTGTGATCAGTTATTGAAACAAAATTCCTCCCATATAGATACTGGTGAAATTTCTTTACTCCAAATATGATGGACAAAGCCTCTTTCTCTATTTGTGCATAATTTTTCTCGCTTTGGGTAAGAGTTCTCGAAGCATATGCAATGGGTCTTTCTTCACCGTTATCCATTATGTGACTTATGACAGTACCTAATCCATAGCCCGATGCATCACAAGCAAGCTTTAGTGTTCTACTGGTATCATAGTGGACCAAAACATCAGTGCTAGACAGAGCAGCTTTACAATCTTCAAATAACTTCTGAGTTGCACTGTTCCATTTCAATGGTATCCCTCTCTTTAATAGTTCATGCAGAGGGGCTAAAACTGATGAAAGTCCACTCAAGAACATTGAATAATACTGTATAATACCTAGGAAAGCTTTCAATTCATTGACATTTTTTGGAGGAGGTAAATTTATTATGGCTCCTACTTTATCTTCTGCAGGTCTCAGCCCTTCTGCATTCACTTTGTTGCCAAGATAAGTTACTTCTTTAGCTAGGAATGAACATTTGCTCTTGTTGAGCCTGACATTGTGTGCCAACAATCTTTCGAATACTGTGGCTAGGGTTTTGACATGATTTTGGATGTCACTGTCAACAATGAGGACATCATCCTGAAAGCATAACACATTGGGAAGACCCACAAGAATTTTGTCCATGATGCACTGAAATAACTTTGGTGCACTTTTAACACCATAAGGCAACCTTTTGAACTTATACAATCCTTTATGAGTGTTGATGGTAAGGTACTGTTGACTTTCAGCATCAACAGAGACCTGAGCATATGCTTGGGACAAGTCTAACTTAGTGAAAATGGTTCCACCTGTTAGTGCAGCAAACAAATCTTGAGATGTGGGTAAGGGATATTGCTCATCCTCAACAGCTTGATTAATGGTAACTTTATAATCACCACATAGTCTGACAGATTTATCAGCTTTAGGTACAATTACTATTGGAGCAGCCCAATTGCTCTTGGCGGTTTTCACAATAATTCCCTCACTCACAAGTCTGTCTAATTCCTTCTCAACCTCACCTTTCAATGCATAAGGAACAGGTCTGGACTTAGCATATATGGGTGTAACATCTTTGTCAATGGTGATATGAGCTTCATAACCCTTTATACCATCCTGTCCCTTTACAAATAAAATCTAGTATTTTTCAAGCAATTTCTCAAGACCTGGAATACTGTTACACATTCTAACACTAAATATCTCCTTCCAGTCCATCTCAAGTTCACACAACCAGTTCTTACCTAACAAAGTTGGTCTATTCACATAACTAGCTATAATTAATGGCAACTTTAAATTCTGATTTTTGTACTTTACCTCACACTCTAATTTACCTTCTGTGTTCAAAATCTCTCCAGTATTATACTGCCAGACTGGGGGTCACTAATTCTAAGGAGGAATACTTAACTCTAATCTTAATTTCTAAGGGTCGCTGCCACCAGACCCCCTCTGGACAGCATGTAGCTCGTTAGGTAGCGTCCAGAGTGGACTAGGCATTGGGCTAGGTTTTCCATTGACCAGATCGATAAGGGGAAAGAAGGGTGAAACCATAACATGTCTTAATTAATTTATTCCTTATAAAGCATACTGGTAAAAAACATACACATGAATTGGCCTTCCTCAGAAGAACAACGAAAATGTTGGTTACCCAGATGGGCACCAGACGTCTTACATTAATGGCGTGTCATCCACATACTTATTGTATAACAATCTGTGACCACCTTACCTTGGTCATTCCTTCTTACACTATCCCTTAACACATCAGACTGCTCCACCTGTATAGAATATAGCACCGTCAGTTATCATACATAGTAGCACCATCTCAACACACATGTTACACTCCACCCCTGCAGGTATGGGACACCGCCCTCGGTGGGTAGAGACGAGGGCTTCACCCAGAGACATACCAGTACTATTTCTACGCCTGGTATTATAGGTCGCTCCAAGTGACAACCGCAGAGTTTCTCACGGTCTCCTTTTTTGTGACTACTCATTTGGAGTGGTGTGCTGGAAATCCACAGGTTCACAGTGGATTGGCATAGCTGAGAGTAGTCACCACCTGTTGGGACGCTCATAGGGATAATGGCTGCCGGGCAGCAAGGCACTCCGACCGCATGGAACCTGAGTTGACGGTAGAACGGAGGGTACTGAGAAATAATGCCTGACGGGCGGTTATCACACCCCCTAACACATTACTATTACACTTATATATCAGGCAAAGCTTTAAACTGTAATAATTTATATATAAACCTTAATTATAGGGCGGGATATAGCCCGATAGGACACTGACCTGAGGTGACGGTAGAACGGAGGGTAGTGAGGGCAGTGCCCCACCGCTCCTCACCACGTAGGCCTACAGTTTCCAATCTTTAATTTTTACTTTTATTTCTTATGGTTCTCACCTGAACACTTTTCGGTATATTGTCACTCATGCCGTATAAACACATATTTTAATCCTAAATTACACACTAAGGTAAGGTCTTGGTTTGCTAGTTCGTGGGTAAATTCATTGGGTTATAATTTCAACGCTGCACACCCGAGGCGGGTACATGACGCGCCTTAAAACAAAGGCTGAATGTTCATGGCGGGGGTGTATCAACTTCACTTAAAACTGTAATGAGGGATCCTCCTCTCACACATTGCACTATTTGAACACAGACATAAGATTCTCTGATCACTGTACCTGTCGTGGGTATATGTCACGTGAGGATACGAGGTGTATTAAGTTCATACCGACGCATACAAGATTATTTCCTTTCAAGTATACTAGTTATAGGGTCACTTTCAACACCTCACATTGTTCTGATACATTAATCCTTTTTCCAGATCATTGTTCTCATGTATTTTCATATGATATCTGTGGAAGTTATGTTCGCTACACGTTCACAGACGTAAATAGTATGACCTTCAAACCCTGATCCACACTTAGTCCTACAGTACACGAGTCCGGCTCAACTGGACTTTAACATTCATGTTATGGATACCCTGAGTTCTCCTTAATGCTATGAATACATACAATTAATATGATATAACTGTACCTGGGTACAATACAACACATGGTCTAGTAACATTGAGTAGGTGAGTTACCCTTTAACAGGATTTCCCGTTTTCTGAGATTCTACAAGCGCGATGGATTTGAATGTTATATAGCGTAATATGAACTAAATGGGGTTTTTAGGAATGACAATGATGTGCGCAGTACAGTATAAGTTCTCAACTTGACACCTTAGTCTTCTAAAGGCACATGCGCAAATGGTTTCTCATGCATATCTTTACTCATTATGGAGAAATCAGCTGCAGTATCCATTTCCATGGTTACAGGTGTGTCATTAATACACAAGTCCACATTATACTTATGTTTAACTTTCTCTTCACGACTGGTGTAAATAGTAAACACATGGGCACTCTCATCATTATCAGATCCAAAATTACAAACACTCTCATGAATGACTGTTTTTCATTTCCTTCTCTCCACCTTCAACGGCATGTACTCTACTTTTATCACTTCTACAGGCAGGAGCAATATGCCCAATACTTTGACAATTGAAACATTTTAAATTCTTGGACTTTCACTGAAAGCTTTCATGTTTCCCTTGGCACCTCTTACATTTTAAAACAGCATTTGTTCTTTGTTTTGTGGTATACTTATTCCTTTTAGCTACAGTTACTTTACACACTGAGCCACTACTGCTAACTGTTTCACTACCGGCATTGGGAATAAATTCTCTGGTGTTTTTCTCGGCCAATTCCATGCTTGTAGCTATCTGACATGCACTTTCAAAAGTTAAGTTAGTGGTGTTCCTTAACTTATTCTGTATTTTTTCATAATTCAGACCTATTACAAACCTGTGTCTTAGAGCTCGGTTCAAGAACTGTCTAAAGTTACAGTGAATGGATAACTTCTTTAAGGCTACTACGTATATAATTACTTACTGATTCATCTTTACCTCTATCTCTGGTGCCAAATCTGTAACTTTCAGTGATCTCAAGTGGAGCAGGATCAAAATGTTGCTTCAGAATCTTGGTAATCTGAATCAGTGAGGAGTCCTTGGGTTTGTCTGGAGTAAGCAGGTTGACCAGAGTAGAATAAACATTAGCTCCTACCTCTGTCAAAAAGATTGCTTTCCTTTTCTCTTGAAGGGCTTTCTTCCTCTGAGCATCACCACCGTCGTCCATTAATTCATTTGCCAGAAAGAAGAAGTCCATTCTCTCACAATATGATGTGAAATCTTCCTTGTCTGCATCATACTCCCCCAATCGTCTGATGTATCCACTGACGCCAGCCATGGTTGCTCTCTTCACTTAAATTCTCCAGGTTCAGCGTAGCCTTCCCCTCAGTGGTCACTATCCTCTCTTCAAGGACTCCACCAACACTTTGTGAATCCCATCCTCGTCGCCAGTGTAATATCTTGCGTTATTTAATGGGAGAATGACAAGCACATGGTCGGTCTGCTGGACGTTTATTCTCTGTTCTTGGTTACAACGTGCCAAACACATTTCGTGTTTACACAAGCCTAAACACTTTCTGACATTGGTAAGAAGTAACATAATATATAATATATATATTCAATAAAGGCAGCATATAAATATACATATATATAACAGCAACCAGCCTCTGGAACTCCATTTTAGCCCTTCTACACTCTGTTGATTATGAATGATGATGTCTCGAGCTTGTTTGCGGTATTTTAGATGGTCGATGTTCTCCTGAAGACCTCCTGTCAGTCAGCAGGCCAAGGCGGATTTTATAATATGATGACTAGTCAACTCTCTCTATTATGTTGTGTCTTGTAAGTATTCTTCCTTTCTTAATTAGTGTTTCGATGTGTGTGTATGTATATTATGTATGTGCTCCATTTATGTATTATTTATTCAGCCTAGCTGGCAGCGTGTGGCAATGTTATTACCATATCCCACACGCTTAATTAATGTGCCTGGCGACGTATGGAAGCTGCTAATGTATCACTTGCCATACGTCGCCTATAGGAGTTGACAAGGAGCCTAGCCAGGGAGACCGCTGCTCTCCTCTGTGTACATACTCTTATCCAGTAAACCGAACCTACAAAACTATACAGGTGTTTGTGTTCTCTCCTGTATATAGAACTTATTATTCAGAACCTAACATGGCGCAGTGATCCGATCTTACTGGATAATTACGAGTGAAAGTGCAAAGTCTGTGGAAAGCCGGCGTACGGACTCCTCTCTCGCTTGGGTCAACTCCCGCGCGTCATCTCTCCTCGAAGAATCTCAGCAACTTTGAGCAGTGTCAGTGACAGTGATTTTCTGTGAAGTGTTTAGTGCATTGTGTGTTTCGTGCCATTCATGTGTGACCTTGTTCTAAAGGATTCCCAAGGTATACGGCACGTTCTGGGCATTTGTAAGGAGTAGAGTTCAGTGCACCCGTCTCTGACCGCGTTCTGAGGGTAACTGGACTGACTGGGAGTCGCCGCGCCTCTCCCCCCACCCCCGCACAGCGCCGCCTCCACCCCCCCCCCCCCCCCTCACAGCTGGGGCGAGACGCTTTGCCCGCCCGGGACACCACACACACACTCACACACATACATGTACTAACACTCGCTGACCGCGCGGCTTCCTTATATATATTTTATATATATAACCTACTTATCTGTGTATTTAATTAATTTTTTGTCTGAAATCTTGTTGATACGACGGGCTGACCGGTCAACACTGATTTAAGACATAGTACACAGAGGAAGTAGTTATGTCTCACGCCTTACGTAGCCGTGGACCCAGCGTCTGGATGACTCAGGCGGGTGATAGCCCCGCAGAGATGGATGACCAGGCCGGCCACGACGCTCCAGCCCCCACATCGCGCAGTCCCTCACCTCAATATTCAGCGTTGTCTCCAGAGATAATTGCTTTACTGAAGTTTATGAGAGATGAGAAACGCGAGGATGAAGCCCACAGACGTTTGGCGGATGAGCACAGAAGGCAAGCAGAGGCAGAGCGAGACCACCAACGGAGATTGGAAGACAGTGAACGGTTTGAAGCCTTGATATCTCGCCTCACTGTTAACCAAGCCCCTGGCTCTAACACTGCCTCGGTACTGACTGGTTCAGATACCTCATCCATGCTTCCTTCACGCCCCCCAGCCCCACCTAAAGCAGCAGCTCAAACGCCGCCCATCTTGAAGCCTGATGAGACTTTCCAGACTTTTCGTGAATGGCGGCGACGGTGGACTGATTACTCTACAATGGTGGATCTCCAGAGTTTGTCACAGCCTAAACAACTCATCCAGCTGCGTATGTGCCTGTCCTTGGAAATTCAGCGTGTCTTGGAACATACGTTGCAGGTACCCCCAACCTCTTTGCTGTCTGTAGAGGAGGTACTGGACGTTCTACAACGGCACATCAAAGGACAGCAGAATGAAGCTCTGCGCAGGAGGGAATTGTTTAGCTGCAGACAGATGGAGGGTGAGTCTTTTGATGCCTTTTACGTGCGTCTTAAGAGAGCCTCGGAAGAGGTAGATATATGTCCAGGCCACCACCAGCAGTGCGAGGAGACCCAGTTGAGGCAGGTGATCCTGATGGGTGTTAAGGACGAGGAACTTGTCCAACGCCTCACCTCCCTCGACTCTTCCTCTTCTCTTAAGGATGTGTTGACGATATGTCGCTCCTATGAGGCTGCCAGGTGTGCCACCTCTGCCATCCGTGCTCCCCCTACAGCTGCACGCGCTGTGTCCCGGTACAAGAAGGACAAGAAGTCTGTTCCTATGCCTTCGCCCACCACGTCCATGCCCGGTTTATTTTGCAACAACTGTGGTAAGCAGCACGGAACACAGGTGTGTCCAGCTGCTCAGTCTACCTGCAACAGTTGTGACCGTAAGGGCCACTGGTCACTCACAGTACGGTGCCCAGCCAAACGCGTCCAGTGCAATGTGTGTGGTCGTCTGGGCCACTATGACAAGTGTTGCCCTTCCAACATACCCAAGGGACCGCGTCGGTGGAAGCTTCAGCCCCCCTCCACCAGAGAGGGCCGCCCACAGTCTTCCAATCAGAGGTACGACGACTCTTGACAACGCTCGAGCCACATTAGGAATGTGTGCTCCCCCCAGCGTCCCAGGACCAAAGTCCCCCAGTACATCAGTGTCATTGTGACCAACCGCAGTGTGTCATCCCGTCTTCAGATGTTGCCCGACACCGGCGCTGATGCTACAGTCATCGGTCCCCAGCATTTGCAATGCTTGGGGCTCTCTCCAAGTGATCTAGGACCGCCCCCCAAGGATCTCCGCTTTATGGCAGATGGTTCACAGATGACCCCGGCCCTAGGTTCACTCCAAGCACAAGTCACCTTTGGCAACAGGTCGTGTCAAGCCTGGATTGATGTGCATAACGGTGTCCAGACTCCTTTGCTGTCCTACAGACATTGTCAGGAGTTGGCCATCATCTCCCAGGACTTCCCCAAACCTATTCTTGAGGTAAAACACGCCAACAGGGTGCAAAAAGGGAGCAGCAACGACCCTGCTGCCGCCCTACCCCTGCCTCTTGCCAGTGACACCTCTCCTTCGGATGCTCGGAAGTACTTCCTGAAGGAATTCAGCGACGCTCTGGTGACCAAGTCCGCTCTGGAATCCAAGCCTCTCAAGAAGATGGCAGGTCCCCCCATGAGGATCCACCTGAGGGACGACGCGAAGCCATTCGCTATTTACACCCCTCGACTGGTTCCCCTGGCCTTCCGCGAGGCGGTCAAAAACGAGCTGGACTCCATGGTCGTCCAAGAAATTATTGTACCAACCAGCGATGACCCGTCTCCATGGTGTCACCCGATGGTTGTCGTTGCAAAACCTAAAGGTGGTGTTCGGATCACCACTGACCTTTCCAAGCTCAACAACCAGGTGTCTCGTCCTGCTCACCCTTCTCCCACGCCCTTTGCAGCCATACGCAGCGTGAACCCGAAGGCGCGCTTCTTCACGACGATGGACGCCCCGTGTGGATACTGGCAGATAGAGCTTGCCGAAGAAGACCGACCACTCACAACTTTCATCACCCCGCATGGACGTTACAGTTATTGCCGTGGCCCCATGGGATTCGCCGCTACAGGAGACGCTTTCTGTCTTCGAGGTGATATGGCTCTACAAGGTCTGGCAAACTGCGTGAAAGTGGTCGACGACATACTCGTGTACGACGAGGATTATATGGATCACCTCTGCCGTATCTACGAGGTACTCAACAGGTGCCGGAAGCACGGCATTACCCTAAATGCCGACAAGTTTGTTCTGGCCAGCTCTTCAGTTGACTTTTGTGGGTACACCCTCTCAGGGAATGGTATCGCAGCTGACCCGGAAAAGGTCCGCGCCATTACGGATTTTCCCACCCCTGCTAACCTGACCGACTTGAGGTCCTTCATCGGTCTCGTCAACCAGTTAGCAGAGTTTTCGTCGGACATCTCCGCAGCTGCTCAACCACTTCGCCCCCTGATGAGCCCCAAGAGGACATTCCTGTGGACCCCCGACCACGACAAGGCCTTCCAGCAAGTGAAACAGGCCCTGTCTCGTCCACCTGTCCTCGCCACGTTTGACCCAGCCTTGCCGACAGTTCTGCAGACAGATGCCTCACGCTTGTATGGCGTGGGATACGCCCTACTGCAGGATCATGGTGGAGGGCAGTTCCGGCTCGTCCAGTGTGGCTCGCGTTTCCTCTCTGACACTGAGACGCGCTACGCCACTATTGAGTTGGAGCTGTTGGCTGTGGTTTGGGCGATGTCCAAGTGCAGGTTTTACCTCATAGGCCTGCAACACTTTCACCTAGTGACCGACCATCGCCCGCTTGTCCCGATCCTCAACCACTACACGCTAGACGCCGTTGAGAACCCTCGCCTCCAGCGTCTGAAAGAGAAGCTCTCGGCGTACATCTTCACTGCAGTGTGGCGTGCTGGCAAGGAGCTCTGCATCCCTGATGCCTTATCCCGCTCCCCTGTCAGCCGCCCTACTCCAGAAGACCATGTACTCGACGCCGACCTCGCTCTTTCCGTCAGGACTGTGGTCACTCCATGCCGTCCAATCCCTTCGTTCGGACCTGTCACCAGATGACGACAAGGCAATGGAGGACCTTCGAACAGCGGCCCGAGATGACCCTTCCTACGTCCGACTTGTCGAGTGTGTGAGGAATGAATTTCCTAGCAACCGCTACGATCTTCACAACACCCTGCTCCCGTATTGGAAACTCCGCGATGAACTCTACTGCGACGGAGACCTTGTTCTGTACGGAGCACGTGTAGTTGTCCCTGCTGCATCACGTCCCCACGCCTTGGCCCGCCTTCACGACAGTCACCGTGGAGCTGAGGCCACCAAACGACGTGCACGACAGACTGTGTTCTGGCCCGGCATCAACTCCGACATCTCCAATGTCGTCCGTGCGTGTGAGCCCTGCCAAGTATTACAACCCAGCCAGCAGCAGGAACCCTTTATGAGTGACGACAACCCCACCCGCCCCTTTGAGTCTGTGTCGGCCGACTTTTTCTGTGTGTCAGGAAAGTCCTTCCTCGTTTTCGTCGACCGTCTCTCTGGTTGGCCGGTTGTCATCAAGTGCGGTAATGACACGACGTCTGCCGCCACCATCAGCAAGTTCCGCCACTACTTCCGTGACGTGGGCGTTCCTGTACGCCTGCGAACCGACGGAGGGCCTCAGTTCACAAGCCGGGACTTTGCTGTGTTCCTCGACCGATGGGGAGTCCGGCATGTGTTGTCATCGCCCCATTACCCGCAGTCCAACGGCCACGCTGAGGCTGCTGTCAAATCCCTGAAGCACCTCATCCTTAAGGTGGCCCCTTCTGGGAACATTGACTGCGAGGCCTTCGACAGGGGTCTTCTTGAACTCCGCAACACACCTAACTACACCGGACGCTCCCCTGCCCAGGTTTTGTATGGACGCCCCCTCCGTTCTTGTGTCCCTGCTCACCCTCAATCCTTCTCCAAGGAGTGGCAGGCCAAGACAGAGGATTGTGATCGCCGAGCCGCCGAACGTGTTCAGGACGTCGTCGCCCGCTACAATGACCACGCCCGTTCTCTCCCCAGGTTGAGTGTCGGCACCCAAGTCCGTGTTCAGGACCCGACCTCCCTACGTTGGGACAAAGTAGGCGTAGTCATGGGTCTCGGCAGGTCACGGGACTACCAGGTGCGGTTACCCAGTGGTCGTGTGTGGTGGAGGAACCGCCGTTTCCTCCGACCCGTAACAATGCCGTCTGCTGGCCCCGCCACCAGTGTTGAGTCCCATACCCTTCCCAGTGATGAAGTCCCTCGACGCTCAGAACGGATCCAAAAGAAAAGGTCCGCTCAAGACTTTGCTATGAGCGTATAGGGGGGAGGGAGGTGTATGTATATTATGTATGCTGGATTATATATCATGTATGTATATTATGTATGTGCTCCATTTATGTATTATTTATTCAGCCTAGCTGGCAGCGTGTGGCAATGTTATTACCATATCCCACACGCTTAATTAATGTGCCTGGCGACGTATGGAAGCTGCTAATGTATCACTTGCCATACGTCGCCTATAGGAGTTGACAAGGAGCCTAGCCAGGGAGACCGCTGCTCTCCTCTGTGTACATACTCTTATCCAGTAAACCGAACCTACAAAACTATACAGGTGTTTGTGTTCTCTCCTGTATATAGAACTTATTATTCAGAACCTAACAGTGTGTGTCTTCTATTTTTGTCTGTGTATGTGTATTTTATCTTTCCTTGTCTTATTTCTGCCAGGAGTCTTTCTGTTGAGACTATGAGGGGAGCTGTAGTGGATAAAAATCGTAGACCAATTTCGTCTCCAAGGTCTTCATTCTCCATGGTCTTTCTGGGTGATTCTATTTTTGGGGTGCTGAATTTAGCAACATGTTCTGCTTTTGTGGCGGATTCGTCTTCATCCTCCATCGTTATCTCCTCACTTGCTGGCTCGGGATGTATGTCGGGGTTAACTTGTTCCTGGGTCAGTTGTTCTTGTTCTTTGGGGCTCGCTGGTTTGTATATGATGTTAAAAATTTCGGAGGAGGGCACGTCGTTTGGGAATACCATGTCCGGTAAGTTGTTGGCGACGAACATGTCCCTTGCTGCCTTGGCAAAAGTTCCCGGTCTGGCTTTTTTCATGATGTGGACGTGGATTATGGAAGTCATAATTTTGATGGAGAGGTTATTTCCGAGCTGAAGCAAAATAGGTTGCTTTGCAGGGGGTGGTGTGGTGACTTTTTCGAGGACCTTCGTCATTTCTTGGGTTAGTTTCGTCACAGCAGAATATGTCCTGTCTTGCTTTTCCCGTGTCCTCTCCTAGCCCTTTTGGCTAATTATTGATTTCCTTGTGGGGCAGCGGGCTGCCAGTGCTCTGTGTTCTCCACAACAGTTTAAGCATTTGGGAGTATCTTTGTCTTTGCATTTCCTGTATAAGGGTCTGTTGTGTGTGCCTCTTATGACAATTCCTTTTCCTCTAATACTTATAACCATTGGTAGCGTGACGAGAGGAGGCTCGTGGGTATATGTAATGATAGTATCAAGTAATAGGGAAGAAATAACGGTAGATACTGTAGGTAAATAATAGACACAATATACAAATACAAAATTTATTTAAGCATTAATATGGAGGTAGGAGAAAGAATATATGTACCAACAGACGAAATCTGGTACTATGCCCTCAGGCTCAACATACTCACACCACTACTGGGTGGACATACTCAATAACACAAACTCTTACAGTAACTTAGCACCATTAAGACCAGGGGCAACTGCCACTACAACACTCAGTCGTCAGGAGTGATACTCAAGCAACCGCCATGGGGTCCTGCCACAATGGGGTACTTTCCAACGAACTCTGAAGATCCCAGTGGAATAACCCCACCACACAAATAGCCCTACTGAGTTAGACACTCATCCACCAATGATGGGGGCTGGTAGTGGTGTGTGGCTTGGTGATCCGGGGGTCACTTCGTGGGCCGAGCGTTAGGGTCCGACGAGCCAGCTATGGGGGCCATAGGTAATCTGAAGTGTCTGACGGTCGGGTCTCACGAAGGTAACTGATCCTACTGGACCTCGGACATCTCCCCAGATGAAGTGGATACAACATCCACGCTACAGACACGGCCTAGGCTGCGTTAAGGACCTGTATGGGTGAAGGGGCGAGCACTTACTAACGGTGACAACGACATCACGTTTCAGGAGACATTAAAGTCGTAAATATTACTTCACTCAGAGCATATCAACTACGTTACTGTAACACTTGCACAATCAACTATTAATTGGGTCAAATCACTTAAAGAAGGGCGAATTACAACACAGAGTGGAATGACCTACCTGTATGGGTGAAGGGGCGAGCACTTACTAACGGTTGAAATGCCCGCGGCACCCTCACTCAAAATAGGTCAGGGAGTCCACCTCCTTCTATTTCGATGAATTAATTTACTGTACACTCTGACGTTGAAACTGAGACTATGAACTCAGTTTCATTCCCTACTATTATCTTCACTAACAATGCTCTGACTGAGCTATCAAAAGCAAAATTAAATTGATTACAAAGGGTTGGATTGTGAGGGAGCGGGTTCTTGGGCTGCCACCAATGTGAGGGGGCGGGTTCCCTCTCTGTTTCTACACCACCCTCATCTTATTTACTTCTCTTAGTTCTTACTCTTACTCAGTTCCGTCACCTATTCTTGGGTAGCATGGTCGAGGGTCTAGGCACGTGAGTATGGTAATTTTGGTATCAGGTCACTTGGATGGAAATAAAGGTAAAATACTGTGGGAGAAATGAATACACCTAAAGTACTCTAAAAACAAATTTATTAATATGCAATCAATGGGGGAAAGATATTGTATTAATCATATAATTACCAGGCTCACCTCCTGGGCTTAGTGCGAACTCAGTACCTTCTTCTTTACTCTTACTCACAACATTACTGGTGGTACATTACATGGCACTCATTGTAGATTATTCAACATATACGTAAACAATGACACTAGTATATGCAGGGGTCCACTACCCAACATGGGATAATTATTTCCAACTAATTATCCCTAACATCCATGTTACAACACTCTCTGTGGACATATACTTCCAAGGAGTAACCCAGGGTAGAGCACTGGGGCTGTTGTTATTGTGGGGTAGCCAGACACATGGCAGGTCTGGGTCTGGCCCAACGAAGCCTTGGGGCACATTAATCAGGCCGCATCGGTGCCATCTTCTCATATATGATCCCGGCTGGACATCAAATACATCCGAGGCCGTTGTTGGATGGTAGAGCGATTCAAGAATCACAATGGGATCTGGAGACAAACGGGGCAGCGTCAGGGGACTGAGAAACATGACAACACCAACAAACTCTCTTGTCTAGACGACAGACGTATTTACGTTATATTACTTCTACACTGGGTGAATGACAATTCAACTGTTAAATCATGAACACTGGTGAACACTGATATTCACTACAATTGACTGGATTAACTGAATGGCTAGGGAACACGGAACATACCTGGAGACAAACGGGGCTGCGTCAGGGGACGCTCTCCCTGGCCATCTTGAGTTTATATACCCCTGAGTTGCCAGTGATCGCTACTCACGCAATGACAATAATCACAAACAAACTAACTGTTACTCATTCAAAGATGACCCTCAGTTGACAAAGGTCTGGCGAATTACTTGGGTTGATTCACACAGACTAATTCAAGATTGAGCTTCCCAGGATAAAGTGGAATAAACAACGTATTGATAACTGTCTTCACAAAGGCGGGGCTTACTGGGAGAGATCGCTGGGGTAAACACGCTCCTTCTAGGGGTCGCGGACTCACTCATGTTTTGCGGGCGTGGAGTTTAATAAGAATCATTAGTTAAATAGATCAGCAGTCAACGTGACCATGACAGGATGGCAACAGGTCCCATCATACAGCGTCTTGCTACGAAATCCGCGGATTATATTCAAAGTTCCTTTTAGACAAAGACGGCCTATCGATGACGTCATCAAGGAAACAGAGAAAACGGGGGAGGTTTCCACTGGACGACTCAGAAGGTTTTGTGGACGTTTGAGCGTAATATGAATCCTTAAGGTTTTCAGGTTAGCCGTCATCACGATCATGACACCTGAAGGTGTGCCCCTTGTTCCCGCATTCAGAACAATACTTCGTGTCTTTGTTGGGGCAGTCTGTTGCCATGTGAGTGTACTGGTAACAGTTCCAGCATGGAGTAAGGGGAAAGAATTCCTCCTGCTCCATCTGGTTGCTGCTGATATGATAGTAGGAGAGGCACAGTCCCTCCTGAATTGCTCTTTGGGCCATGGCTATTTCTGTGAACCTAATTTTGAGCATAGAGGGTAATTTGTGCAGCTTGACCACTTCCTCCACCTTGGCTCAATGGTTCCTATGTTCTATGTCAGATACCAGTTCCTGTTCGCTTGCTTCTGCTATCACTTTATCCAATCGTTTTACTACAATCTATTTTCTAGCTCGGAGTTGTGGAAGTACTGGGACTTCAAACTTTGTAGAATTGAGATTCTTTGTGCTGTCGCCCGACAGGAGTAAATCAACATCCTTCTCAGTCAGGCACAGGACGATGAAAGAGTCCTTGGTTGTGATGAGGTTTGAGATTTTGATTAATAGCGTTGCACTCAGGAGTCTTGCCAGTTCTTCCTTCCTTTCGTCAGACACGCCCCCATCATGAGAGCGAATCCGAACCCGGTGTGCCCTCATTTCAGTGAGCACCTGGTGGTCAGGCTGTGAGGTTTTGAGATATTGGTTCACACTCAGGATGGGTTGGAGAAAGGAAACTCACAATGTGCTCTCTGTATACATGTTGTATTGGATGTACAATGCAGCTTGGTGCTCGGAAGGCAGCATGGTTACAAGCGTTGAGTAGAGAGAGCTGGTTGGTGACGGTGCTCAGAGGAGGACACGCAGCTTGTGGGTCGCCATGGTCGCCGGCAGGAGCGAGGGCCACCAGGCAGGAGCGGAGGAGGTGTTGCTTGCTGGTGGCTGTAGGTAGAAGAAAGAGGTAGATCACGGCCATGTGAGGTCTTATATAGTGGGGGTAGGCGTGGCTTGATAGTTGACCTCTGCCTTGTTAGGTGGCGCTGGTTGCCGACCTAGACCACGAGGCTCAGGCTGGGGAATTCGAAGAGGGTCAGCTACTCAGCGACAAACGGCGGTTGTAGGGGAGGAATCCACTACAAGGCCACCGCTGCATGAGGAGACCTACCTATTCCGGGAGAGCAACCTAACAAAGGAATTACAACACTCCCCACCGCCACTTGTTGGTCGAGTAGTCGTAGAGTGGTTCCTATGTCTCTCTCCCGAAAGCCCTGTTAGAGGAGCCTACTTCCCTAGAGTTAATAAGTGCTCACTTATAGACGAGAGCTAGTGTACCTATTAGGGGGGGGCGGGGCGATTCAGGAATGCAACCCCCTTCCTAGGTGGACCCGCACGATTACTGTTACCCAGGAAGGCTCGACGGAGGGATGGGTTCTGTATACTGCCCATTCTGGGGTCACTAATCCTAAGGGGGTAACTTAAATCTACTCTTAATTTTAAGGTCGCTGCCACCAGACCCTCCCTAGACAGTATATACTGTAGCTTGTTTAGGTAGCTGGCAGAGCAAGCCAGGCATTGGGTTGGGTTTCTCATTGACCAAATCGAGAGTGGGAGGAAGTGTGAAACACCAATCATGACTTAACTAATTTATTCCTTAACCCAAAACATATTGCATCCCTTCACAATACAAAAATAGTTGGTATTCATCAAAATGACTACTATTATGTTCATTACACTTCACACCAGTACACGTCCTTCATCAAATAACTACTATTATCATCTTCATTCTTCATAACAACCATTGACCTCCTTACCTCCGTCATTCCTTCTTACCATAGCACCCAACACATCAGACTGCACCACATGTTAGATTACAGCACCACATGTTATATTATAGCACCACATCTCAGGTACACTCCACACCTACAAGTATGGAAATCCTCGGTATTCTTCAGGTACACATACCAGGTACTTCGCTCACACTCTACTCTTGCTAAGTCGATAGGATACTTCCCAGGTAATCATCCCAGTACTGGTCCTGTAGTGGATTCCTCCCCTACAAGCACCGAACCTTCTCGAATTCCCCAGCCTACGCCTCCAGCGCCGCCCACGGAGCGGGGATCAACTATCTACCAACGCCTACCCACGCCTTAAAAGGCCCGACACCGCTGTGACCAGCCTCTCTTTTCTACCCAGTGCCACCAGCAAGCAACACCTCCTCCTCCGCGCCAGCCGGGCACCAGTCTGGTGGCCCTCCTTTGAACATTTTCAACCAACTGGTAGTCCCTAGCAAATCTCGGGGACCAGACAGTGTGACAGAACTCCAGCTAGGGAAGCATTTTTCTCTTGAAGGTCTTTACGAGGGATATATGAACGACCTTCTTATAACACCCAATAATTTATTTGCCTGATTTACCTTCTCCCAATGGCCCGAGAACTTCAGCTCATTGTCAACATACACACCGAGGTCCTTGTCACATTGTCTCAAATAGTGCAGTTTCTTCATCCTGTAGGGACATATGATATGCCTCCTTACCGTGGTATGCCCCAGGTGCATCCTCTTACACTTCATGACATTGAATCTCAGCAGCCACTTCTTCAACCATTCTTGGAGCCCACAGAGGTTCTTCTGCAGCTCTTCACAATCCGCTTGGTTCTTGATTTCCCGAAATAACTTGCCATCATCGGCAAACATTTGTATGGAGGAGTGTACAACATTAGGCATGTCATTTATAAAACAAACAAACAAACAACAACGGGCCCAACACTGCCCTGTGGTACCCCGCTTGTGACAAGTACGGATGATGATTTCGTGCCATTACTCACCACACACTGCTTGCAGTCATGTAGAAAGTCTTCTATGCACGTTAGGACATTTCCCCGAATTCCATACCCATCCAGTTTGATTTTCAGCCTTTCGTGGGGTACACTTGTGAGGGAGCGTGTTTCCATACACCTCTACACTACCCTCATCTTACTTTCTTCTCTTAGTTCTGTCACCTATTCCCTTGGTAGCATGGACATTCTTTTGGTAGCATGGTCGAGAGTCTAGGCACATGGGTATGGTAATTCTGGTATCAAGTCACTTGGACGGAAATAAAGGTAAAATACTGTGGGAGAAATGAATACACCTAAAGTACTCTAAAGACAAATTTATTAATATGAAATCAATGGGGAAAGATATTGTATTAATCATATAACTACCAGGCTCAACTCCTGGGCTTATTGCAGACTCAGTACTTACTCAACATACTCGTTAATAATAAAATCAGCAGATACCTGGGGTCCACTACCCAACATGGGATATTTATTTCCAACTAATTATCCCTAACATACATGTTACAACCCTCTCTGTGGACATATACTTCCAAGGAGTAACCCAGGGTAGAACAATAGGGCTCACGACCGTTGTTATTGTGGGGTAGCCAGACACATGGCGAGTCTGGGGTCTGGCCCAACGAAGCCGTGGGGCACATTAATCAGGCCGCATCGGTGCCATCGTTTCATATATGGTCCCTGCTGGTTATCTACTACATCCGGGGCCGTTGTTGAGTGGTTGAGCGATGCAAGAATCACAATGGGATCTGGAGAAACATTGGAGCAGCGTCAAGGAGCGGACTGGGAAGCATGTCAACACAAACAACTCTCTTGTCTAGACGACAGACGTATTTACGTTATATTACTTCTACACTGGGTGAATGACAATTCAACTGTTAAATCATGAACACTGGTGAACACTGATATTCACTACAATTGACTGAATTAATTGAATGGCTACACATAAACATACCTGGAGAAACATTAGAGCAGCGTCAAGGAACGCTCTCGGTTGGTTATACGGAAAGAAGAGAGCACTAGCTCTGAAGGTGCAAGAAGGGTACAGTACAAGGTAAAGTTAAGAAGTGGGAAATAGAGCTCTCCCTGGCTCATCTTGGGTATATATACCCCTGAGTTGCCAGTGATCGCTACTCACGCAATGACAATAATTACAAGCAAACTAACTGTTACTCATTCAAAGATGACCCTCAGTTGACAAAGGTCTGGCGAATTACTAGAGTTGATTTACACAGACTAATTCAAGATTGAGCTTCCCAAGAGAAAGTGGAATAACACCGCATTGATAACTGTCTTCACAATGGCGGGACTCTGGGAGGGAACACAAGCGTAGCGTCTATTGGGAAAAAACACCTCTTCTCAGGGGTCGCTAACTCACTCATGTTTTGCGGGCGTGGAGTTTAATAAGAATCATTAGTTAAATAGATCAGCAGTCAACGTGACCATGACACACTGTCCAAAGCCTTGCCAAAATCTAGGTAAATATTGTCGATATTACCACCCCGTTCCAGAATATGGGTCCAAATATCCAATACCTTGAGCAATTGTGTTAAGCAGGAGCGCCCTGGCATAAAACCGTGTTGTTTCGGAGTAGATGTTCCATCGCGGCATCTCTGATAATACTCTCAAGTACTTTACATATTATGCTGGTCAGGCTCACCGGTCTATAGTTGTTCATGGAGTGATGATCGCCCTTCTTAAAGATAGGACTCACATAAGCCACTTTTCATTTACTGGGAACCTTTTGTTCATTCAGACATTTACACAACAGGATTTTCAGGGGCTGGGCAAGCTCGTTGCACAACTCTCTTGGCACTCTAGGAAGTACCATGTCAGGGCCGGGACCCTTATGGACGTTTACCTAGCTTTGACAGTTTATTTCTAATATTCTCTTCTGTGAACACAATGTGGGTCAGTGTTGTGTCGAATCGTCTGTCCTCAAACGCAGGAAGGTTAATTGCATCCTCTCTTGTGAACACTGAGGGAAAAGAAGCTGTTCAATGCCTCAGCTTTATCCTGGTCAGAATCTGCGTAACTACCATCTTCAAGCCTCAGGTCTGATACTCCTACTCGCGTTTTTAATTTCGACTTTGCATAGCGGTAAAACGCCTTTGGAATTGACTTGACCTCACTTGCAACCAGCCTCTGGAACTCCTTTTCATCCCTTCTACATTCTACCTATGCTTGGTTTCTGGCTCTTGTATACATCCTCCTGTCCTGCTCATCATTTGACCCAACCCACTTCTTGAATTTCTGGGTTTTCTTCTTAACTTTGTCGACCGCCGCATGGTTCATGTGTAGGGATCCCCTCGTATTCCTAGAGGCACTGGGTTTGGTCTTGGGTATGTAGTTATCGATCAAATGGGTCACTTTACTAGTTATGATATAAGAGAAGGCAACAAAAGCTGCTACCCTTTATAAGAGCTTGGCACTCTTATAACAACTTTTACTTTAATACTCTGACCTGATAGCGTGACAAGAGGGGAAGGCCCATGGGTACATGTAATTATAGTATCAAGCATTAGGAAGAGAACAACGGTGAATACTATAGGTGAATAATAGACCCAACATACAAATACAAAAGTTTATTAAAACACAAAAAGGGGTTATAGAAAAGACGTTATATGCACCAAAATAGGAACTCCTGGTACCATGCCCTCAGGCTCAATTACTTACACCACGACTGGGTGTACACTCACAATAACACACATAAACTCTCACAGCACCTTACCACCATTAAAACCAGTGGCACTTGCCAGTGCAACACTCAACACCCCAGACTCAAGTGGCCGCCCTGGGAGTCTCATCACCAAGTGGCACCTCCTAACAAACTCCGATAATTCCGGTGGTATAACACAACCACACATATAGCCCTACTGAGCTATGGACCCATCCACCAATGATGGGGGCTGGTAGTTGTTTGGGGCTTGATCAGGGCCGGATTTACCAATAGGCCAAGTAGGCCATTGGCCTAGGGCCCACTGAAACTAATTTGTTGCGCAGCGTGCCAGCGTATAACCTTGTTTCAAGTGTACACCGAGTATTTCATTGTATAATATATTCACACCCATAAGAACCCCTGTACAATAAGTATAGGGCCTGGAGTATGGGGCCCCTGTGCAATAAGTATAGGCCCACAGTGGTTTTCAACTGGTGGGCCACGGACTAGGCCCTATAGTAAAATGAAGAAAATAAGATAAAATAAGATAATAAAAAAAAAATATATATATACATTTTTTAAATGTCTGTGTCCCACCATCGATCGATCTATCTATCTATACATACATATATACTGGAGAGAGAGAGAGAGAGAGAGAGAGAGAGAGAGAACAAAGTTCAAGAAACCTTCAGCACCTTATACATTGTCACATATATTGATTATTGAAACATGCAAACATTTCTATAAATTTGGGGGCCCACTGATGAGTTTGGCCTGGGGAACACAAGTAGGTAAACTCGGCCCTGGGGCTTGATGACCCGGGGTCACCACGTAGGCAGAACGTTAGGGGAAGACTGGCCATCTATGGGGCCCATAGGTGGTAGTGGAGCTTCTGACGGTCGGGATTCACGGATTCTATCCGATTCTACTGATATTCAGTCATCTCCCCACACTAGTGGATGCGTCATCCATGCTACAGACACGGCCTAGGCTTCGATAGGGACCTGTGGAGGGAGGATCGTGGGGCTTACTGCCTGTTGATAACGAACATCAACGTTTCAAAGGGACATTAAGGACATAAAATACTTCACTCAAAGCACATCAACTACGTTACTGTAACACTTGCACAATCAAACTATTAATTAGGTCAAATCACTTATAATGGCGAATTACATGGAGAAGGTGGAATGACCTACCTGTGGAGGGAGGATTGTGGCGCTTACTGACCGTAGAAATGCCCGCCGCACTCTCTCCCCACGCCAAGTCACGGATTCCACTTACTTAACCATTTCGCTGAATTACGTTACTGTACACTCTGACGTTTGAAACAGAGACTACGAACTCAGTTTCATTCCCTAATCTTCTCTTCACAAGCAATGCTCTAACTGAGCTATCAAAGGCAAGAATTAAATTGATCCCAAAAGGTCTTGGATGGTAATCCCGGGTGAGCAAGTTCCAACACTCAGCCTGCCGACAAACACCAAGGAGCGGGTCTATCCTCCTCCCCTACACTCCCTTCAGAAAAATTAACTAATTACATAGTTAACATCCCTACAACAATTTCACTATGATTATCAGGGTCTCTGATATTCAAAGGTAAAAAAGGGTTTACAGGTCTCGGTAGATGCAAAAGAGTTTACAAACTACGACATCTCGATGACGTCATCAAAGAAACAGAGAAAACGAAGGACGTTTCCACTGGGGGACTCAGAAGGTTTTGTGGACGTGTAAGCGTAATATGAATCATTAGGTTTAACAGGCTAGCCATCATTACGATCATGACAATGATATTCAACGTAGTGTCTGCGTTCTTGTGCCTTAATGAGTCAGGCCAGTTGATACCCCTCATCCCATTGTAATTTCCCTTGTAAGATTTGCACCTTGGCTTTATCCTGAACTAGGTAACAGCTAAATCTGAATGACAACACTATATGGTGACTGGTGCCAACTGGGGCAAGGTGTTCCACTTTGGCCACCATACCCTCCTCGTTTGTTATGATGAGGTCTAGTGGCTTGGGTGTTTGCTCCCCTCTGTAGTGTGTTGGGTTGTAGTGTACTGTTGTGGCAGGTTGTCAGGGTCTCTTATTTGGCCTCACAACGTACGTACATGTAATATATCCAACACTCAGGATTGAGGTAGAAATAGAAAATCACAATGTGTTTCCCGTATATATATTGTTGCACAGCACAGTGTTAAAGAGATACTAAGTCGGGCGAAGCTTGCTCAGAGTTCCTGTAGGGCGAGGAGCTTTCTGAGGGAGCGTGTGTGTGGAGCTGTTGAGAGATGTTGCTTGCTGGTGGCGGTAAGTAGAAAGAGAGCGATGACGGCCAGGTGAGGTCTTATATAGCGGGGGTAGGCGTGGCTTGATGGTAGGCCCCAGCTTTGTTCGGCATTGCTGGTTACCTGACCTTGACCACGAGGGATACGCCGGTAGATTCGTGGGGGGTCGGCCAGTCAGCGACACACGGCGTTCGTAGGGGAGGAATCCACTCCAATACTCCCCCTCCCCTCCGGGCGCCACGGGGATGTTAGCCGGGTTTCGTCCTACACGTGATACATACCGGGCAGGTGTCTGTACCACTCTGCCACTGTGGGTGACAATTCCGTCTAGTGACACAGAACCTGTGGGGGAATCAGGGGGAGAAAGAGAGTTTTGGATTAGAGGAGGTTGTACAGGCAATAGTTGATGTGCTTCTATCGCGGTTGGGGCAGCGTCCTCAGGGGCACTGGCTGGGTTGACTGGGTCAGGGGCGACATCAGGAGGAGGGTCCATGACAGGAGCAGGTTCTGTGATGGTAGCAGGGTTCACGACAAGAGGAGGGTCTATGTAGGAGCAGGTTCTACTACTGCAGCAGGGTCCAAGATAGGAGCAGGGGTACCTGAGGGTGAAAAGAGGGTGCTCAGAAATGTCGTGGGCGGGGTGTTGCTGCCGGTGGCAACTGCGGGTAGACTGGTGCAGGTGTCGTTTGTTGGTGGTGCTGTTGGGTCGGGGGCTTAATGGGTAAGGTGGCCGGCTTGACTCTGTCTATGCTGACGATCTCGTGTCTGCCATTCCGGATAACCGTCAGGAACTTCGCTGAACGGGTCATAACCTGGAAGGGTCCATCATAGGGGCGTTGTAGTGGGTTGCGGTGAGCATCATGCCTGACAAAAACATACTCGGCTGTGAGTACCGCAGGAGGGATGTGTTCAGGGCACCGAGGAGGCTGGCGTGGAGCAGTAGCTCTGAATGCAGAAACTGCTTGTCGTAGCTTTTGGAGTAAGTCGTGACGGACGGCAGGAGTGGTTTGGTGCAGGTCAGGAGGGAGTGAGAAATCCCCGGGTAGGCGAAGTGGCTCGCCTAGGGTGAGATCTGCTGGGCTACAGTCCATGTCCTCCTTGTATGAAGCACGGATGCCGAGGAGCACTAAGGGTAGCGCATCCGTCCAGCTGTAAGGGTCGTGCTGTGCTTTGAGTGCATCCTTCAGCTGCCGGTGAAACCGCTCTACCATGCCGTTGGATTGAGGGTGGTATGTGGTGGTGCGTTGCCTAGTCGTGCCGAGGAACTGTAAGAGGCTGTGCCAGAGTTGTGACTCAAACTGGGCTCCTCGGTCAGTGATGACGCTAGCGGGGGGGGGGGGGGGCCGAAGCGGGAAACCCAGCCGGACATGAATGCGGGGAAGGTAGACTCTGCTGTAGCATTGGGCATGGAGATGGCTTCTGTCCACCTGGTGAAACGGTCGATGCAGGTGAAGATGTAGGTGCTACCACAGGATGATGGAAGAGGTCCCACTATGTCGAGGTGCACTACTTGGAAATGTCCTTTGGGTATAGGGAAGGTTTCTAAAGGGACCCGCGTGTGACGATGTATTTTGGAGGACTGACAGGCCAGGCACTGGGCAGCCCATTTCTTAGTATCGGTCTTGATGCCGGGCCAGACGACACGTTGCGTGAGGAGGCGCTGGGAGGCCCGCACACCCGGGTGGCTGGGACCATGGATGGGGTCGAAAAAAGCGCGGCGGTGGACGTGAGGCACGAACAGTCTAGGCTGCCCACAGGATACGTCGTACCACAATTTGATATTCGTGCCGGGGATTGTGAGTTCTTGGAGTGTGAGGCCTGAGGGAGATGTCTTGTATGCTGACAGATCTTCGTCATTCTCTTGAGCTGCGGCAAGTTGCCAATAATTAATGGGTGGAGATGAGGGGAGAATGTTAGCTATACAACGAGAGAGGGCGTCGGCGATCTCGTTGTGGCTGCCTTTAATGTGTTGGACGTCGCTGGCGAACTCCGAGATATACGCCAAGTGGCGCAGGACGCGAGGTGTATGTGACTGGGAGGCTGAAGTAAAGGCATGGACGAGGGGCTTGTGATCAGTGAAGATGGTGAACTGACGGGCCTCGAGGAAGTGCTGGAAATGTTTGACAGCCAGGTATACGGCCAGGAGTTCTCGATCGAAGGCGCTATTTTTGAGGTGAGGTGGTTGAAGCCGTTGTGAGAAGAATGCAATGGGCATGAGGACTCCGTTGATCTCCTGCTGTAAGATGGCGCCCACTGCAGTAGAAGAAGCGTCTGTTGTGAGAGTGGTCCGGGCGTTAGGTGCGGGGTGGGCTAAGAGGGTAAGGCGTGTGATGTGCTGTCTGATAGCGGTGAATGCCGTAACAGCCTCTTGAGTCCACACGAAAGGCTTGTGAGACTTCTTTGGGCGTCCTTTGAGAAGGTCGTAGAGGGGAACTAGGACGGTGGCAGCGTTGGCAATGAAGCAGTGGTAGTAGTTGACTAAACCCAGGAATTCTCGGAGTTTCTTCGCCGTTTCAGGTTTGGGGAACTCTCTGATGGCGGTTATCTTTTGTGGTAGGGGTTGGATGCCACTAGGCGAGACTCTGTGACCGAGGAAATCAATGGATGGGGCTCCGAAGACGCACTTAACAGGGTGAACTTTCATGTTGTTGTTCTGCAGGAGTTGGAGGAGGATTTGTAGGTGGTGATGATGCTCGGCAGGCGTCGAAGATGTGACGAGGATATCGTCTATGTAGACGGTGACAAAATCGTGGTCGCGAAGCATATGGTCCATGTACCTCTGGAAAGTCTGTGCTGCATTGCGTAGGCCAAAACTCATGAAAGTATACTCGAAGAGTCTGAATGGAGTGGTGATGGCTGTCTTCTGGGTATCTGCAGGTGCTACAGGGATCTGGTGGAAGGCACGCTCCAAGTCGACCTTCGAGAAGATTGTCTTGCCATGAAGATTGTGGTGAAAGTCCTGGACATGCGGAATAGGGTACCTGTCGGGTTTGGTGACGAGGTTCAGGGCTCTGTAGTCGCCACACACCCTACAGTTGCCGGATGATGGCTTAAGAACCATGTGAAGAGGCGATGCCCAGGGACTGTTTGAAGGACGAATGATGCCGTCTTGCAGTAGTCTGTTGAATTCCGCCTTGGCTGCGTTCAGGAGCTCAGGGCGCAGGCGGCGGGGGCGTGAGAAGACTGGAGGTCCTTTGGTCTCGATGTGGTGGAAAATTCCCGACATAGGTGGTGGGGGTGGAGAGACTCGGGGTGAGAAAAGTTCCTTGAACTCTTCAAGCAGGGGGGAGAACTCATTGGACGGCGAAAGACAGGTGATAGTGTCGGTGTCTTTGGCACGTGAACCCTGGATCTTGCGTGCTGTAGGCTCATGGATGAGGCGAAGGTGGCTTGGGTCGACTCCGAGCTTGTGAAAGGTGAGGAAGTCGAAACCAAGGATGGGTTGAGACACGTCTGCGACTACGAATGACCAGAGCAGAGTCTTGGGGAAACCGAGGTCTAAGGCAAGGGTGCATGCGCCGTAGGAGGCAATGGGGGTACCGTTGGCGGCGAACAGGTCATAAGAGGGTTGCCTTGATGTGTCTTGTCGTGAGGGAGGG